>OZ029921.1:3235954-3808454 GCA_964023275.1 Norana najaformis
GCTCATGACCTGACAAAACATGACCTTGACCACGAAGAATTGCTCTTGAACTGCTAGCAAAATATAGGCAAAAAACATCATGAAGCTCACGTCACAGGTTGCAATGTGAATGCAACAACTGGCAATGTAACTTACTCCTAAGCAAAAGATTCAGCATCTAAGCCTTACTTTTTTCGCGCTCTGGATTAGCCAGTTCTTTGAGAGCTTCCTGAATTGTCTGAACCTGCTGTGAGACAGCCGACAGCATTCTCTCCTCCAGTCGATTGAACTCGTCGAAACAACCCCAAGCTCCGACTTGACAAAGACCAACAAAGATCCTTCCCATAGCCTAAAAACATTAGCAACAAAAACAGAACGTTTAACGTTTTACAAAGCTCTGTCTCTGCTAGAACTATTTAAAAATTCAATTAGCATTTACAACCATTTACAGAGTCTGTTTCTTCCTGGATCTAAACAAATAGCCACAGTTTATTTGATATTTTGCTGCAAATCATCAAGCAATGCAGTGTTATTACATCTTCACAGATTCGTTAACATTTTAGTCACAAGGGTAACTGTTAGCAATTTACAATTTACCAGAAAAGCAAATCTCCAGAGTTACTCTTAATAAGTAAGAATTAACCTGAAAAGAAAATTCAAGAGAACCTATTAAAAATTTAGAATTTACCTGAAAATCGAATGTCTCATCGCAGTTGAAGACCAGTACAAAGCGTCCCAGTTGGTTGCCAAGAGCTTTCACTGACTCCGTCTTGCCAGTACCAGCAGGACCTTAAATCCAGAGACATCACAAGTATAACTCAACAATTATAATTCGTGAAATAATACTAAGGACCAACATCACCATCCTGTTCTAGCCAAAGCAGAACACAGTCTTGGGGCAATGGATGCCAGCTGCCTTGATATCATTCACCACCTATGAGAAGTTTTAAGATTCCGTACATCTAACCAAACATCTAACTAGACACCAGCTGTTGGAGGATACTCACCAAAGGGCGACCCGCCAAGCCGAGCTTCCAGAGCTTGTGTCATTGTCAGATAGCATCTGTCCGTGAGTGGCGTCTGAACGAGTTTCTCCTGGACACCAAGATACTCGAAGCCGTAGTTGAACTTGGCGTTGGCCATGTGGATGCTCAGCTGCTGAAGGACGTCCGAGTGCTTCGGGTCAAAGTAGAACCTCATCTGACACAGCCAGTCAAATGACCGCGGACTCGACACTTTGTCCTTGACCAGGACACGAGTCACGTCTCTCTGATGAACCAGTTCGGTTATCTGCACAAGTCATAACAGTCAAACAGTGCCTTAAGCAAAGTAAAGCCGCAATTTGTAATTGTAATTTGAGATTTACAAAGCGCCTCTTAGAGGATAAACTCAACAAAGGTGCTTCCGACCAAAAAAAAGTGAAATCACTGTTAAACAGTACAGTCTTCAGGTCAGTAAATCTGAATCTGAGGCACAAAGCAACTGTGAGTGAAGGATTTGCTCAAGGTCTCTCCCCAGTAAACATATAAGGGGAGGCTTGAACCCGTACTCTCTGCGTTACAAGCCGAGCGCTCCATCCAGTCAGCTACAGTGCCCCACAAACACGAACACAGACTACGGCAAGACCGCTTGATTTACTTACAAGATGTTCCAGTTTCTTTCTTCTGACAGGTGGCTGTTCATGTAGAACTGAATCAGCCAAAACATTCAGTGTTGCCTCCACAACCTGTAGTACGTTGGCCATAGGCGTCACATCCTTATCTCCCTTCTGCTCGATGGCCTGTAACGCTTTCTCGGCACTCTCGGACCACGAGATCTGGGCAGCCAGTACGACCAGCTGGGACTGGTAGCGGTCGACCCACTGCATGAACTTCTCCTGGTCAATGGTCTTGGAGTGGAACTCGGCGATGTCTTGGACGGCCTGCGCCAGGAGCCGAGCCAGCGTCAGGCGCATCTCCTGTTCGACCATCGTCAGCCACTCGTTGATTTTGCGATCCTTTACGATCACTGGATTGAAATATTTCATCTGAAAAATGTCGCACAAGGCAGTTGTTAATTTATGAGCAAAAGAAAATAAATGTACCACTTTAAAATAAGCACAACATACACAGAACAGGAGAACAATGCTTTTGTATGCACGTATGTATGTACGAATATGTCTCACTGTATTATGTATGCATGCAAGCGTTTGTGCACGTAACAAAAACACTGAACATGCTGCCTTCTATGGACCCTTCAAACGGCTGCTAACAGGCTACCTAACTGATCAAACCAGATACAAGATAAGGTAAGTTGAAAAGTTTTGCTTTCATTATTGATGACCGTGATAAATGATGTAACAGCATGAACTACAAAACCTCCTCTCATTTTACAGGATAAACCCAAAACTGGATGAACCGTATACAAACCTCCTCTCCCTCTTTTGACGCTAAGCCCAAGACTGTTGTTTGTTCTTCGTCCAGTATGATTGTGTGAACACCAGCAAACATCTTCTTGAAGTGCTTCTGAAGACGTGGGATGTTTTTGCTGTTTCCAATTATCTCCAAAAGATCCTCGTCTCCCACAAAGTAGAACCTTAACAATAGAACCAAACGGATCTCATATAAAAACTTTTATAGCCATACAAAGCAGCCGACTGGGCATAGAACTGGACTATTGCGACCTATGGAGCAAACTGTTAATACCCAAGTGACCCCTCAGGCACTGGACCCAGCCCAACCTCACAAGCATTACCACATGAATTCTCAAGGCCTGAATGCATGTGTATATGGATAGATGTATTCATCAAGACCCTTAATATAGCGCCTTTTAAGTATCTCTCCGAAGTACTAAGCACCTCTCAAAATACATTCAGTGTTAAGTACCTGGGGAAGGATGCTCGCTCTCGTTCCAAGTACTCTCCAAGAGCCTTCTGGATCTTGCTGAGTAGATCGGCCAGCCTCTCCAGCTGCCTCTGAACGTTGGTTATGTTCAGTACGTCCATGACCAATGGCGACTTTGCAACCTTCTTCATCAGGGCCAGGAACTCTGTACTCACGCTGAAAAATGCAAAAAGTCACAATGAAGCACAGCTCTTCACTTTTCCAGACGTCAACGTGCATGTGACTTGAGAAATATTAACAAAGCTCAGCATATGGTATCAAAGCTCCACACTCTCAATTCATTTCAGTTGTAGTGTTATGTAACGTATTTGTACAAGAGCAACTTGGACCAGAATTATTTAATTAGTCAGTTATCTGGAAACTTAATGTAGCACCTATTAAGTACCTCACAAAGTGCTGTCTACGCTAGCCTAAATTAGTAAACAAGGATACGAAATAGTGTAAAAGGATCTGGAAAGTTGTGGTTTTGGACCAAATATGGAAAGAGACCCAGGACAGGGGGCACGGTGTCACAGCATGAGTGCAGCTACGCCCACTATGTCAGTCTGTCCCTATGAGAGAACTAACTGTACAAGCACACATCAATCTGTTTTTAACCACACACAAAAATAATGAAACAACTCAAAATAAAATAAATAACAAAATGGTAACAACTAGAAGACAAGTGAAGCAGCATTCCTCCAACACTAAACCAAGAACCTGCTACCTAACCTCTAATCTAATCTTCTATAACGCCGTCACCATAATGCACAAAGCATCAATCGATGGTCACTTCAAGTGAAATTGAGGTCAGAGAACCAGAAGTGAAGCAATGGTCAATGAACAACAGACGACTCTTAAGATTACCTCTGGAATCTTGATGTTTCCACTGGCAGGAGGTGTTTTATATCGGCTGATCCGGTGAAGATGCCCTCGAGGTAGACCCAGCGTCTCTGGACGTCGATCCAGACATCAAACAGAGCATTGATGCGGTTCAGCTTGTCCTCCCACGACAGCGCATCTTCCTCAAACTCCTGCAACAACGAATGATCACAAATACAGGTAAACTGCAAAGGTAACACGCTTTTCACAAGCCTCTATCGTAACTCCTCAGAGGCACAGTGTTGAGGACAGAGCATTTGCCAGTGGAGGCATAAAGACCATCATGGACACCATTTTCCCCTCAAAAGTTGATTGGTACTCATTCTACTACTACAAAAATTATGCAGTTAGAACCATGTGGCCTGGTATCCATGTACTGTCACCCATGCAAGTACTAACATTTGTCCGAGATTTTCTTTACTGCACCTGCCAAGTTACTTCTGTACTTACAAAATTTTACCAGACCTATGCACAGCCAAATAATGCAATTCTCATATTAGCCTAGTTACGTTGTCTGCAACAGATGGTTCCAGAATCACAGCATCAGTAAGATTGTGTAACAACTAGTACAGGGTAACCAGACCTATTCAGGGTACGACTTGATTGCAAAGGAGTTCAAATGCAGACACCACACCCCAAAAACATCAAATTAAAGTTCAGCTTTGAGAAAACTGGCAAAAGGTTCAATCCTCCCATAGCTTTACAGATAGATTAAACACATAATTAGCCAGTAGCAATAAATGAATAATTCATGATAAATGAATTATTCATGGCCTACCTTGTAGTATGGCGACAACTTCATAGCAGCAACACTGTTAATGTGCTCTTTCACTTTGTTGAACAAATCGTCCCAACCCCGAATCAGGCGACACTTGTTCTGGTAGTTAATCAGTTCCAGCTCGTACGTCTTCCACACTTCACTGACCTGTTGACAATCAACATCTAAATCTGAGACAAGATTCCAACATAAGTCTCAGATCACTGACCAGTCAAAATTCGTGTATATCTGTCAACAATCACCCACATACCTGCTTACTTACTACTTAGTCCTTCCTGTGCAGGTCTGCGCATTGGGCAATGCAGCTTCTCCATTCATCCATTTCGTCTTCCCCTCCTCCGTTTCCCTTCAGGAATCCGGTTTACTGCTTGGTTGGCTCTTCTCCCTTTGTTCAAATGAACTACAAGTCCCATCCATTTCAGTCTTCTCTTTCCGATGATATTCTCCATATCCTCTGGTCTTGTCTTTGTATAGCTTAATACCTGCACTGACAGTAAAACCATGGCACGATGACATCTGAACAGTCATATCATCCTTTGCCAGCACGAAGCTATTCAAATCACAGTTAAGCAATAAGTGATGCTTCATTAAGAAATCAAACAATTAAATCAAACAATTAAACCCAACTTTGTAACAATAAACATCGTCAGCAGAAAGTCCTGACCTGCTTCAAGAATTCTTCGAGGGCCATCTCTCCCTGTGCAACAAGAAGCACGTCTTTGATGACCGCTTCGTTCCTCTGGAGGTCAACATCCCACAGCTGGCCAAGGGTGAGGTCGGGCAGGACCCAGCTGACATGCAGACGCCTCATCAGCTGCTTCCAGTGGCGCTCCTTCACAGCCTCCGACTTGAGCTCGATGACGAGCATGTTCACCTTAGTGTAGGACGTTATGACGCTCTTGACATGCTCGTACGAAGGGTACGTGCGCAGGCGAGCAGGAAGGTCCTTCAGTTGGCTCAGCAGAGCATCCAACGACTGTCGCAACTGTCAACATGCAACAATTGTCAATACTGCTGTCCAACATTTTTATAAGTGTGCAGAAACACAAATGCACTTACATGTGATCAACTTTTATTGTTATTATTATTATTGCATTTATTAAGCGTGCGAGGTCACTGAATCTGAATCGGAGGTGTGAAGGACTTGCTCAAGGTCCCTACACAGTAACAATCTCAGAGGCAGCTTGAACCCAAACACTCGTGTTGCAAGCCAAGCACTCTAATCAATCGGCTACCACGCCCCACTCTGTTCCACAGACAAGAATGAAACTATGCAGGTAGAAGATTCTTATTCTTTTCCATGTAAAGTAACTGCTGCAATACAAAAGAGCCACATCACTTTCTTTACTTCTATCCGAAAGTTATTTTTCTGATAAAGAAAAAAATAATACAACAGCTATTAATATCATACAGAAGAGTTATAGTCCTGTTCCTTTATTTCAGTTTAAGAAGTCGATAACATTCAGGAAGTGGATCAGTTAATATTTTACCACAAACTACCTTGCTATACGGATCACTTCTCATCCATCAAGCAAACAAAAACCGTAACAAACCAAGTCTGAAGATTCTATGAGGATGTACAATTACCTTTCTGGGCTGGACAGAAAGCCATGGCTTCTCCTTCAAGTCATCAATCTGCTGCCAGATCTTGGACAGCTCGGCCCAGACTCCTTTCAAGTCCTGCAGCTCCTCAATACCGACGTTGACACGCTCCTCACTTGGACTCAGATGACCTGAACAGTAGCATTCCTCATGTTAAATTTCTTTCTATACTGAACCACTGAAACTCATCTTTTTCAAAGTATCTACCCTTCAACAACTGGTGTAGTTTTTGAATTTCTAGACGCCTCGAGTGCTCTTGAAAAGGCTGCATTAGAGTTATAAGCTGCCTTCTTTAAAATACACCAACATGATTTCGTAATTTTGTGCAATTTACACTAAAAAATGTAATAATGATAAACAATGGGTAGAGAGTACAGCTTGATTGATTATGTAATTTATTTTCCCACATTTACATATAATTACCATTTACAGATAAGGAAGGCATCAAATGATGGTGCAAGGGCATGCTTTTCAAACCCTGTTAGCACAAAAGGACCTACACAAACTTTACAGTAATTTTCAAACAACCAGCAACATGTTGTGCACACATAAAATCATGACTTACTTAAATAAGTAAGTAATGCATATGTTAACACACCATATGTCCATCGACTGAGCGAGGAATCGTAGGAATTGTAAGAGGACTTACCTGGTTCAGCCAGCTCCAAGGCCTCTTTGGCCTTTGAAATATTGTCTCTCTCGTCCTTCAGTCGAGTGAATTTCCCTTCAAATATTGTCAGGACTTTCATCGCTTCATCTGGCTTCATGTTGCCCTGTAAAAATAACGTCATGTTCAATGCCCATAGTTGCCATATACCATACGATACACAGAGAGAGATAATCAGCATAAGCAGACAAACAGATATAGACAGATCAAGGGAGATACGCTCATGTCCTGCTGATCATGACTTGAACGTCACATGACTTAATAATACTGAAAAGTTCTCATTACTTTCACAACTCAATGGTGTTGACGACTACAAAAACAGTGACGATGACAAGGGAAACAAAGCAGATTAAGAAAATGAAGACGGTGATGACAATCACTACTTTGTATGTATGCATGCATCAAATTACTTATACAGTGCCCTTGAAGAACTTCATCAAAAAGTTGTCTTGTAAAACGAAAATGAGTAACAACGGTGACAACTGAAATGATGACAACAGTATGAGTTCATCTTCATAAGATTTATTAATTTACAATTCATCCTTATGAGGAAGTTCAAATCAAAACAAGAGGGCATAGAAATCATGCTCTGCTCATACAAGGACATTTCAATCATACTTTGCTAATACAGGGACTCTCAAATAACACTGCAAATACAAGGACACTCAAATGAAACGTCACTGATACTCAAATGAAAATCACTGACACTCAAATGAAACATCACTGACACTCAAATCAAACATCAATGATACTCAAATGAAACATCACTGATACTCAAATGAAAATCACTGACACTCAAATGAAACGTCACTGACACTCAAATCAAACATCAATGATACTCAAATGAAACATCACTGATACTCAAATGAAACATCACTGACACTAAAATGAAACGTCACTGACACTCAAATCAAACACCACTGACACTCAAATCAAACGTCACTGACACTCAAATCAAACGTAACTGACACTCAAATGATACATCATTGATACTCAAATCAAACGTCAATAACACTCAAACTGACACTCAAATCAAACGTCACTGACACTCAAATCAAACGTAACTGACACTCAAATGATACATCATTGATACTCAAATCAAACGTCAATAACACTCAAACTGACACTCAAATCAAACGTCACTGACACTCAAATGATACATCATTGATACTCAAATGAAACGTCAATAACACTCAAACTGACACTCAAATCAAACGTCACTGACACTCAAATGATACATCATTGATACTCAAATCAAACATCAATAACACTCAAATTGACACTCAAATCAAACGTCACTGACACTCAAATGATACATCATTGATACTCAAATGAAACATCAATAACACTCAAATTGACACTCAAATCAAACGTCACTGACACTCAAATGATACATCATTGATACTCAAATGAAACATCAATAACACTCAAATTGACACTCAAATCAAACGTCACTGACACTCAAATGATACATCATTGATACTCAAATGAAACATCAATAACACTCAAATTGACACTCAAATCAAACGTCACTGGCACTCAAATGATACATCATTGATACTCAAATGAAACATCAATAACACTCAAATTGACACTCAAATCAAACGTCACTGGCACTCAAATGATACATCATTGATACTCAAATGAAACATCAATAACACTCAAATTGACACTCAAATCAAACGTCACTGACACTCAAATGATACATCATTGATACTCAAATGAAACATCAATAACACTCAAATTGACACTCAAATCAAACGTCACTGACAGGAGGAACATTCGAGTCACACTTCAACAATATGCAATGCTTTGCTAACAAATTAAACAATAACATCCAAGCAGTGCACTGTACCTCAACTGGTTTTTCTTTTTCCCATTCGCTGAGTAGGTCCGTTGTTTTGTTCTCCACCAATTTATCTTCGGTGACGATCTTCAGCTGAAGACTGGCCACCTGTGTCTGAATTGACGCATCCTTCCGCTTGATGATCTCACTGAATGCGCCCCATTCACCCTCAATGTTGTCGCTGTACAGCCAAGATGTTGGAAACTGGAAGCGCTGGCGCTCCAAGATCTTCTGGCCCTCCTTGTATGTCTCCACCTAATCAAAAGAGGCATTTGTGGGTAAACTGGAGGTTCGATCAAAAAGGCATTGTGGGAAAAGTGGAGGTTTGAATGCCCCTGAGTGTTGGCAGAATGATAACAATTCATTAAAGGAAGTTGTAATTGTTTACAAAAACTTCTATATTCTGAAGCCTATTGTTGTAGAACCATAAAATAAGTAAGTAAAATAAGTAATTAAGTAAATGCTTCTGTTCTCTGGATACCAACCTGTTTCTCCCAGGACTTCATCTTTCGTTTCAGAGACTGGACATATGTGATGAATCCCACAGCCTCCGAAGTATTGGACGTTTCAATGGACTGCTGCTCCAAGTCGCCTCTCGACTACAAATTGTAAGTAAGTAACTAAGTAAGTAATGCACTTGCTAACACACCATATGTCCATCAGCTGAGAGAGGAATCGTAGGCATATTTTAAGTTTAGTTTCAAGTCTGATTACCTATTGTAATTAACGATCAACAATGTAAGTGAGTGGCCTATTCTAACAATGTGCTAATGTTCTGATAGGTCTATTCCAACAATGTGGCAATGTTCTGACACTGAGGGCTATTCTAACACTGTGCAGTGTTCTAAGACTGTGACCTATTCTAACATTGTGGTACTGTAGTGACAGTATGGCTTATCCTAACGCTATGTTCTAACATCCAAGTTCAATCCCAAATTTTAACAGGTCTTATGTTATCTACGAGAAACAGTTGCTTACCTTAGACACCTGGCCGTGGAATTCCTGCATCTCCGTTCCAAGCATGTTACCAAACTTTCCAAGTACCTCTTTGTGCCATGAGTCATACTTTAGACTCACTTTAGACTGCACCTAGAGTTCACAATTAAAGCAGTTAGCCAAGTTGAAAGAGCACAGACAAACAGGATGCTGAGTTGCAACAATTCTGAACAAATGCTCAAATGTATTCATATGACAGAGTAGTCATTTATTCCTCAATGTATCTTCAAATCTATGTCAATTATACCATCTAGAACACTGTTAGCATTAATGATAACGGCACTATAGATAAGAACAGGGAAATTTAGGAAATTTTAATTAGTTACACTGGTCAGGGTATCACCAATGGCAAACGCCTTATACTGTCTTTTAAGCTCTTTTATAGGGTAATCAAAAACACTGTAAAATGATCTAAAACATACACAGCAATTCCTAACAGTACAATAATCCTGTTAAAATCTGTTGAATCCCACAAAAACTTACCTTTCCAAATTCTATCTTGACTGGACCAAAGTCTTTCGATGTTTCTGATGTATCAAAGGTTTTTCGTGAAGACCTACAGAAAAAAGTTACCAATAATAATAAGTTTAGGTTTTGCATTTCGTCTATTCTTCTAATTCCTGCTAACATTTATGAGTCAAAAGAACACAGGCACTAGACTGCGTACGAGTACTGCCCATTTAGCCGTCAGTAGCAAATGAAGTGTAAAGCAACATTACAATGGCACTATAGAAGTTCTTTGAAGATGCCCAGACTCATAGAGATTACACTAGAATGAATTACATTACCATCGATTAGTTGAGAACACATCAGATTAGAATTAGATTAGCTCTTGATGCAGTGGAAAAACTCACTTGATGTCTTCCAAAGCCTTCATCCACTTCTGTATGCAGCTGCCCAGTTTTCCGTACAGATAGTCGGCCTGCAGATCCCACAGGGCTTGGTAATCAAGCCAGACCTACATCACAAGCATTCAGCAACAAACAATGAATATATATAACATGCAGTACAACTGAAATTTGATGATGGTGTCCTTACAAAGTTCAGAAGTGCACATTGAAACCAAGCAACAGGAAACATTAAGAATTAGACTTCTTTTCTGCTTACAGCAACTCCCTTACTGAGACTACCTGATTCTCTTACCAAGACTCTAAACTGAAACTGAGCGAACACACAAACATATGAAAGAACATACAAATGAACATACAATCATAGGCATGGACGAACACACAAACAATTAAATACACAACACAGCAAACAAATCAAGGAAGATGCACAGCTTTAGAAAACAACCTCACTGTAACACAGCCTCGTTATGAGCTGGCCTTTGATACGGCCCCAAAGACGAAATTACTCACGTGAACGTAGCTATCAACATCACGGACGATTTTCTCAATGGCCTCGTAGGCGCCATGTAGAGCATCCTGACTAGATGGTAGCTTCGTCAGCAAATTCTTGTAATGAGTCTCGGAGACAGAAGCAGCATCCACACCAACCTACAGCCAAACAACCCAAAACATTTTGTATATTTATAAAACTGGTGCCATCTCATGAATAATAAAAAGAACAAAAGAGACAGCAATTAACGGGAAAAACAAAGGATTTGCCCCAGAAAGGACATTTTGCTAATCTAGCATAAAGAATCTCCACATGGGGCACAATTAATCTTTTAATTATTAATTAATTAATCAACTCTGACATATAACTGCACATTAATTAAATAATCAGTCAACTATAACCTATAATCGCACATTAAGCAAAGCACACTGCATGTTAAATTTCAGCCCTGGACGTAAAGTACTGTGCATAGCACAACTCTTACCTGGTACCTGGCATGTGTGATGCGTGGCAGAGTGATGATGATCGCCTCCCAAGAGTAGAGTTCACTGAGGATGTTGCACCGTGCTTCCTCCACGGGTGGACTCAAGTACATCACTTGGTTCGTGATGCGAAGCTCGTGGATGAATTTCTAAAATCACATTGACAACCAATAGCATAAATTTAACAGGATTTCATAAATCATTAGTTTGGATCACAATTGACTGAATGTATATATGACTATCAGCAGTAACATAATGCTTTAGAAAACTTAACAATTCCCGTTTGATAGTGTGCTACATACGGCAGAAATCAAGCAACAAGAGTGTGCACTGCAAACGATGAGCACAGTAACAACTCCAGAGTGTCAGGATTCATACCCTAAAATTGTCTGGAGTTGTACAATTTGTTGCACGAAGTTGGGTGTAGTTTCTTGTATTTTGTTGCGTAAGATGGCATAGTTCGTTGCACTTGGTATACATGTCATTTAATATTGATCTGGATAACTTTGGTTATTGTGGGCAGATCATTGTTACCTTTAGCTTTGGTTCTCCGCCTGCCTTGTGAGTTGGTTGGATTGGTGCATCTGTGTCCATATTCAGATCCTGGTCATCCTTCTCTCGACTCTCATTCTCCAGTGCATGAATCCACGCCTTCAATCCGGCCTCCAACCGTCCGGCCAGACGGGTCTCAACCTACAAACAGGGTGACATTTGTAACCCAAGACTAAAGCATTAGAGGATTTGTAACCCAAGAATAAAAAGGATTAAGGGATTTGTAATGCTAGACCAAAGGATTAGATGATTTTTAACCCAAGACTAAAGGATTAACAGATTTGTACCCCAGGCTCAAAGGATTAGATGACTTGTAACCCAAGATTAAAGGATTAGAGGTTTGTAACCCAAGACTAACTCTAACCCTAACAAACACATCAAAACTTATTCATTCTGGTGCAATCGCCTTCTGGTGCCATCACCCATCCTTTATAGCATAACAGCACTAGCAGAGCAGAAATTTTAAAAACTTTTTTGCCGTGGCAGGGAATTTGAACCCCCAGCTCTCAAACAACAGACCAGCACGCAAACCACTAGACTATCGTGCAACCATAACTTATCAGCAAAATGTCCTCAGTCGAAAAAATTCAATAAACGGCCGACAGCAAACTCACTTCCTGGTCAAGACGTGCCACCCACTGTGGCAGATTGGAGTACTGGTGAAGACTAAGGTCATCTACATGCTTCTGAATTTTCGAAAGGACTTCGTTGAACGTGTTGTGACTGTAAGCGCACGAATCCAACGCCTTGACTTCAAGGTCAATTTGCTCCTCCACGACTAGCAGGTCGTCCACCTTCTCCTGGAAAACGAAAATGGCCTCGGCCATTTTCTGCACGTACTGATCCAGTTTGTAGGAGTCCCACGTAAGGACAACGCCTTCTGTGATGAGGCCCTGTACCTCCCGACGCATCCCAGCGACCAGAAGGGTTATGCTTGGACGCTCTTCCACCTAAATAACAACAAAAATATTAATTACGTTGTTAACATCGTTATGTTTTATTCATGCAGTGTTATATCAATCAGTAGCATGCTTGGCCAGTAATCTAACAATTGTAGTTTCAAGCCTGCTGTGTGTACTCATGTAACAATCCTGGGCACATTATAACCCTCTGCCACCCAGCAGCAGAATATGGCACCCAATTATACTAGGAAGTAAATGGCAAGCCCTGCAATGCATTGGTCCTACATTCAGGACCTTTGGATCCACCCACTGCAGCTCAAAGGCCTAAGAGCAAAAAAATCAGCATTTTCCTACATTCAGCTATTCAGCATGGTAGCACAACTCTGTATCATTTAATGAGAGGGAATAACTCTATATTATACCATACAACGAATGCCACCTCACCTACGTGAGTGTTGGTGACATTACAAGACAAGACCATGCAATGCAGTGTCTATGCAACATCTCTGCAACTAATTATAATTTTATCAAAACCAATAAGGTTAACCAATTCTTTTTGCTTCTGTTGTAATTGTTGTGTGACACTTCAGTTCTACATGGCACATAACAAACAGGCAGACTCATGACCCTAATGATGACGTTGATGACTAACTGTATTCGTACATTTCCATAGCACCACTTCAAGTGAAACTGATCAAACACGCGTTGATGATAGCGATAACAATGATGATACTGATGATAACAATGATGATGATGAATGATGTATTCAAGCATAAGTGATGATAAAAATTTGCTAGACAAGATCAAGCACACTCACCTTATCACAGGTGCGTTCGTAAGTTCTGACGCTTTCGATCAGAGAAATTGCAAAAGGATAGTATTGATTCGCCTGATGTGCTTTGTTGACGATCGCCAGTGGAACACGATAGCCAAGCCACTTCAAATTTCGGACCTGCACAGAAATTAATGCTATGAAAATAAGACATGCTTAAAATATGAAGTCGGGTGTAAAATTCTAAACATGTTCAATAAAAACTCTTTAAAAGTTAAATACGCACGTATTAAGTATGCACGTAGATAATTTTGTTCCTTTTAAAATAGTGAATTGCAATTGAAATGAACATTAAAGCTAATTTTATTCCTGTATAAAATGAGCTGTTATGAATTTAAATGATCACATCGATAATTCTCTACCATTTAAAATGACAAGCTGTGAAATTAAATGACCACGTGGACAAACCTGCCCCAGTTAAAATGACAAGTTGTGAAATCAAATGACCATATGGATACTCGTTTTTCTAGTAAAATTGTGTGAGATGAACCAAGTGACAACACCAGAGTGAGTGTTATCAATACCTCCTTTGCCAGTGTGATGATCTCCGGAGTAAAGTTCACTTTCAAATGGAGAACATTTCCTTTGCCAGCCAGGCGTGAGCGCACGCTCTCTATTCCAAAGATTCGTCCAGTTGTGGCCAGTGGCTTGTTCTGCACCTGTTACAACATCGAAAAACCAGAATCAGTCAGACAGACTGCAACCTAGTGCATGTAAGCATGCAATCTAATCCAATGCATTAGCTTCTGAAGCATCATAACTATAAGTCACTACATCAATTTAGACGACATATCATGGTTACGGCACTACATAAGTCATGAGATTAGATCATTCATTATGATAATAAACAAGTAAGTAAGTAAGTATATTCTTCATTAGAGAACCAGCAGCTAATCGCTGGTATACATAATTCACGAAGAAAAAATATCACAAATCGTACGTGTATAGTTCAACTAAATATGTATCATCCTAGGCATAAAAGTTTTGTGCATTCAATTATCAGCATGGGTAATATCACGGTTGTGTGCTCGTGGTCGCAAGGAGTATCCAAGGTTCTTGATCGGGGGACGAAGCTGATGGAGATGACTATAAAAGTCATGGGATTAGATTAGATGAAACATGACAATAGAAGTCATTAGATTAAATCATACATTACAATAACGATGCTATAGAAGACAGGTTCAGATTAGATTAGGGCATCACACATCTACACTTAAAAGCAGTCAAATGCCAAATACATTCCAAGTACCTTGGTAGACCAGTCTTCAAACAGCTGCTGTGTGTTCAGCTTCGATCGGAAGCTGTCCCCGTCAGCCTTCAGTTTCTGTCCCTCGACGTGATTCTCCCAACCCTTGCCGAGGACGTCCTCCACACGGCGCATGTAAGCATTCAGCTGGCGCTCGATCTGTCGCGCCCAAATGATCGAACCCGACACGGGCGGCAGGTCCCTGTCACGGCTCATGTGAAACGCCTTGCTCTGGGAGTACTGGACCTTGAACTTCTCGTGCAGTGACTCGATGTCATCCTTGACCCTCTGGATCAGCTGAGTCTGGTACTCGCGGATGGCACCTCGAATGTGCGGCCGAACGAAAAGCGCATTGAAGCGCGAGAATATGCGGAACATTTCGTTGGCGTTCTTTGCTGTTCCCAGTTGGTCGCGAAGACGTGCGGTGATGCGCGTCTCAACGCGGTCAATCCTCTCGTCGTATCTTCAGAATTCACCACACAAGAAAAAGTGAGGCAAAGAAACAAACTATCTAACAGATCTAAATAGCTACGTCTTAAGATCAGCCGAAAAAATTTCTTGTGCCTTAGCCTGAAGAGCTCGATTTTAATTGGAATATCGTTCCAGAAAGATGGTAAATTGCATGAGAATAATGACTAAGCTGGTAGTTTTCTGGCACACATATGCTTAGAGGAAATTTAAAAGTAACAAGTCTGCTACTTTGTTATGCACTGACTATTTTTTTATTTACAAGTATTGCTTCAGAAAATCAAAGTTTAGGTTTAGATACAAACAAAAATGCTGAAAAATCTGACCTCCAGAAAATGCTTAGTAATACAGCTAACATAGCACTTATTACAAAAATGATTTGTGTTTGTGGCAGCATATTCAAATGCATGCTGCAAGAAACTGACTAGAAAAAACCTAACCTAAAATGTTTTGGACTGCTAATATTGATTTCCAAAGGACAAATCTGCACTACCTCTTGCATGCTGCCTCCCATGCATCTGTTCCTTCCTTTGAAACATCCAGACAATCGACCTCTTTGACGTTGTCATAGGCCATGTTCACCTCCTGCAAAAGCATTCAGTTCAAAAGAAACTACAATCTAATGACATTCTGCCTTAACAGCTGCTTACAAAGTCTAACGTCTGCTACATTTCAAGCTGAACTTGTTTGCATTATAACTGTGCTCTACTAGACGTAAACATAACACACTGTACCCTCCAAGTAACTGTCAAAGGCACTCCTCGCTAGGAAGAGCACCGGTCGCTCTGCGTAAGAAAAACAGTTTATTACTTTACCTTTTCCTAACTGGACTCAAATGGCATGCAACAGGGAGGTGTTAAGAGAAACAGTTAAATGCACAGTGGACAACTACATGTTTGCAGTCCACAGAAAGTGATGATGATGCTGCTGCTGATGTTGATGATAATGATGATGATGCTCCTGATGATGTTGATGATAATGATGATGCTCCTGATGATGCTGATGGCTAAGATGATGATAATGATGATGTTGATGATGATGACCATGATGATGAAGCTGATGACATTCAAATGGGACACATTCTTTTGAGTATAAAGCACAATAATAGGTAGGCTTCAAGATGCTCACCTCGACCGAATTGGCATCAGCTGCATCCAAAACGAGAGGCTCTGCCAGCTGCTCTGTTTCGGGGGCTGTGGTGGCAGCCAGCGTACGGGCTGCGGCTGCTGGACGAAGGACTCGCACAATCACCTGTCGCAGCTGCTCGTGCTGACGACGAAATCTTTGCACAAAAACAGTCTCAATCGTTAAAGGGTGCCCATCATTTTCATCAACTTTCAGTAAATTAGGTCATATAACCTAACACAGATTTATTCTGTTAGCTATTTCAACACACCTATTAATTGTCAGAAAACCTAACACACCTTTTAATTTGTTAGATGTTCCAGCATATCTTTTGCGCCAGATAAACTAACACCTTTTATTCTGTAGCTATTCCAACATATCTTTTTAGATACATTATTCTGTCTGATAATAATTAAACACCTTGTTAAGATCCATCTCACCAACTAACAAACCTTTTTTATTCTGTTCGATAATCTAACACCTTTTCAGATCTGCAAGCCTAATAGTGAGAACTGTTAAAAAATTCTTTCTAACTACATCAACAGCATCTGATACCATAAGATGTCGTTATACTCTGGGAAACTAACCTAATGTTTCATTGCCTCGAGAAAAAAGAAAACTTACAGAAAACATACAAGCAACAACAATGTATCTGGCTACTTGAGGCCACTTCTGGCTGTATCTTGCTTTTAAATCTTGGCACATTAAGCATAGCAGTAAATTATTTGTTGTTAAGCAAAGTGCAAAATTAGATGGAATCAGTTGGGTGGCTAACTTGCGGATCTGGTCAAGCCGTGCCTGAAGTCGCTTGTGGGCATGGTTAACCCTCCAGGCCATCTTCAGGTTCTCCTCTTTCTTCTTCTTCAATATGTCACGCAGCAGTCCCTGCAGCTTGTCGTATTCATCGTCCCAAGCTGTAAATATCTCAAAGCAAGAGACCATCACCTGCAAAGAAAGCATTGCTCAGCTGATTCCAGGGTGTCATGTGACATGAAAGGTCATTGGAAAGCCTGTATGGGTATTTTTATGATCACTTCTACAACAGAAACCTGTCAGAGCGGGAGGTTGGTCAAGTGCTTACAAACACAAAGCTTGCAACTCAGAGCCTACGATTCCTTCTTTAACTGACGCACATACTGTATGGCATGTCACAAACGCTTACTTACTTGCTTACTTCTGATGATCATTTCAGGAGCTCAAGCAAGTCATTCAAGTTTAAGTCATTTGGAGACTGATAATCAGGCTATACAAATCAATAAACTATTGTACAGTAAGATAAGCAGAGAAACATTGTACGTTAGATAGTGGTCCTACAAAAAGCTACAACATTGTAAGGTAAAATATTGGATTACAGTATAGCAATGGCAGTCAGATAGTAGCGTTATGAATTTTTTAAATACATAAATCAGTAAATCATCGCAAAGTAAGGTAAGGTAAGGAATGATTCAGTATTGTGAAGTAATATAACGATGTAAGGTGAACTAATAAAAGGTGAGAAGACGAAGTGAGCTGAAGTAGTGAGATGAGGCAATCAGTCGTGCATCTCAGCAGGAGACCCGTACAAACCTTCTCAAAGTCCTCGAACAAGATGTGCATCAGCCTCCTGGTGCCAAGGACCTTGAGCAGCTGAGCGCTAAGGTCACGAGAGATGGCTTCCACGAGGCGCAGCGCTCGGACAATCGGGTACTTGGTGCTGCGGATTTTCTTCAGATGAGCGAATATGGCCACGAGGGCGCCACGTATTCGCTCGAGCTCTGTGGCCGATAAAAGATCATTCAGAGGAAAGTCCTTCATCAGTGGATTGTAGTCATTGACTGTTGCCAATGCCTGTTTCAGCCCTGCAAGTCAGAAACACAACAAACACATATTATTATTAATTGTATTATTATTAATCGTTTAATACTATCAAATAATTTTATTTATATTATCAATATTATTACTAATTTAATAATTACTAATAATTATAACTTAATAATGCCATCTGCCTCTACGGAACAATACCATAATGCTCTAAGCCCTCTTTTGAGACAACGACGCTTACATTACTAACAATAACAATATTGCGTTTTTTTATACGTCCCAAAGGATCGTAAGTACCTCGGGCAAAAAAATTAACAATAATAACAATAATAACAATAAATATACATGTAAAGAAATTTTTTAAAATATCATAATAATAATAATAATCACACCCTTCAACAGCTCCTAGAGTAATTTTTAGTTCCTGAGGGATTACACTGACCTCTGGCAAAAAAATAATAATAATAAAAACTTAATAATTTTATTTATTGGTACGCTGGAAACTCGTTAAAAAGCAGTCTCCAGGTGCCATATCAAGAATCGTCAAACCACTACTTCATGTTACAAGTTCATTTTTGCAGCTGCTGAACTAATTTCGGGATCTATATTTCTGACTGTGTTACATCAGCAGTGCAACAAACACAATTTGCACATCCTGTTCTTATTCATTACAACAGATCAGGTGAACTTTTAGGTGGTCTTGGTAATGGAAGAACAATGTTCAGTTAATGTCAAAGGCTGATGGCGTTTTACCTGTGTCAGTGTCGAAACTGACAGTGGCATGGAATCGTTTTCCGTGCTTGAGAATGTCCAGTGTCAGGGCAATCTCGATGTTTTCTCGTTTCTCCTGGATACGAAGCAGCGCCCTCTCGAGACTCAGCCAGAAGCTGATCTCCTGCAGAGCAGTGCCAGATGAAGGGTCACGATCCAGCTTTGTCACCTGGAATCAACAAGATGACCAAACAATTTCAAGACAATGACCACAAAAATGCTCTTGGTGATGACGTTGACAACGGCTACCATAGCATCGTCTGAGCATTACATGCTCAGACACATTTTTTTCTTCACGAAGGAACTGCAAAAATCATTTAAACTAGCATAGGAAGCATTTTTGTGAGATACTAACTAGGCGCTGTGATACTAACTATTAAGCAGCTGGATAAATATAGATTTATATACACATGCACACAAACACACACATACATATATACATACAAGTTCAGAATGCAGATTGTAACGTTGGCCATTATGATTGTGATGATGACAATGATAATGATAGCTCCTGGTGATAAGGTTGATGCTGAAGGCAGTAGTTGTAGTGATAGTGATGACAATCATGGTAATGATGATGATGATGATGATGATAAGGTCATTCCCTATGTACCTTTTGTATTTCCCGAATCCATCGATTCACTCCACTCTGAAGATTGTTCAGGAACGTCGCATCCTCCACTTTGTCGCCGAAGTCGCTGACCTTTGGCTTCCTGCCCTCCTCTGCACACTTCTTTATCACCATGGCAACAGTTGGATGAACAGTCAGGGTGATCTCGGGGATTTCAATGTTCTGCTGAAGATGCAGCAGACCCATCTCGAGCTCTTCAATCTTCTTCTCCACAGATGGCGCCATCTTGTCTCCATCTCTACAACAACACACGTCACTTAACGTGAAAACGCCCCTATGAATTTCTGCTGCACAGATGACGACCCCAGCATGAACCCAAGACAATCTCCCACTCCCACCAGTCCAAAGTTAATCACCTTACATCTCACCAGTTACCATGATTTACCATACTTAACCTTGATGATGATGATGATGAGATGGTAAGGTTGCCCTGAGAGGCAGACGTGGGTATGAATTGTTGGCGACTTCATTTTTCTCAGCCTTGGCATACGAGGGTGGATGGCCAGTCGTCTCCCTCACTGACCTTACACTGGCAAATCTGAGAACAACTATCGGTCCAGATGGGGATTCGTTTAATTAATTAATCAATTAATTAATAAACTGGAAACAAGTAGCTGCTCACTTTGCAAGTACTCAGCAACCTGCACAATACATTAACTGGGTATGAACATACTTACACTGGTACTCATGGCACACAGATGTACATTTAATATATACTGAACAATAGGTACACATCTCATTTGTTAGTAGCTTCCAGTGTTCTAAGTAGCCAAACACATGATATGCCATAATTTTTAACACAAAAGACATACTTTGAAATCGTCTTGGAGGCCTTTAGAAGGGTGCTAAATAAATGTTTAGATACGTATGTCTCTATATGTCTCTGTATGAAACATATGTCTCTGCATGTATGTATGTCTCTGCATGTATGTATGCATGTCTCTGTATGTATGTATGTCTTGGCATGTATGTACGTATGTCTCTGTATGTATGTATGATGTATGTATGATGTATGTACGTACGTATGTATGTACGTATGTTCCTTAACGATTATGTCACTTCGTACCTGTCTGCTTTTCCTGTTGCTCGCACATAAGACTTGAAATAGGGAGCGACTGCATTGCTGACGATGGCATGGAGAGTCTCGTATGGTGAACCATCACTGAGGCTCATGAGACGCAGCTGAGAAGAGAAATTCTTGTCCGCTTCTACGACTACTCCTCGCTTGATCACAACAACACTGAATGCAAAACAGAAAGATAATTAGTTTTCAACAGCAATCGTAATCGTAAACTTGAGATTTCTACTGTGCCCAATGATAGCTAAGTCACAGGAACCAGCATATTCACAGGCGCTCAGTCAAAACAAAATCAACAGGCAAGAAGGGTTCGGTTCCATGTCAAGATCTAACAGTCCGGTTCCAATTCAAGATTCAACAGTCAGTCAGACGGCTACGGTGGGTGGTGCTTGGAATTGGATCTGTTGGATGGATAAGAGGAAGAAGAGGAATCAGGATAGCATCTGTGTAAGAGGAGTGTTTACAGTTTTGAGTTGAAGACCTGCACAGAGCCGTAACCCAACCCTAACCCTCAATTAGTCCACTTTAGGTCCAGTGCTTCCCAGATACACCAGGGCTACACCCTTATAAATGCCAACTATCAACAAAAACTGGAAGTGAATGAATGTGCTTTATATCTAGGCTATAAGCATTCTCGCTACTTTAGTGCCTGCTTCATCCAGACATTACTATTAGCAGAACACCATAAATGGAAGACAAATTTCTACTTAAAGCAATCCTAAATTACAATTTTTATAAATATTAAAACTGGTTAATTTTTAGACCAGCCAGTCCCTGAAAAAAACTATCATAACAATAGTTATCAATATTTATTACCCAGAATAACACTTACCAAAAAAACAGTAAAATAATAACCTGTTTTATTCAAACCATTACATTGTTGTTCATGTCTAAATAAATATTTCAAAAAATAATTTCTATATATTGTTGCTATCAGAGATCATGTCATGTAATCATCTCTAGACTGGATCCAGTCGTTGATTTCTCTATGACATCCCTCCACAAATCTCGTTTTCCGGCCATCTCCTCCAGGGTCATTCTCCGTCTGCCCTCCGTCTTCCCATAGATAGTAACTCCGGCACCTTTCAGATCCTCTTCAAGGCAATCTATCCATCTTCTTTTCGGTCTTCCCACTGCTCTCTTTCCATCTGGTTTGTACTTATAGATTTTCTTTGGATTACGGTTCTCCGCCATCCTCAGGACATGTCCTGCCCACTTCATTCTTCTTTTCTTGATCACATTGTTTATCAATGGTTGTTGTGTTCGTTGTCTAATACTTTCATTCGTTACGTGGTCCTTATAGCTAATTCTTAGTATTCTTCTGAGCCACTTGATATCAGAGATATTACTACACTAACCAAGGCTATTGTTGCTATATGACTACTGCTCTCATAACTACTAGATTTTCAGTAACATCGTACCAATCTGATCTACTAGGCGAGGATCAAGAAGTATCTGCATAGGTCAGAGGATCAAGAAGTATCTTCAAGCTTCTTAAATATCAGCTTTGACATACAATACTGAACCTAAATGCCAAGGCCTTGAACATACCTGTTGACCTTGACATTGAAGAACTTGACTTCTGAAGTGATGTTGTAGACAACTGCTTCCTTCTCCTCAGTTTCAGTTCCTTCCTCATTCTCATCTTAAAAACAGCAATTTTAGTAAGAAAGTAAGTAAGTAAGCATTTAACAAGCAATGGTGGCTTTTTGAAGCATCGATAAACCACAACATTATGTGTCATTTGCACATTTGTGAGCACTTATGAAACAAAATGTGCTGGTGTTAAGATAATCTTTGTAAAGTTTTACACAGTTTTGACCCAAACATTTCCCACATTTATTTGGTCAAAATTTTTAGATCTGTTCGGCAATAAAAACTGCGTTAAAACATTTGCTCTATGAATTATAGTCAGATGCACATCACTGCACTGGCTGCTCTGGATCAATGAAACAATGCACATCTGCTCACTTAGGCATAACACAGTTCTAAATAATCCATAACCAACATACTTGCGTTCAGTTACATCGTTCTAGGACAGGGTCTAAAAGGTTCTACATAAATGTCCAAACTAGTACTAGTGTGTGATTGTATACGTCTAATTGTGGATATATCTAAGCATGCATACAGACATATGTTTACATGTAAGTATGTATCATATGTTGTGTGTTTGTATGTATGCATGTGTTTGTATGTATATATATATATGTAGTATATGTATATATATATGTGTGTGTAGACATATATGAGAGCGAGACAGAGAGAGATAGAGAGACAGAGACAGATAGAGAGACAGAGAGAGAGAGATTTTATTGACAACCAAAATAATTAACAAATACAATCATAGTCTGTCACATACAATGGTGCCAATGGGCTGACCTAAAAGGAACAAACAGTTCCGCTACGAAGGTCACCTATTTGTATATACATACAAGGATTGGTCATCTACCTTTGACAGAGTATGTACCATATGTTATATGTTTGCATGCATGCATGCGTGTGTTTGTATGTGTGTGTGTGTGTGTGTGTGTGTGTGTGTGTTTGTGTGTGTGTGTGTGTGTGTGTGTGTGCGTGCGTGCGCGTGTGTGTACATACGTACAAGGAGTGGTCATCTACCTTTGACAGAGGACCTTTGGACGAGTAGAACTGGTATTTGTGGATCGGAGAGAAACTTTTTCATGCAGTCTATCGACGCTTTATCCTTCAGGGCATGTATGAGGGCTTCTGGGGTGTCTTCAGCATCCTCCAATAGGACGGGAATCACCCGACGAAGGTAGTTGGAGAAGGTAGACACCTCAATAACGGTGGCTGTCGGCGGAACGGCCTCCGCCTCAACAGACTCGGCCATTCTCCTGCTTAAATCAAGCCTCTCGGTATTTTATAATTGACAAGTCCTTGATTACAAAGAAACAAAAAGAATAATAATGTTAAAAACGCTAAACCTGTCCCAACAAAATGGCAGCCAGACCAAGACCCAGACACTGCCACGAAAGCAGAACCGACAGGCGAGTCATCGCGCCCTCTCTTAGCATAGAACTATAATTGCTAGAGCAGCTTTTCTTTTTCGATTTTCTTGTCAATTTGTAACTTATGGAAACAATATGATAATTATGCGTGTTAATATAATGGAAATTGTTGGCCCATAGTTAATTGCAGGCAGTAGGGTAACTGTGGCTGTTGCGGAGGCCACCGCCCAATCCCGCAAGAGGGGATCCACTCATAGCTGGATCGATATATTATCTGGTTACCCCAAGAAAGCCTATATATTATTCTGCTGTAGGGTGCAAAATTTGAGTGTCATGTAAACATGTTCTTATATAGCCCAACGAGGAGGAAACTCGTAACCCATATTTCAAAGATTTCACTTTCGGGCTAGTACGGTCCGTACACGAGAATTTTCAACGGCGTGGCACCCAATCGTAATTGTAATCCCGATATTTCAACAGCGCCCAGCGAAAGTCACGTCACGGGGACCAGCTCATTGTATGAATCTCACTCGATAAATTCATTTTAAAAATTTGCAAGGCCCGGCCGTTACATTTACATGTACATTTACATATCAGTAGCGCTTCAGACCCAACAACAATTTATATGAGCTCCAGTGTCCATGGGTGCACTGAATGCTTGAACGAATAGAATGCAAAGTCTTATGGCTTACTTACAACACACTTCAGTCCTCCCAATTCTCCTACCTTCGTCGGCTATTTACAATCCAACCACTCCTCTGAACCACTCTAACAGATATTCGCCCTCCCGTCACCTCATCCATAAAATTTGGGAATCGCTGCAACTGGTTGACTACCTTGACTCTAATTCCCTTATGCCTCCTCTTCAATCCGGATTTAGGAAGTTCCACTCTACTGAATCACTTATTACACGTCTCATGGCCGACATCTTTGGAGCTTTTGACCGTGGACAGGTTACTCTTCTTGCCCTCTATGATGTTAGTGTTGCTTTTGACACTGTGGATCACTCTATTCTTTTGCAGCGTCTAGAAAAATCGAGCTGTGGCTCGAGCTCCTCAGTTTGTCCCATCCGCAGTTTCGCAAGCGCCTGAAGTCTGCATTATTTGACATTGGTCTCACTGGTTCGGGTCGGGAGCTCCTATGATGAGTCTATTCTTGAAGTGGCGGTTTATAAATGTCAGATTGCAATTACATTACGGTTACGATACCATAAGCAAACTAGACCTTGTTTCCCATCCATGTGATGTGCACAGATAACTCAGACGGACCAATGAGTTTAAAACTCTTGAGCTGCACATCCATGGAACATATGCCTATGATCACTTCCGGAATCAGTGTAAACATACTTTATGTATGGCAACCATTTCCTGTTAAGTAAAGTTGAAAACTTACCGGGTCGGTTTCGGAAGACTAGAATAGGCGCATTACTGCTTGTGTTCAGTAATATCGTCAGGTAAAATTTGGTGAGATTCGGTAATAGTCTTCTAATCCATACCTTACATTATACACTTTTCTGGCCGATCATACAAATTCATCGATGCTCCACCGCTGGCAATTTCTGCTTTGGCCTTTCACTCAAAACATTCCTGTTTCACAGATCGTACCCTGACACCCCTTCTTCCTCTTATCTTTCTCTCCTGTCCAACCCCAAACACCATCTCCCGTAGCTGCCACGCTGTCTTTCCGTCTGACTTTTGGATCTTGACCTGGAACCGAACCCTTTTGCCTATCGATTTTGTTTTGACTGAGCGCCTGTGAATAAGCTGGTCCCCGCGGCACCACTTTCGTTGGGTGCTGTATAAATCTCGGAATTACGATTACGATTGATGTAGCTGGTCATGGTTCTTCATTTCTTGATATGTTGGAAGGGTTTGACATGAAGCAACTCGTTACCTTTCCCACACGTTATAAAGGTCACACCTTGGATGTCTAAATAACTCGTTCTGATTCGAAATCGCTTTATTCTGTCACTCCTGTTGAGTCATATCTATCAGATCACATTGCAATTAAATTTCGCCCTTGGCATAAAATTGATTTAAATTAGCTGAAGCATGATATCTTAACATCTCCGTTGTGTTTAGCTCCTGCAAAAACAGCGAATGAGCTAGCTATGCCGTTCCAGTCCACTTTAACTGAGCTCATATTTCTTCATATTTCATATCCAGTTCAAGCAAAAGCTCTCTCCTTGACACCATTCCTACATCTTTTCTGAAAGCATGCTTTGATGTTCTGGGTCCAACCATTACATCTATAACCAATTTCTCATTGCTTGAGGGATCCTTGCCATCTGCTTTTGCTCATGCCATAGTTCATCCTCTTCTAAAGAAATCTTCTCTCGACCCAGGTGACCTGTCTAATTTCAGACCCATCTCAATTTTAAATTTTGCATATAAAATTCTTGAACTGGTAGTTTTGAATCATATAGCAAACCCACCTGTCTTCCAACTCGCTAATCCCTCCATTTCAGTCCGCTTACCAGAAGTTTCGTTCAACAGAATCTGCACTTCTTGCTGTTCATAATGATATCAGCCTCCGTTCACAGCGAACGACTACCTCGACTACATGCGCGGGAAGATCGACTCAATCCGCCAATCTACTGATGGTTCTCCTCCTTCCTTTCCTCCTACGTCATCTAGGCTTTCATGTTGGAAGCCCCGCCTTTGGACGTCCTTCGACGGCTCCTGCTGGAGTCACCTGCTAAGTCCTGTGAACTGGACTTATTACCACCATTTTTAATCAAGGATTTTATAGATGGCTTATGCGGTACACTCTGCACTGGCTTCCCATTCAGCAGCATATCCAGTTCAAGATCCTAAAGCTTATGCGTAATTGTCTCGTTGGCTCTGCTCCATCATATCTTAGGGACTTCTGCATTTCGGTCTCCTTGGTTCCAGGCCGTAGCACTCTCCGGTCGGCCTCCCTTGGACTCCTGACTGTCCCTCGTATGCGCACTGCTACAGCTCAGTCTAGAAGCTTTGCCTATGTTGGACCTAATAGCTGGAATCGTCTTTCCCGAGGGCTTCGGCTTGCATTCCTCAGTTTGTCCCTTCCGCAGTTTCGCAAGCGCTTGGTCTGTATTTGACAGTGGTATCACTGGTTCGGGTCGGGAGCGCCCCTGATGAGTCTATTCTTGAAGTGACGCTGTATAAATGTCAGATTACAATTACAATCAGGTGCTCCATGGTGGATAAGGGTAAGGTGACAGCTCCTGTTCTTCTTGATTTGTCTGCTGCCTTCAAAACTGTTGACAATTCTCTCCTTTTGCATCATCTCCAGTATTGATTTGGGGTTTCTGGTCCCGCCCTACATTGGTTTGCTACTTATCTCAGCCCACGGATTCAACCAGTATATGTAAATGGTTATTATTCGTCTAGTTTTGACCTGTGATGTTTGGCAGGGTTCTTTACTTGGTCCTCTCTTGTTTACATTATACACCGCACCTTTAGGTACACTGCTGGACAATCATTCACAAGGATATAATTTCTGTGCGGATAATACCCTAATCTACATTTCATTTGACAGTTTGTCTTGTCACTCATCTGTGCAGCTGTTGTCTGATGCCTTTGAGGAATTGCAGTCTTTGATGGCAGCATAAACTCCTCCTTAACCCCTCGAAAACTGATTTTCTACTACTTGGCACCCCTCAGCAACTTAAGAAGTTTGAATGGCTTAAATCCTTAAAGCTGGGTGATTCACTCATTGAGATGACTGATACTGCTCGTGACTTGGGCATTGTCTTTGATTCCACTATGTCTCTCACAAACTACGTAAATGGTATTTGTAAATCATCATACATGTATATTCGTGACATATGCAGAATTAAGCATTATGTCCTCTTGTCTTCTAGAATATCCTTGGCTAATGCATTGGTCTATAGTCTCCTTGACTACTGTAACTCAATTCTTGTTGGTATCACAAAGTCAGATATGCAGAAACTCCAAAGAGTTCAGAACTCTTTGGCTAGAGCCATAACAAATACTTCAGAATCTGAGCATATTACCCCTATGCTTAAATCTTTGCATTGGCTTCCTGTTCAGCATAGGATTTTTTCAAATTGGGACTTACAGTTTAGAAAATGTTGAACTCTGGCCAACCAAAATACTTAAAATCAGTCCTTATTCCCAAGACTTACCATTATTCTGCAAGGTCATCTGATTGTCTTTCTCTGATCATACCTTGGACTACAACTGTTCTGGGTAAACGGGCTTTTTTGGTTTGTTGGACTTAAATTTTGGAATTCCCTCCCTGTGTCTTTTCATTCTGCTCAGTTGATTCTATCATTTCTTTCTCAATTTATTTTTTTCAAATTGCTACTCCACCGTAGTCTGCCTCTCTGTCCTGTGGACTGACCTTCTGGATATCGACCTGATTGCGGCTTGGCTTTGGTGCACCATCGGTTGATGCCTTGTGCATTAGACACCAGCGCATTAGAAGTTTCTAATTATTTATTATTATTATTATTTACAGGCCCACTGTAGGCTATCTCGTGGCAACCGGACTTGGTTCTTGACATGCATTTTTGGATATCCCCACTGATGTGACGCAGCACTCATGAATATGCTGGTGCCCTGCACTTAGCTTTAGGTAACGCTTTAGAAATTTTGAGATTACAATTACCGTTACTTTGTTTGCTGGTAGCTTTGCAATCTTTTTTTTTAAAAATCCAGTTGCACTTGTCTGGAATTTTAATTCTGCTGTTTTGTCAATTTTTAACCAGGAAATGGAATGAGTCTTACGGTCTAGAAGTCGCCTCCACAGTTTGTTGCATATTCAAGAATTTACTTGGAAAATGGCAGAAATGCCTTTTCTAAAGCGATCCGAGTGCATTTACACATCATGTTACTGGTGCGTTTTGATGACTTTATCAAAGAAATGTGTATCTCAGGTTTGAACTGGGGCATAAACTACTGCATCATTCAGCGTGAGTGGGTATCATTGGCAAACTATTAGGCCCTGTAATAAATAGCATCAGCTTCCGTTGGGCACTGTGGAAATCTCAAGATTGCGATTTAACAATCAACCACTTTGTTCACCAGTCTCAATCAGTCTTTCAATCAGTTATTTTAAAAGTCAGTTAATCATTAATAGAGTGAGTCAGTAAGACAGTCGTTCAATCTACTCTTTTTGTCTGTTAGCGGATCATACAGTTCCAGTCAGTAAGCCAGTCAGTCACTAGGTAAGTCGGTCATAAGTAGGCCAGTCAGTCAGGCAGTCTCGGTTTTGTTTCTTGTAGTGAGGAGAACGTCTGGCATCTGTGTAATCACGTGAGGAACATCTCCCCAGAGAAACTTTCGTTTTGTTACGCAGTCTTTATTTCAAACAAAGACAGAAAGGTTTGGAGAATTTATTTCTGTTTTGTCAAAACTTCTTATATTGTTTCATTTTTGTCTGTATTTAATACAGTTACAGATATTTATCCTGATATGCGAATTTTTTCTTATATTCTGCAAATTGTAATTCTGCTGGTAATTTTTAGGCTGAAATCAATGCTAAGTGCAAGACGACAACAGTGAAACTTCAAGCTATTGGGCTGAATTGTTTTCAGATTTGTTCTCAGAAGGATTCTCAAAAGGCGCTACATAAATGTCCAGATATGTATATACCTGCTGAACATGTATATACCTGCATAACAACTTAGACAAGTTGTTCGTGCAAAACCATCTCTTAGATTAAGATTTGTTGACCTTGCACATGTAATAAGTGTGATGAATAAAAAACTATGATAAAAACAAAAGTTTTAGAGATCATAAAATGAAAGTTTTCCTGTTTGAGTCTTGGTATGTGCACCATTTCAGTGGTTCGATGATTGTTTGATTTTGTTTTCTCATTTTTTAAGATTCCGCTTTGGGCACAGAGGGCTGGAAAAAACCCAGAAAATTTTGTTATTTGGGTAAGAACTTTGATTGATTAATCTGTATAATCCTTGTACCCGCAAATTTGTAACGGTAATTTCAAAAACTTCTAAGGTGCTACTTAAAAGCTGAGAATAGGTTGCCAGCTTACTCAGGTGCTCTACAAATTATTGCCAACTGCAGCCAATTATTCACGAGCACTGCTAGTGAAAAAAGAGTCGCTAGAACCTGTACTATGCTTAGAAAAGTCATATTGCCTCAAAAGTGCCATATTTGACTTTAAAAAAAACCAGTTTTTACCTCAGAAATGCCACATTGCCTAAGAAACGCCATATTTACCTTAGAAAAGTCATATTGCCTGAAAAATACCATGTTTTCATTCAAAAGTGCCATATTTGACTTCAAAAATACCCATTGTTACCTCAGAAATGCCACATTGCCTAAGAAACGCCATATTTACCTTAGAAAAGTCATATTGCCTGAAAAATGCCATATTTTCATTCAAAAATGCCATATTTGACTTCAAAAATACCCGTTTTTACCTCAGAAATGCCACATTGCCTAAAAAACACCATATTTACCTTAGATAAGTCATATTGCCTGAAAAATACCATGTTTTCATTCAAAAGTGCCATATTTGACTTCAAAAATACCCATTGTTACCTCAGAAATGCCACATTGCCTAAGAAACGCCATATTTACCTAAGAAAAGTCATATTGCCCCAAAAATGCCATATTTTCATTCAAAAATGCCATATTTGACTTCAAAAATACCCGTTTTTACCTCAGAAATGCCACATTGCCTAAAAAACACCATATTTACCTTAGAAAAGTCATATTGCCTCAAAAATGCCATATTTTCATTCAAAAGTGCCATATTTGACTTCAAAAATACCCATTGTTACCTCAGAAATGCCACATTGCCTAAGAAATGCCATATTTACCTTAGAAAAGTCATATTGCCTCAAAAATGCCATATTTTCATTCAAAAGTGCCATGTTTGACTTCAAAAATACCTGTTTTTACCTCAGAAATGCCACATTGCCTAAGAAACGCCATATTTACCTTAGAAAAGTCATATTGCCTCAAAAATGCCATATTTTCATTCAAAAGTGCCATGTTTGACTTCAAAAATACCCGTTTTTACCTCAGAAATGCCACATTGCCTAAGAAACGCCATATTTACCTTACAAAAGTCATATTGCCTGAAAAATGCCATATTTTCATTCAAAAGTGCCATGTTTGACTTCAAAAATACCCGTTTTTACCTCAGAAATGCCACATTGCCTAAGAAACGCCATATTTACCTTACAAAAGTCATATTGCCTGAAAAATGCCATATTTTCATTCAAAAGTGCCATGTTTGACTTCAAAAATACCCGTTTTTACCTCAGAAATGCCACATTGCCTAAAAAACGCCATATTTACCTTAGAAAAGTCATATTGCCTCAAAGTTACCATATTTTCATTCAAAAGTGCCATATTTGACTTAAAAAAACCCAGTTTTTACCTCAGAAATGCCACATTGCCTAAGAAACGCCATATTTACCTTAGAAAAGTCATATTGCCTCAAAAATGCCATATTTTCATTCAAAAGTGCCATGTTTGACTTCAAAAATACCCGTTTTTACCTCAGAAATGCCACATTGCCTCAAAAACGCCATATTTACCTTAGAAAAGTCATATTGCCTCAAAAATGCTATATTTTCATTCAAAAGTGCCATATTTGACTTCAGAAATACCCGTTTTTACCTCAGAAATGCCACATTGCCTAAGAAACGCCATATTTACCTTACAAAAGTCATATTGCCTGAAAAATGCCATATTTTCATTCAAAAGTGCCATGTTTGACTTCAAAAATACCCGTTTTTACCTCAGAAATGCCACATTGCCTAAGAAACGCCATATTTACCTTACAAAAGTCATATTGCCTCAAAAATTCCATATTTTCATTCAAAAGTGCCATGTTTGACTTCAAAAATACCCGTTTTTACCTCAGAAATGCCACATTGCCTAAGAAACGCCATATTTACCTTACAAAAGTCATATTGCCTCAAAAATTCCATATTTTCATTCAAAAGTGCCATGTTTGACTTCAAAAATACCCGTTTTTACCTCAGAAATGCCACATTGCCTAAGAAACGCCATATTTACCTTAGAAAAGTCATATTGCCTCAAAAATGCCATATTTTCATTCAAAAGTGCCATGTTTGACTTCAAAAATACCCGTTTTTACCTCAGAAATGCCACATTGCCTAAGAAACGCCATATTTACCTTACAAAAGTCATATTGCCTGAAAAATGCCATATTTTCATTCAAAAGTGCCATGTTTGACTTCAAAAATACCCGTTTTTACCTCAGAAATGCCACATTGCCTCAAAAACGCCATATTTACCTTAGAAAAGTCATATTGCCTCAAAAATGCCATATTTTCATTCAAAAGTTCCATATTTGACTTCAAAAATACCCATTGTTACCTCAGAAATGCCACATTGCCTAAGAAACGCCATATTTACCTTAGAAAAGTCATATTGCCTCAAAAATGCCATATTTTCATTCAAAAGTGCCATATTTGACTTCAAAAATACCCGTTTTTACCTCAGAAATGCCACATTGCCTCAAAAACGCCATATTTACCTTAGAAAAGTCATATTGCCTCAAAAATGCTATATTTTCAATCAAAAGTGCCATGTTTGACTTCAAAAATACCCGTTTTTACCTCAGAAATGCCACATTGCCTAAGAAACGCCATATTTACCTTAGAAAAGTCATATTGCCTCAAAAATGCCATATTTTCATTCAAAAGTGCCATATTTGACTTCAAAAATACCCATTGTTACCTCAGAAATGCCACATTGCCTAAGAAATGCCATATTTACCTTAGAAAAGTCATATTGCCTCAAAAATACCATATTTTCATTCAAAAGTGCCATGTTTGACTTCAAAAATACCTGTTTTTACCTCAGAAATGCCACATTGCCTAAGAAACGCCATATTTACCTTAGAAAAGTCATATTGCCTCAAAAATGCCATATTTTCATTCAAAAGTGCCATGTTTGACTTCAAAAATACCCGTTTTTACCTCAGAAATGCCACATTGCCTAAGAAACGCCATATTTACCTTACAAAAGTCATATTGCCTGAAAAATGCCATATTTTCATTCAAAAGTGCCATGTTTGACTTCAAAAATACCCGTTTTTACCTCAGAAATGCCACATTGCCTAAGAAACGCCATATTTACCTTACAAAAGTCATATTGCCTCAAAAATTCCATATTTTCATTCAAAAGTGCCATGTTTGACTTCAAAAATACCCGTTTTTACCTCAGAAATGCCACATTGCCTAAGAAACGCCATATTTACCTTAGAAAAGTCATATTGCCTGAAAAATGCCATATTTTCATTCAAAAATGCCATATTTGACTTCAGAAATACCCGTTTTTACCTCAGAAATGCCACATTGCCTAAGAAACGCCATATTTACCTTAGAAAAGTCATATTGCCTCAAAAATGCCATATTTTCATTCAAAAGTGCCATGTTTGACTTCAAAAATACCCGTTTTTACCTCAGAAATGCCACATTGCCTCAAAAACGCCATATTTACCTTACAAAAGTCATATTGCCTCAAAAATGCTATATTTTCATTCAAAAGTGCCATATTTGACTTCAAAAATACCCATTGTTACCTCAGAAATGCCACATTGCCTAAGAAATGCCATATTTACCTTAGAAAAGTCATATTGCCTCAAAAATACCATATTTTCATTCAAAAGTCCCATGTTTGACTTCAAAAATACCCGTTTTTACCTCAGAAATGCCACATTGCCTAAGAAACGCCATATGTACCTTAGAAAAGTCATATTGCCTCAAAAATGCTATATTTTCATTCAAAAGTGCCATGTTTGACTTCAGAAATACCCGTTTTTACCTCAGAAATGCCACATTGCCTAAGAAACGCCATATTTACCTTAGAAAAGTCATATTGCCTCAAAAATGCCATATTTTCATTCAAAAGTGCCATGTTTGACTTCAAAAATACCCGTTTTTACCTCAGAAATGCCACATTGCCTAAGAAACGCCATATTTACCTTACAAAAGTCATATTGCCTCAAAAATGCCATATTTTCATTCAAAAGTGCCATGTTTGACTTCAAAAATACCCGTTTTTACCTCAGAAATGCCACATTGCCTAAGAAACGCCATATTTACCTTACAAAAGTCATATTGCCTCAAAAATTCCATATTTTCATTCAAAAGTGCCATGTTTGACTTCAAAAATACCCGTTTTTACCTCAGAAATGCCACATTGCCTAAGAAACGCCATATTTACCTTACAAAAGTCATATTGCCTCAAAAATGCTATATTTTCATTCAAAAGTGCCATATTTGACTTCAGAAATACCCGTTTTTACCTCAGAAATGCCACATTGCCTAAGAAACGCCATATTTACCTTACAAAAGTCATATTGCCTGAAAAATGCCATATTTTCATTCAAAAGTGCCATGTTTGACTTCAAAAATACCCGTTTTTACCTCAGAAATGCCACATTGCCTAAAAAACGCCATATTTACCTTAGAAAAGTCATATTGCCTCAAAGTTACCATATTTTCAGTCATAAGTGCCATATTTGACTTAAAAAAACCCAGTTTTTACCTCAGAAATGCCACATTGCCTCAAGAACGCCATATTTACCTTAGAAAAGTCATATTGCCTCAAAAATGCCATATTTTCATTCAAAAGTGCCATATTTGACTTCAAAAATACCCGTTTTTACCTCAGAAATGCCACATTGCCTAAAAAACGCTATATGTACCTTAGAAAAGTCATATTGCCTCAAAAATGCCATATTTTCATTCAAAAGTGCCATATTTGACTTCAAAAATACCCGTTTTTACCTCAGAAATGCCACGTTGCCTAAAAAACACCATATTTACCTTAGAAAAGTCATATTGCCTCAAAAATACCATATTTTCATTCAAAAGTGTTATATTTGACTTCAAAAATACCCATTGTTACCTCAGAAATGCCACATTGCCTAAGAAACGCCATATTTACCTTAGAAAAGTCATATTGCCTGAAAAATGCTATATTTTCATTCAAAAGTGCCATGTTTGACTTCAAAAATACCCGTTTTTACCTCAGAAATGCCACATTGCCTAAGAAACGCCATATTTACCTTAGAAAAGTCATATTGCCTCAAAAATGCCATATTTTCATTCAAAAGTGCCATGTTTGACTTCAAAAATACCCGTTTTTACCTCAGAAATGCCACATTGCCTAAGAAACGCCATATTTACCTTAGAAAAGTCATATTGCCTCAAAAATGCCATATTTTCATTCAAAAGTGCCATGTTTGACTTCAAAAATACCCGTTTTTACCTCAGAAATGCCACATTGCCTAAGAAACGCCATATTTACCTTACAAAAGTCATATTGCCTGAAAAATGCCATATTTTCATTCAAAAGTGCCATGTTTGACTTCAAAAATACCCGTTTTTACCTCAGAAATGCCACATTGCCTAAGAAACGCCATATTTACCTTACAAAAGTCATATTGCCTCAAAAATGCCATATTTTCATTCAAAAGTGCCATGTTTGACTTCAGAAATACCCGTTTTTACCTCAGAAATGCCACATTGCCTAAGAAACGCCATATTTACCTTACAAAAGTCATATTGCCTGAAAAATGCTATATTTTCATTCAAAAGTGCCATGTTTGACTTCAAAAATACCCGTTTTTACCTCAGAAATGCCACATTGCCTAAGAAACGCCATATTTACCTTAGAAAAGTCATATTGCCTCAAAAATGCCATTTTTTCATTCAAAAGTGCCATGTTTGACTTCAAAAATACCCGTTTTTACCTCAGAAATGCCACATTGCCTAAGAAACGCCATATTTACCTTAGAAAAGTCATATTGCCTCAAAAATGCCATATTTTCATTCAAAAGTGCCATGTTTGACTTCAAAAATACCCGTTTTTACCTCAGAAATGCCACATTGCCTAAGAAACGCCATATTTACCTTAGAAAAGTCATATTGCCTCAAAAATGCCATATTTTCATTCAAAAGTGCCATGTTTGACTTCAAAAATACCCGTTTTTACCTCAGAAATGCCACATTGCCTAAGAAACGCCATATTTACCTTAGAAAAGTCATATTGCCTCAAAAATGCTATATTTTCATTCAAAAGTGCCATATTTGACTTCAGAAATACCCGTTTTTACCTCAGAAATGCCACATTGCCTAAGAAACGCCATATTTACCTTAGAAAAGTCATATTGCCTCAAAAATGCCATATTTTCATTCAAAAGTGCCATGTTTGACTTCAAAAATACCCGTTTTTACCTCAGAAATGCCACATTGCCTAAGAAACGCCATATTTACCTTAGAAAAGTCATATTGCCTCAAAAATGCCATATTTTCATTCAAAAGTGCCATGTTTGACTTCAAAAATACCCGTTTTTTACCTCAGAAATGCCACATTGCCTAAGAAACGCCATATTTACCTTAGAAAAGTCATATTGCCTCAAAAATGCTATATTTTCATTCAAAAGTGCCATATTTGACTTCAGAAATACCCGTTTTTACCTCAGAAATGCCACATTGCCTAAGAAACGCCATATTTACCTTAGAAAAGTCATATTGCCTCAAAAATGCCATATTTTCATTCAAAAGTGCCATGTTTGACTTCAAAAATACCCGTTTTTACCTCAGAAATGCCACATTGCCTAAGAAACGCCATATTTACCTTACAAAAGTCATATTGCCTCAAAAATGCTATATTTTCATTCAAAAGTGCCATATTTGACTTCAAAAATACCCATTGTTACCTCAGAAATGCCACATTGCCTAAGAAATGCCATATTTACCTTAGAAAAGTCATATTGCCTCAAAAATACCATATTTTCATTCAAAAGTCCCATGTTTGACTTCAAAAATACCCGTTTTTACCTCAGAAATGCCACATTGCCTAAGAAACGCCATATGTACCTTAGAAAAGTCATATTGCCTCAAAAATGCTATATTTTCATTCAAAAGTGCCATGTTTGACTTCAGAAATACCCGTTTTTACCTCAGAAATGCCACATTGCCTAAGAAACGCCATATTTACCTTAGAAAAGTCATATTGCCTCAAAAATGCCATATTTTCATTCAAAAGTGCCATGTTTGACTTCAAAAATACCCGTTTTTTACCTCAGAAATGCCACATTGCCTAAGAAACGCCATATTTACCTTACAAAAGTCATATTGCCTCAAAAATGCCATATTTTCATTCAAAAGTGCCATGTTTGACTTCAAAAATACCCGTTTTTACCTCAGAAATGCCACATTGCCTAAGAAACGCCATATTTACCTTACAAAAGTCATATTGCCTCAAAAATGCCATATTTTCATTCAAAAGTGCCATGTTTGACTTCAAAAATACCCGTTTTTACCTCAGAAATGCCACATTGCCTAAGAAACGCCATATTTACCTTACAAAAGTCATATTGCCTCAAAAATGCTATATTTTCATTCAAAAGTGCCATATTTGACTTCAGAAATACCCGTTTTTACCTCAGAAATGCCACATTGCCTAAGAAACGCCATATTTACCTTACAAAAGTCATATTGCCTGAAAAATGCCATATTTTCATTCAAAAGTGCCATGTTTGACTTCAAAAATACCCGTTTTTACCTCAGAAATGCCACATTGCCTAAAAAACGCCATATTTACCTTAGAAAAGTCATATTGCCTCAAAGTTACCATATTTTCATTCAAAAGTGCCATATTTGACTTAAAAAAACCCAGTTTTTACCTCAGAAATGCCACATTGCCTCAAGAACGCCATATTTACCTTAGAAAAGTCATATTGCCTCAAAAATGCCATATTTTCATTCAAAAGTGCCATATTTGACTTCAAAAATACCCGTTTTTACCTCAGAAATGCCACATTGCCTAAAAAACGCTATATGTACCTTAGAAAAGTCATATTGCCTCAAAAATGCCATATTTTCATTCAAAAGTGCCATATTTGACTTCAAAAATACCCGTTTTTACCTCAGAAATGCCACGTTGCCTAAAAAACAACCATATTTACCTTAGAAAAGTCATATTGCCTCAAAAATACCATATTTTCATTCAAAAGTGTTATATTTGACTTCAAAAATACCCATTGTTACCTCAGAAATGCCACATTGCCTAAGAAACGCCATATTTACCTTAGAAAAGTCATATTGCCTCAAAAATGCCATATTTTCATTCAAAAGTGCCATGTTTGACTTCAAAAATACCCGTTTTTACCTCAGAAATGCCACATTGCCTAAGAAACGCCATATTTACCTTAGAAAAGTCATATTGCCTCAAAAATGCCATATTTTCATTCAAAAGTGCCATGTTTGACTTCAAAAATACCCGTTTTTACCTCAGAAATGCCACATTGCCTAAGAAACGCCATATTTACCTTAGAAAAGTCATATTGCCTCAAAAATGCCATATTTTCATTCAAAAGTGCCATGTTTGACTTCAAAAATACCCGTTTTTACCTCAGAAATGCCACATTGCCTAAGAAACGCCATATTTACCTTACAAAAGTCATATTGCCTGAAAAATGCCATATTTTCATTCAAAAGTGCCATGTTTGACTTCAAAAATACCCGTTTTTACCTCAGAAATGCCACATTGCCTAAGAAACGCCATATTTACCTTAGAAAAGTCATATTGCCTCAAAAATGCCATATTTTCATTCAAAAGTGCCATGTTTGACTTCAGAAATACCCGTTTTTACCTCAGAAATGCCACATTGCCTAAGAAACGCCATATTTACCTTACAAAAGTCATATTGCCTGAAAAATGCTATATTTTCATTCAAAAGTGCCATGTTTGACTTCAAAAATACCCGTTTTTACCTCAGAAATGCCACATTGCCTAAGAAACGCCATATTTACCTTAGAAAAGTCATATTGCCTCAAAAATGCCATATTTTCATTCAAAAGTGCCATGTTTGACTTCAAAAATACCCGTTTTTACCTCAGAAATGCCACATTGCCTAAGAAACGCCATATTTACCTTAGAAAAGTCATATTGCCTCAAAAATGCCATATTTTCATTCAAAAGTGCCATGTTTGACTTCAAAAATACCCGTTTTTACCTCAGAAATGCCACATTGCCTAAGAAACGCCATATTTACCTTAGAAAAGTCATATTGCCTCAAAAATGCCATATTTTCATTCAAAAGTGCCATGTTTGACTTCAAAAATACCCGTTTTTACCTCAGAAATAAATACCCGTTTTTACCTCAGAAATGCCACATTGCCTAAGAAACGCCATATTTACCTTAGAAAAGTCATATTGCCTGAAAAATGCCATATTTTCATTCAAAAGTGCCATGTTTGACTTCAAAAATACCCGTTTTTACCTCAGAAATGCCACATTGCCTAAGAAACGCCATATTTACCTTAGAAAAGTCATATTGCCTCAAAAATGCCATATTTTCATTCAAAAGTGCCATGTTTGACTTCAAAAATACCCGTTTTTACCTCAGAAATGCCACATTGCCTAAGAAACGCCATATTTACCTTAGAAAAGTCATATTGCCTCAAAAATGCCATATTTTCATTCAAAAGTGCCATGTTTGACTTCAAAAATACCCGTTTTTACCTCAGAAATGCCACATTGCCTAAGAAACGCCATATTTACCTTTGAAAAGTCATATTGCCTCAAAAATGCCATATTTTCATTCAAAAGTGCCATATTTGACTTCAAATATACCCATTGTTACCTCAGAAATGCCACATTGCCTAAGAAACGCCATATTTACCTTAGAAAAGTCATATTGCCTCAAAAATGCTATATTTTCATTCAAAAGTGCCATATTTGACTTCAAAAATACCCGTTTTTACCTCAGAAATGCCACATTGCCTAAGAAACGCCATATTTACCTTAGAAAAGTCATATTGCCTCAAAAATACCATATTTTCATTCAAAAGTGCCATGTTTGACTTCAGAAATACCCGTTTTTACCTCAGAAATGCCACATTGCCTAAGAAACGCCATATTTACCTTAGAAAAGTCATATTGCCTGAAAAATGCCATATTTTCATTCAAAAGTGCCATGTTTGACTTCAAAAATACCCGTTTTTACCTCAGAAATGCCACATTGCCTAAGAAACGCCATATTTACCTTAGAAAAGTCATATTGCCTGAAAAATGCTATATTTTCATTCAAAAGTGCCATGTTTGACTTCAAAAATACCCGTTTTTACCTCAGAAATGCCACATTGCCTAAGAAACGCCATATTTACCTTAGAAAAGTCATATTGCCTCAAAAATGCCATTTTTTCATTCAAAAGTGCCATGTTTGACTTCAAAAATACCCGTTTTTACCTCAGAAATGCCACATTGCCTAAGAAACGCCATATTTACCTTAGAAAAGTCATATTGCCTCAAAAATGCCATATTTTCATTCAAAAGTGCCATGTTTGACTTCAAAAATACCCGTTTTTACCTCAGAAATGCCACATTGCCTAAGAAACGCCATATTTACCTTAGAAAAGTCATATTGCCTCAAAAATGCTATATTTTCATTCAAAAGTGCCATATTTGACTTCAAAAATACCCGTTTTTACCTCAGAAATCCACATTGCCTCTTTGTGACTAAATTTTATATTCCTGTCATCTCTGCATTCTTATTTCCAGTTATTTTGAAACCTAAGATTTTAACTGGGCCTTTTGCTGTTGCTTCTTTGTTTAGGATTATCATGTGATATTTATCTACACAGCAGAAGCTGCGGAGGCGCTTGTTTATGATCTCGATACCACCTTAAACTTTCCCTGCTATTTTGACGAATACTTCGACACAGCCATTCAGGATGATGCAGATTTTGAGGATTGCTACCACAGGTATACTATTTTTATTACGGTTAAGTCATAAGGAATCAAATTCTTACCTCGTAGTCCACAGTTTATAAGTTAGTCAGTAAGTAAGTAGTCATTTGTCTGCATCTGATAAGCGAACGTGCATTACGCAAGACAATGACAGGAGTAGCTAAAACAGAGTACAACATGAGCAAATATAATCAGTGGCATGCACAACTAAAAAACATTGAGTTTGACGCAGGTTTTGGATTTAAGAAGAAACTCCTATCGAATGGGATTCCCTGAAATGTTACACATAATGTGGCAATGAAGTCTTTATTGATATCACGTGATGGGTACCAAACATGAAAAGAGCTGCTTGGGTATCATTGTGCAACTCTGTGGCTTAATGGTTGAGACTCTTAAAAAGCTGATGGCTTAGGTAAACAGCCAACGTGCCATCTCTTAGCAGTTAGCATAGTTGAGTTAAACAATTCATGATTACAAGCAACATATCAACCCTTTGTACGCTTGGACACTCAGACATATGTTGGCATTTTAATTGTTCCCATTTGGTTTGTGTATTTCGTTTCGCTGTTATCTTTATTTCTTTCCAGGTATTTTCGAGTCATTAGTGCAGAAACATTTCTGAAAATGTTTGCGTCTAACCGGTCACACATGCGGAATGCAGATGGCAGCTGGCTATCTCCTCCACCCAGTTATCCTTGCATAGAGACTCCAGGTATTTCTAATCATATTTTATAATCATGATTAAGTGACTGATTACTTCACCTTTCCTAACCTTAACCTAAACACAAGCCACCCTAACAGCTCCATTCCCCTTCTGTCTCTGGTCTTCTGGCGACCGGACTTGGTTCTTGGCATGGCATCTTTGGACAATGGCATCTTTGGAGAACCTCACTGACATACTCACCATCACTTCACCCCTTGAGGTAACTTAAGTCATCTATCGTACAAATCCATCTTACAAATCCATCATACAAACTCATCTTCACTTCACCCCTTGAGCTAACTTAGGTCATCTATCGTACAAATCCATCTTACAAATCCATCATACAAACTCATCTTCACTTCACCCCTTGAGCTGACTTAAGTCATCTATCATACTAATCCATCTTACAAATCTATCATACAAACTCATCTTCACTTCACGCCTTGCATTCTCTGCCCAGGTCTTCCACTCAAAACTGAAAACACTCCTCTTCTGCAAATCCTATCCTGATTCCTCTTCTCCCTTTTATATATCCTGCAGATCCAATTCCAAACACCACCCACCATAGCCACCTGCATGCCTGCCTGCCTGCCTGCCTCTTGGATCTTGAACTGGAACCAAACCCATCTTGCCTATCAAGTTTACCTGTGAATAGGCTGGTTCCCATGACTTAGCTTTCATTGGGTACTGTAGAAATCTCAAGTTTATGATTACGATTACTCAGTGGTAAAGCGTAAATCAAGGTGCCTCTGTGGGTGAGGATGGCAGTTCGCATACCTATCGTGGCTTATTTCAGAGATTTGAGTCTCGGGCAAGCACGGACTTAACTGGCGTGGCAGCAGTGGTGAAGGACCTCACCCGATAAATTCTTTTAAAAATGAGCAGGGTTATGGCCATATGGTCGCTATAGAAAACCTTGTACATTTTCATGCCAGCAATTGGACACCCTACCTGAAATAGCCTTCCCGGGGATCTGCATGTCCAGCTGACCAGGGATGCTACATGTACCTATTATCCAAGCTTGAAAAATGTTCTGTTTTGCTGAGGCTGGGCTGAGAAGCACCTCTGAGTACATATCTCTAATGGACGCTATATAAATGCTCTGAATGAACTAAACGTAAACCATGAAGATTTGCCTATGTTGGACCTACCAGCTGGAATTGCCTTTCCCAGGAGCTGTGGCTCGAGCTCCTGAGTTTGTCCCTTCCGCAGTTTCACAAGCACCTGAAGTCTGTATTATTTGACAGTGGTCTCATTGGTTCGGGTCAGGAGCGCCCCTGACGAGTTTATTCTTGAGGTGGCACTTTATAAATGTCAGATTACAATTGCAATTACATGGGCCTAATTGCAACAGGTGAGAAGTGAATCTCCTTACACTACAATCCTCCTGTGTTGCTGTACCTATCTTCATTTTGAGTTGTTATCTTTGTTGTTTTAGAATGTTTGAATAACATAGAGTCATTTATACGGATGGATCCTGATGTTGGTTGGGGAGACATTCACGACACTGAAACGTTCTTCCAGAGATTTAGCAAAACAAACAGTCATCAATAAATTGTTATTAGGAAATTATAACCTGAACATTTATCCGACTTCTACGTAGCAGCTTTTGTGAACTTTGAAAGAGTACTAGTTTGAATGTGTGTTGTTGGGTTAGAGGTAATTAGTATTATTAGAGTTTAGTAGTGTGTTTGCGTGTGTTTGCCTGTCTGTTCATGGACTGGACCTAACCCAGGTTCTATCGTGCAAATGAGTATCATGCTTTTTCCTTCGTAAATGTTCTATTTTCCTTCTGTTTTCCTTTTTCTTAAATTTTCTTATTGACTTCAAAATGATCTATCATGGCCCTAAAAACTTTAATACAGAATGGTTTGCATCACTGGTAAGGGATCATCCATAAAAAACTTCTGCAGAAAGTATCTACTTTGGCCTCTTCCTTTCAATTGACCACATTTACATTACCATTTGTAATCACAACAAATATCTGACCAATCATAAGAACTTGCCAACACTTCACCCCTTGCAGTTTCTGCACTGGCCTTTCACTCAGAACTGAAAAGACCAACAAATCCTATCCTGATTCTTCCTCTTCCCCGTATTTCACATTCCGGTTCAATTCCAAACACCATCCACCGTAGCTGTCTGGCTGTCTACCTGTCTGCCTCTTGGATCTTGACATGGAACCAAACCCTTCCTGCCTTTCGATTTTATTTTGACTGAGTGCCTGTGAATATGCTGGTTCCCGTGACTTAGCTTTCATTGGGTGCCGTAGAAATCCTACCACTCCGGTCGTGGCTCTCATCTGAGTTTAGAAACTCAGTGTCAAGAACTTATTATTATTATTTATTTATTTATTAGCAACTTCTGTAGCGCCAGTTTTATTGCGCAATGCATCAACCGATATCGCACCAAAACCGGACTATGATCAAGCCAACAGCCAGAAAGTCAGGTCAGGTCAGCTTGTTGTGCCTTAGAAATTGAGTGCCCTCTGAGACTTGCACTATCGATTAGCACGATCCTTACACGGGGACCCTAAGTGATGTGGCGTCCATTCAAACGGGCAGCAGTGGTTAAGGATCTCACCCGATCAATTCATTGAAAACTGAGCAGGATGGAGGCCATACACCTCACCTCTTTCAGTTTCTGCACTGGTCCTTCACTCAAGACTGAAAACATTTCTTTTTCAAAATTCTTATCCTGATTTTTCCTCTTCGCCTTATCTCTCTTCTCGCTTCAATTTCAAACACCATCTGTCGTAGCCGTCCGACTGCCTGCCTGCCTGACTCCTGGATCTTGCCCTGGAACCGAACCCTTTTGCCCAACGATTTTGTTTTGACTGAGCGCCTGTGAATAAAGTGGTTCCCGCGACTTAGCTTTCGTTGGGCGCTGTAGAAATCTCGAAGTTACGATTACGACAGGTCATAGGCCAAATTCAATTAGGTCGAAATCATTAACAGACTTCTGCAATGGCTGTCTGTCGCGGAGTTTCTTATTATTTTACATGTGAACTGTAACCGTTACCGAAGCACACCAAGATTAAAATGGTGTTAATTAGGCCTACTACACTGACGCCGGCTTAGCTATAGTTGATCAAAGCGGAACTTAAGTCTTGGAACGTCCTTTTAAAAGTCCTCTGTCTATAGTTATTGGCCTGTTTGGAGTTGCATGAAGGGCATAAAAGTCACTGCATGACAGGTAGGCCTATCTACATGTATATAATTACATACTTATGCGAGAGAGTGTGTCGGAGAGAGAGACACCTTAACACATAAATAGGTAGATACATACGCACACAGACAGACGGTCATATATACGAACCCTCAGAGTAGAGGCAGCGCATCTATAGGCTTGTTGTGACTCGTCCCTATTTATTGTCGCATAAATAGGAACATGTAGGCGTACGTTATTATCTTTAGGCAGCCTTAAGTAAGCCGAACGCGTGTGCAATTTTAGCTGCGTGATCACGAGGATCTTAGTTCCTGGTTTCTTACAGCCTGGCCTTTCTGTTCCATAGCGTTACACTACTTTGCCCTTAACCTAGACTCTTCTTTGAGTTAGGCCTACCGCTGCATACCTGACGAATGTAATTTACATAGACCTACCCGTCTGCATACATTGTTCCGTCAATGCATTCATCGTAGGCAGCCTGAGCTTTTATGCATTTGTATTTCGTCGGCCAAGAGGGAGTTCAACACTGACGACTGTGCAGAGCACTAGAGCACTATGTCGTTCCATTCCTCCCTTTGCCTCTCCTCATATCTGTGTCGATCCGTGTGTGTCTCGCTTTCTCTTTCTGTCCGTATGTCTGTATGTCTCTCTCCTCCCTCTTCCTCGCCTGTGATTTGCTTAATAATAATTACTGCATTACTTACTGCCTAATAAATATCACATCATGCATAGGTATGATTAGATATTTTTAGTAGGTCCCTACAGTGTTGATTGTGTTGTCCATGTGTGCATTGGAGAAATGAATGTCGTAGGTCGGTAATATGCGGCTAAGTGTTCGGTATATTGATGTCTATTGATTCTGTTAGGCCCCAGCAACTGTTGCATACGGTCCCTGGGCGGGAGAGGAAGACAGACACACAGACAGACAGACAGAACGACGCTGAGAGAGAAGCATAAACAAACAGTAAGACAGAGACACCAAGAAAAACATAAGACAAAACGAGAGACACTTATTTAAGCAAACAGAGACAAACACAAACAGAGAGGCAAAGACACAGAATACGCAAACACAGACAGAGGCTAGAAAGAGAAAAGAGAGAGCCATACCGAGCCAGAACCACAGACAGATGTGTTGAGACACAGAGACAAAAAGAGCGATAGGGAGGAAGAGACGCACAAAACACAGAGCAACGCATGATCAAGTGTTGGACTTACTCTTGTTTTTCTTAACCACAGCAGCCGACGAAAAACACGGCTCGCCAGATTCGCGCACCGTTCGAACGATCCCACCGCAGTCCAGCGTACAGCGAAGCCACTTATAATCCAGGCTGACCCCACAACTTTCCCTGCGCCTTGCTTCCCCAGCCACTGGGTCTGGCTCGCTCAGGTTCTATTTTAAACCCGCTACCGACTGCTTGTTCTATCCCTCTCCAACCAGACAACACAGCCTCTAATAGCCTACTGCAGTCGACGAATAGATTGTCTGCCCTGGCCAGCCAACAATCTACCTGATACACGCCCTATACTACGCGAATCTTTCAGAAAGGGCCACAGTTGAATACAATATTAGAAATTGGAGCAGGCACCTAGAGGGTGTGTGCAACCTTTCTTCTGTTGTGTCAAGCTCCTCAGTCTCTAGTAAAAAAATCCAGCCATCTCAAGAGGTCAAGGCCACTGCAAGGATCAGCTAGAGCCTCTAACGAAGAACCCAACGGATTGGGATAATCGTCTGGCTTTAAAAATCGCAACCTATCGCCATCTACCGGATCAGAAGAAGGCAGGCGCGTGTCGTTATTCGGTCGCAGGGAAACCATCGAACTACTAGATACGATAAGATTAGATTATAGTAGATCGGATTAAATTTGATTAGATTAAGCATGAAGTCACGGACGAAGTTTTCGATAGTGGACGCGTTCTTCAACTGCTTCCTGTTCACCCCTCTCGTTCTGCTCTTCTGGTTCGGCACCTACGTCATCATCGACCTCGTCATCTTCAGGTCCTTCCGGTCACGCTTCGTCGCCGCCGGCGTGACACTCGCCGTCGGGGTCACGGTCGAGTTCACTGTCACCTACTGGCAGGATGTCTTCTCCCGGTGGAGCTCTCGCCGGGGCTTCATAATCGTCTCCCGGCTGTACAACTACATCCTCGCTGTGGCCAACATCTGTCACTATAGGGCCGTTGAAGAGTTCTACAACCTTTGGGCCGTCGATGGGGGGCTGGTGACGGCCCTACAGACGGCCTCCACCTCAATCCTTCTGCTCTGGGGGATGAGGGCCGGCAGGAACATCACAGCGATACCGTTCGCAATCAGCGTTGATACGGATGCTGATGAGTGGTTCAGCGCTCCCACTCTCTACCAGTACCCGGTAAGTATGCCCACTCTGTGTTCGATAAGTAAGCCCGCATTTTATCAGTATCTAGCATGCATGTGTCAATGAGTATTGGATATAAGTATCTTCCAAGAGGTAGGCCAGGGCCTGTCTGCTTGCCTGAGCGTGTTTGTGTGTCTGCCTGCCTGCCTGCCTGACACACAGTATCTGTCTGCCTGTGAGATTTTCATCTACATTTGTGGAGGATCGAGTGCTGTGGATATGACGCTGGCAAGCACATTTATGTTAAGCAACATCGAGCCAGGTTAGTACAATTGGGCATATCAGAAACCATCTTTAGATTACCAGACAACATATGGTTAACCTAAATATCGAAAGACTAGCTACAAATGATAAGCAATCCGGAAAAGCGGAGGCTCAGATAAAAAACAAAACTTGTAACACCTTTCTGTTCTCGCAGACTCCGGATTGATAGTCCAGCGCGCTAACCACTAAACTATACGCACATGCTTCGGGCTACACGCAGGCCCTTACAGAGGGATCTCAAACGGCGTGGCATCCATTCAAACGGGCAGTGGTGGTGAAGGATCTCACCCGATTAATTCATTGAAAAATGAGCATGCAGGGTAGAGGTCATGCGATAGCTATAGAAAAACGTGAACACTTACCTTTACATTAAGCCTGGAGACGAGCTCCAGGGAGAAACACGCCACTGGTGATGATGATGATGATGATGATGGTGGTGGTGGTGATAATGATGGTGGTGATAATGATCGCACACGCCCATATCTGAACATCATTTTGTCTGGTCGGGGCAGGTTTCACGGCCGTTTCTCTACTTCATCGATGTTCTACTAACAGTTCTTATAGTCTGGACTCTGGGTCCTCTGCACTGGATCACACTGGGATACGTTTTCGATGCAACCATCTTTCCGGATGACTTCACGCTATCGATGATAACGTCATGCATCGCTGGTTACGTCAGCGTAGGTTTTTTCAGCATCCTCCAGGATAAAGTCAAATCCCTGTCTCAAAAGTTCGATGACAGGTAATTCGGATTTCATCATCGTCATTTCTGCATTTATTAAGCGCCACTATCTAATGAAAGAGCATCAATCGACGGCGCTGAGCAATCGAGCGTGAGGATTTCCTCAAAGTCCCCACACATTAATCGTCTTATTAAAGCTCGAACCTTCAAAATTCGCGTTTTACGAGGCAAGCGCTAGTACTAATTGGCTAACTCTAGATAAGAAAACATAAGGTAAGGCATAATAATGTGGGTGAGGCGAGTTCAGGTTAGGTAAGGCCAAATAGGTAAGGTAAGGAGGGAATGGTAATATCAGCTAAGGTCAGCTCAGGTATGGGAAGATCAGTTAGTCATGTCAGCTAATTAATGTGAGGTAAAGCATTGTAAATTATGGAAAAGTAAGGAAAGGTTATGTATGGCAGTGAGGTAAGGCATGGTAAGAGGTAAAACGTAGGCCTAAACAGTTCAGTTGAAGTGAGATGTTTTAAGCGCAGGTCTTCCACTCAAAACTGTAAACACTCTTCTTCTACAAATACTATCCTGATTCTTCCTTTTCTCCGCTAATGTCACTTTCCGGTTCAATTCCAAACACCATCCACCATAGCCGTCTAGCCTGGATCTTGACCTGGAACCGAACCTTCCTACCTATCGATTTTGTTTTGACTGAGCGCCTGTGAATAAGCTGGTTCCCGCGACTTGGCTTTCATTGGGCGCTGTACAAATCGAGAGTTTACGATTACGATAAAGCGAGATGAAATGAGAACTGATTAGGTGAAGTTGGCCTGGTGGGTTGGGGATAGGTGAATCTAGTTTGCTTTGAATTTGATTGAGTAGGCTACCTGTGAAAAAAGGGCATAACTGAGCTTGATGGAAAACTAGCGAAGATAATTTTTTCCAATCAGCTTTTTGGGCTCTGGATAAGTTCGGGATTTAGGATTCCTTTTAAGTTTCTTACTACGTCATTTTTACTAACTTGGTGTAGTCTGCACTTTCGCAGCACTCCTATTAAAGTTGTCCTTGAGGATTTGTACATCTTCGGAGCAACCGCTGGAGTCATCCTGACCTGGAAAGGGGTTGGAATGGCCGTCAACAAGCTGGCCCAGGAGTTTCCGGTCTACCACGGAACCACTGACGTCACCGGCATCTACGCAAACCTTGTTTCGTTCCTTCTTCTGTCCATATGCTACGTGTCAGGGTCCCTGGTTGGCAAGGGTGCCGACCTGGACGGGTCGAATCGCGGGGGTATCGGGGTGGACTTCTCAAGGTCCTACTTCGCTCACTTTTTCGACGACTACATTAGAAGAACCGACGAAGTAAAGCCTCCATCTGAAGCTAAGAAGACGCAGTGAGCCTGCCGCCAAATGCACTGGCTTCCAGGCAGCGACAATGCATATCCTTATCAGCTTGCATCGACAACTTAGGCTGCATCGCTCTGGCTTCGAGGATTAACCTGTGAGCGTTAGCTCGATATTGTGCCGTTTTAATTTCAGTGTGCTGTCGATTGATACATATTTGCATTTAAAAAGGCGTTATAGAAGTCAGTAGATTAGAATATCAGCAAAATACGAAGTCCATTTTGGCCAATATGCTCCCTAGGCGTCCTTCACCTTGCCTGGTCAACCCTTTCGACCTAATAAACAGTTTGATGGCATACAGCACTTGACATAATGAGAGATTTTGCTTCGGGCATGAACGCGTTCAGTAAAAATTAGGGTAATAATTTGTCAAAGGCTTCAGCTTCTTGAATATCTCAAAGTAATGAATTAAGTCATAGTACTGAAAACTGTAGTAAGAGAAAGCTTGATATACAGAGGTGGAAAGAAGATAGCAGAGATACCGCGTAGATATGTGTAAGTATGTAAGGAAGAATAGGAAGAGGATAGAAGTGAAACTAGTTTCCAGTAAAAGAGACAAGTTTGCGTGAGGCGACACTGCAAAAAAAACTTCGCATTTAGCAGACAGAAAGGCATGGTTCTCGCTTTCTTATTTGCGTTGCAGAAGTTACGCGAATATTAATTTATTGAGGCCTTTTGTTACTGTGATTTCTTCATTTATTGACACCAATAAAAAATTTTAAACTTTCTTAGTCTATTACTTACGGAAGACTCACTTAATAATTAACTGGGTGTTTCCGGTAGCTGGCAGCGCTCTAATTTCTCTCGCAGTCTGCGGCGGCCATTTTGTTTTTAAATAGGGCGAACGCAGAGGGCAGTTTCTCCATGTTTAACTAATAACTTATACAATAAACTGAATATATTTCACAACTACGACGTGATGATCTCGTGGTAACGGTTTCTGGAGTCTAAACTGTTCCTACAATAGTTAAAAACTAAACAAACTAAACGTTTTTATCGATATCAGTTATTCACTGTTTCTGTGACTTCACCGGCTTTACACAAATGTTTTTATAATGAGCAAAAGTTGCAAACCATGATTATGGCCAGCACTGAAAATGAACTACATAATAACATTTCTCTTTTCTACACACAGATAATTCAGACTATCATTTTTCTAAAGCATTTTCTTAAATTTATCAGACTACTTACCAGATCGAAATGCAACTACCGTCTTGCGGCTGATCGAAATCCACCTACCGTCTTGCCGCTGTTCTTTGAGTGAATGACCGATTCGCGCGCGCGTTCTTTTGTATATAGCAGGAAGTCGAAGTACTGAGCAACATGTGTTAATTTAGCGCTATTATATTTGTGTAAGTAAGATGCTAGAAGCTTATTTTAAAGACCTTCCTGGAAAGCTACTCAGCTTACCATTAGGCTACCACCGTTGTTCACAAGTATGTTAACGGCGACATGTATTAAACATTAAAATCAGGTTTTCACTCACCGTCAATCTTAAATCTCTAAAGTAATCGCCGTGATATTTGACAGAGTTGACTGTGCTGGCCTTCCTTCTACTAAGAAAGATCACATGAATTTAATTCTATGGTAACTGATCATTTTACGGTTCTTTAAAATCACAAATTCGTTTTTTTAAAATTAGTTCACTCTTGGTTGGTTTTTGCTGACAGCAAATGTTTTTTGCCATGTCTTCTGACAGCAAATGTACCTTGTAAACTTCTTAAATTATAGAAATTATAATTTCTAAATTCCGAGCTGATGAATGCAATCAGCATAGAATTTTTATCGTATTCGAAAGTTCTCTTATGATGTTTATTACGATTTCACTTGAAGCGACAATCGACCGATATATTGTGCATGATAATAACGGCGCCATAGAAGTTATTAGACATTCACATACACCGCCCTAATCTGAGCATTGTCGGTGGCGTAGGAAAGGCCAACTTTGTCAATTACTTCATAAAAACGGTCCTGATCTGAGCCTTGCCAACGGGGAAAGGACTGCCGTCGAAAATGTAATGAGCATCCAGAATGGATCGGTTCTTTTAGAATCGTTCCCGAACCCGTTGGGACATCGTCCCTTGAGTCCGTAGAGGGTGATCGTATAGGAGAAGGCTAGTCCTCGGCTGGATCCGCAACTGCTAACGGCTACATACCAGCGCCGTCTCACGTTACTCCGCAGTATCCTTCCGCCGTTGCAGTGAATAGTCCAAGATGGCGGCGGACTGTTGGAGGACGATGATTGGTTGACGCAGCCGGACTGTGACGACGAGGGTGACAACAAGATGTGCTGCGGCCCACGGGTGTCGATGGCCGCTACTCTCTGAGGGCAGTTCATCCGGAAGTTAAGGCGCTTGACCTGGTCTTCGAGGTAGAACAGAAGACTGACGCAACACCTTCTCGCCGGAAAGGAGAACCGATATAGGAGGCGAATTTCCGATCGTTGTGACTGATGGAAGATGGCGAGGTAGCCATGCCAGTTATGGCTGACGTCAACGGAACCGGAAATGACGCAAGGCGCCCTCTGGTGAATGACGGACACTAAGGCAGGCGTGTTATGGCCTTTGTCTTTTTCTTTGTCCTCTTTAATGTCTCCGTCCTCGTCTTCTTCGTTCCTCTCCACTAAGTCTGTTCCATTGATGAGATATGTACACTCCTCCAGGCTGGAACTATTCGCAAATAGACGCACAAATATATATACACGTAAATGTAAATGTACACGTTTTTCTATAGCGACCGTATGGCCTCGACCCTGCTCACTTTGCAATAAATTTACCGCGTGAATCCTTCACCACCACTGCCATTTTGAATGGGTGCCACGCCATTTTAGGTACGGACCGTGCTTCGTACATGCGAGTTAATTGAAGGAACTGGCACAATCATTTTTTTATTACTGTTACGCAATTTTTACTATTAGTGTTACGCAGTCCTTACTATTACTGTTACGCAGTCCTTACAATTGCTAATGTTACAATATTATCCAGTGGTGGTTTATTTGGTCCGTGTATGTGTTATGACAAGGTATCTCGAAGTGTGATCAATATAAAATATGTCATCTTTTGCATTGATTCTTGTTATAGGCAAGTTATTATTAATATTTTTTGTTCTTGTTATTGTTAATGTTGTTGTTCTTGGTGTTGCCTGTTGCTGTTGTTGCTTGTTGTCGTTGTTGTTTTCACACAGGCATTTTAGAATGTTCCATAGGCTAAACATATCGATATGCAACGAATACACTGTAATCCTATGTTATATCTCGTCACGTTGTTTTATATACACGTCTACGGTTCTTACGTCATGTATACACATGTTGATATATTGCTACGCATGCGTACTTACTCCAAGCGCACAATTTAATTTAGTTACGATTCCTGTATATATTCTAAGGGACACGGATTGCTGTGGAATTGTATGCAGCGCCATTCTCCAGGGATTCTTCAGCTGTCTCTATTGGTGTTCAGTTCCAGCTTACTCTGGCGACATCTGTATTCACATCTGGCGGCCTTGGTACACGAGACCGTTTATAAATTTGCGCTATATAACTGTTCAGACCGTATCATATGGTCTGTGAACGAATATCAGAGGGGCCATGTGCGGGCCTGGAATATTTATTGTCAATTTTAACGTAGGAATTTATTCGATTGTTGCATTGAAGGTTTTGCCCATCATCGAGACACCATATTGAATTCAGTACACTCTGGTCATACACGTATACAAGCACACATATACGCACACGCTGACAGCCAGAACCACAGAGACACACACAGAGACACAATGGAATTTGTTGGATGACAATTTATATGTAACAGGGCCGAGGCCGAAGAAAAGGGCGATAGGGAGTCTGCGTGATCATGTGCGTAGCTGATTATATGTTCCTGCGATATACTGTATATGTAATAGACATCTAATAGAGTGTATACTCCGGTGATGTATATGTTATGGTCATATGACATGGTGTATACTCCGGGGATATAATGTCTGGCTCTGTACTTCCGGAGATTGACATTAACTGCGGATCTGTCATTCGCCCTAGCAGAGTTGTTGCTGTATCCTGTTGGACTATATGTCAAATCAAGATTAAATGTAGTTTATTTTCTTAGACGTTTCAACCACAACAATAACTGTATTGGATGCAAAGCTATACTGCGTACATCGATATATGTGGGTGGAGGTCTTATACATGTATATGTATGTAGGCCGTCTTTGGTGAACATGCATATATTTATATATTATATGCTATGCATTATTTATATCCTATATATATGGCTGTCGTTTTGTCTGTCCGTTAAGGGTGTTATGGTCGCCGGTCTGTTCATTTGTCAGTCAAGCAGTCAGTTCGTCATCTATGTAACACATGCAACCCTTCAATTTGCCGTCGTCAAGGGAGAGAGACGATAGACAGACACGCAGACAGACACACGCAGACAGACACAGAAAGACACATGGACAAAGACACGGGCACACACACATAGACACACACAGACACACAGACTTGGAGCTGGTGTTGATCATTGGCGAGACAGAAACTTCATTAGGTCCGTGTCCATTGATCAGTCTCCTTCTTTCTGTCCCTGATCTGACTTGGCAACAGATCGGTCGATACAGTCTTCTTATTCCTGAAGAGCGGAAAAGGAAATGGCGCGCTACCTTTGAATGCCACTACTTCCTCTTTTCTTAGATTATTTTTTAAAAATTGAGAATGAAAGAGGGCGAAAAGCTCCTTCATTGGTTCTAACTTTCCCCAACTTCCACGGGATGTAATTTCCCATTAATTTTTCCAAATTGTTTCCTCCATTGATTGTCCATCGACTTTCTCCTTTCATTTTTTCCATTAATTTACCCCATTTCCCCATTAATTTTTCCCATCGATCTTTATTCATTTCTTGACCGTGAACTGGGATGGGGCACGATGCGATTGATGTACGGTGAAAGACAGCCACTTCCAGGCATTGTTTGAAACTAACCCCCCATGACACGTGGGGTACATGGGGTGCATTCCTGGTACCATTTCGCTTCCCCCTCATGTCTTCTCCCACTGCTTGCAACCACAAACTTAATCTCACCCTGGGTTGCATTCGTGAAAGAGTTTTCTATGGGTCGTCAGTGAATCGTAATCGTAATGGTAATTCCGAGATTTCTACAGCGCTCAACGAAAGCCACGCCTCGGGGACCAGCTTATTCACAGGCGCTCAGTCAAAACAAAATCGATAGGCAAAAGGATTCGGTTCCAGGTCGAGATTCAAAAGTCAGACTGAGAGACAGCGTGGCAGCTATGGGGGTAGTGGTGTTTGGGGTTGGAGAGGAGAGAGTGATAAGAAAAAGAAGGGGCCTACGCTTCTCCTAAAATTGCATTCCGCCCTTTCTAGGATACTAGGTAATGGATAAATGGTAAATAGTTGACTTGAAAGCCCAGTGACTCCGATTCAAAGTTACCACTCAGCTGTCCAGACAGCTGTAGTCTTCTGTTTGAATCTGCTACCGTTACCGTATTCGTATTGGTAATCGTAATCTTGAGATTTCTTCAGCGGCCTATAAAGATACAGGTCATGCAAACCAGCTTCTTCACAGGAACTCAGTCAAAACAAAATCCGAAGGCAGGTAAGGTCAGGCTCGGTTGCAAGTCGGATGAGTTAAGTTCTTAATTTCTAAGTGTATTAAACTGCAAGAATGTAGTCAGTTATTTGTATTCGAATCAAACAAATTAAATTAGATTAAACCGAATAATAATTAAACCGAATAATAGAATCAGTAGCAAATTTCTATAGAGAAATGCCCGGATGTAATTAAGCTTACCAGGGTAGAGCCGTTCCCACGAGCCAGTAGGGAAAGTCGAGTTCTCCGGCTGTCGTATAGGAAGAGCTCCATTCTGCCTCGCCTGGATCGCGCGTCTCACCCTCGAAATCCTCGAACGAAGGCACAGTGACGACGTCAGTGATGTCGTCATCTGAAAATGTGTCGCGTGACGTCACAGGCACCGACGATGTCATCAACAGTTGCACTAACGATGACGTCACGACTGCCACGGCCAGCGAGTGGACAACACAACCGACGAAGAACGTCATCGTTTTCTGTGTTTGCGTGGACAGAGAAGTTAACAACAGACTGTGACTGCAGTCGAAAGATGGAGCGTAGTGAATGCGTCGTGTCATCAATGAAAAGCTACTGAGGCTGAGGCCTGTCGAATTTTTAAGCCCGCAGCTCCATCACTGAAACGCTTCAGTCTACCAAAACGGGTGTTGTTTAGGATCTGTTGCGGCAGGACATTTAAAAGGTAAAATTGAACAGAGTAAACCCAGAGTCAATAGATGTGTGTTACGTCAATGCGTTTTTCCATAGCGAATGTTTAGCATCGATGCTATCCAGTGTTCTGTGAATTTAGCGGATGAAGTCCTTTTCTGCTGAATTCTGCGAACCATGCCCTTTAAAATACAAATCCTTCAAACGCTGTAGCGAGAAAAATATTGTTAATTATTAATAATTTAATAATAAACAGATTATTAAGTTTTTACTATATTTTGTATTAGCTCGAAATATGCTAAAATACCATCAAACACAGTCACAAGAAAATAAATGCTTTATTATTAACTCAGTAATACACTTTTTATCATTATCATTAATTGATTAATAAACTTGTCATTAAATCTATTAATATAAGTTTATACTGAAAACTAATAACGTGAACAGCTAATTGTAACGTATGGCACCATCTTTTGTTCCGGCTGACTGGCCATCTGCCAATTCCACTCTTCTGGCGCATAAGCCCGGCTTTTGCAACTGATGCAGAACCAAAGGCACCAGATGCCACTTACTGGCTGCTGCTGCTGCTGCTGCTGCTGCTGGGATCGATGAGGCTGGAGTGATCTTCACAGTCGGATGCTTGCCCTATCGTGTCTCAATCTTTCTCTGTCCGAATAATCACGTAATTGTTGCGGTAGGAATCCACAAGCGACAAACACATTATAGTCCCTGCTTTAGCCTTAATTATTAGACAGACAGACAAACAGACAGGCAGGCAGACAGACAGACAGGCAGACAAACAGACAGACAGACAGACAGACAGGCAGACAGACAGGCAGACGGTTAGTCAGACTTATGAAGACAGGGAGGCAGTCACACGCAATACTTGCACACAAACATTCAAGTAGTCAAAGAGGCACACATACACGCATACACACAACAAACATATGCAAATACATCGACCCATCCACAGAGCCCAACATAAATGTGTGTATTTATCTATTTAGCGAACTCAGCTATAATGAGTACACTGTCCGTACACAGTCAATGAGAAGATTGGGCGGCGAGGGAAAAGGGGCTGTCCACCCGTCCTCATATGCCGAGGACAAGAAAAATGAAGTCGCTAACACTTCCCACCCATGTCTTACCCTACCACGGCGTTAGTGAAGTCCAAACAGCGGCAGAATGTCTATACATAGATGATACAGAGATTTTGATTGCCATCTAGCGAAGGATTGAGGAACATGTGCGCATATGAGATCGAGAGGTTTTATTAATCGGCATCTAGCGGGAAAGAGGCCTGCTTAAAACTGGGATCTGTAGGCCTTCAGAGTGCAACAATTCGAAACCTACTAATTGCCCTCTGGCGAAATACAGGCCTCGTCAAAACCGGGAATCAAGCGAATTAGAAAATGCCCCATGAAACGTCATCTAGCGAATGAAAGCATCGTGCCTACCATCTGGCAAACAGGCAGAGGCACCAGAGACAGAGAAACAACGACAGAAAGAAACTGCGACAGACGTTCAGACGATGAAAGAATGTCATACCTATACAGAGAGTCATAGAAAGACATACATGCAAAGCGTGGATAGATAGATAGACAGATAGATAGATAGATAGATAGATAGATAGATAGATAGATAGATAGATAGATAGATAGATAGATAGATAGATAGATAGATAGATAGATAGATAGATAGATAGATAGATAGATAGATAGATAGATAGATAGATAGATAGATAGATAGATAGATAGATAGATAGATAGATAGATAGATAGATAGATAGATAGATAGATAGATAGATAGATAGATAGATAGATAGATAGATAGATAGATAGATAGATAGATAGATAGATAGATAGATAGATAGATAGATAGATAGATAGATAGATAGATAGATAGATAGATAGATAGATAGATAGATAGATAGATAGATAGATAGATAGATAGATAGATAGATAGATAGATAGATAGATAGATAGATAGATAGATAGATAGATAGATAGATAGATAGATAGATAGATAGATAGATAGATAGATAGATAGATAGATAGATAGATAGATAGACAGACAGACAGACAGACAGACAGACAGACAGACAGACAGGCAGACAGACAGACAGGCAGGCAGACAGGCAGACAGACAGACAGACAGATAGATAGATAGATAGACAGACAGACAGGCAGGCAGGCAAAGAATATGTGAGAGACATAGTAGTAAAAGGTAAACTTAGCATGACCAAATCAATCGCTTCAATTCGGAACTCGTTCACTTCATTGCTCATGCATCTCCACCTATATCTCATTAGTCTAAGCCACACAGTGTCTGACTGTATGTCACCGACACGTTCATTTATAACCAGACAATTTACATAAATGACTATCGTGGGTATATATATCTAGATACTTAATATAGCGCCTTTTGAACACCTCTCGAAGTGTTGATCTCGCTAACGTAAATGTTGCAAAAGTTCCTCAAGAACAACTTCTCTGTAAACAAATAGTGCTCAGATCACCGGAAAAGTCACCTCTGGAAGGCTCTCGCACACATGTATAGCCCAACCAGTCACTTCAAAGCACGCTAGTGTCTACTATTAACAGACACTACTTTAAAAAGCACAAACAATGATACCTGCGACTCATTTTTCCGTGGCGCACATAGGTAAGCTCGCATGCATCCGAGGGGCATAAAACATGATCTCTCTATTATAGGATGACCAGTCAACCCACGAGGGTCTTTTGTAGGACCTGCGAAACTACCCCTGGTCTTTGTGGGCTTCAGGTGAACCTATGGGGTGAGTGCGATATTAATTGTGAGTATGATTGGAGCAAAGGGAACTCGAAAGAGCGAAGCGACGCGGCGGCGTCTTCTTTGATCTTGGCGCCCAGCTCCTGGCGAGGAAAGACCTGGGTGGATGTGATGATCTTCACGATGATGATTATGATGATGACGATGATGTGCGTTAGTCGTTTTCACTCACTCATTTGCCTCTGAGCCGTTCGTTCATTCAATCGCTTGATCAGCCAATCACTCAATCCATCCGTTCTTCCATACATCCATTCACACAGCTTCCATTCACCAATACTAATCAATTCACCCATCCATTCATTCATTCACCCATCCTTTCACCCATCCATTCATCCCTCCATGCATCCATCAGTTCATCCACCCATCAATCGAGTAATCCATCTATCAATCAATCATTAGTTTATTCATCCATTAATTCATTCTGTCAATCAGCCACAATCAAGCAGGTAAGCCAGTCAGCCAGTGAATATATCAATCAAATCCACTAATGTAACAAACAAACCGTCAATCAGTTAAATCAATCAATATATCTGACTGACTAATTCAATCAATTAGTCACTCACTTTCTCCCTGGGTGATGAGCGAATGTTCAATTTATTGGGCTACTGATTTCCAATAAATTCCAAGTGACAACTCATTAGAGGCATTCTGCCAGAATGTCAGAATTTATTTTAAGAAATCAGTCCATTTTAGCCGACTTATAAATTAATTAATCGGTTCTTTTGTATATTTAATTCCCTCTCAACAGCCTACGATATCTTCTCTAAGTGACAGAGAAATAATTTCCGTAACGACGGCCAAAATTCGAACCCCATCCTTCGTTCAGAAATGTATACACCGAACCGCGCCTCACGACCTACGCATACACCTGACCCTATCCGTACCCCAGGTATACGTGGGACTATTTGTGGATAATCACCTTTATAGCCCCAAGGCTTCCCAGCGTTTAGAGTTCCGAGACACCCTTGCTCTACTACAATTAAAGAACAAAACCATATCGTTGGGTCATATCCACAATGCCTACCGGGTTGGGGTAGTATGCCCATATATGGCAGAGCAGCCGCATGGGGCCATTTTGGAGCCGGGCGGAGAGACAAAACTACCTTCCCCTGGTCATCACGCGTCATAAATCTTTCACCCCAGAGGGTGAAAGTTCGTTGTCCGCTTGCTAACTTATCGTCGATCCAGGGTGGAGGGTCTCGGACCCAAGGACAATATGGGTTACTGTGAAGATTCGTGCCCCGCTGCTTAATGGAGTCACCTGGAGTTGTGGGATCGATGGCTGACGATGTCACCCCTAGCTCCATCCCCCCAATCGGGAGAGGAATGCGAAGAGGGACACCAACAGCAGAGAGGAGGAGGAGAAGGCGATGGCAAAGGTAGACACAGAGACAGAGAAACCGAGGCCGAAATACGGATGGGTGGACGTAAGGACAGAAGACGAGACAGACTAAGACAAGGACAAACAGAGGAGCAGACTGAGGGACGGAGGGATAGATGGATAGATGGACAGACAGAAATACCCACCTTAAGTCGTATCCCTTTGTATCTGTTAGAAAGACAAATGATTTAGCGCCTTCGTTTACCTTGTCTTAACGAATCTTAGATTTTATTATTATTATTATTATTATTATTATTATTATTATTATTAAAAACCTGTTTGCATTCATGTAAATATATGCAGACATTTTTATACAGCCAAGATAAACTCGGTGATGGTGTATCTACATGAGTAAAACCAAGAAGTGTCGATCGCCAATCTGCATAGACCTCGTGAGTTGTGTTGAAACTGACGATAGGTGGTGATCAAGTGATGAGCCGTTAATTACTGATCGAAATGACGACGATGATGATGGTCTTGATGACAAGGTGCTTGCTTACCACCGGTCCTCGTTCGTCGATGTGCGAAAATAACTGTTCCAACTGAATTAGAAAGGCTTGATTTGCATAGATGGATTGATTGATTGACCGATCGACAGATAGGGGCAAGAACACTGAGTGAAACAGAGACAGTGGCAGCGACAGATACGGAGATCAAAACAAAAAGACAATGGATGCAGAGAATCAAAGCGGTGTCGAAGACAATATAAGAGATTCCCTTACACTATTTTAGTAACCCTCACCGAAGCCCACATCCTCTACGACAAGACCTGCGCGTGTATATACATGTCGTCAATAGCAAAATAAAGCTCAAATTCATACGTTAACATTTGCAACAGATATGTATACTTAATATATACTGTATGTATGTATGTATATAAATATATATATATATATATCTTATATAAATATATATATATATCTTGCAAATGACTACGTGACTTCTAATTAACGGAGCCTGCGGTCATAGAGGTCCCTCTGCGAGTTCCAGAGCTCCACTTCTACCAAGGTACAAATTAAGGACGACGAAACGCAGTCGTCAGGAGTCAAAGAAACCTGCAGGATGGTACACGAGGGTAGTTTTCTCTCACCCTTCGGGGTACGAAGTCGATCGATCGGTTGGGGGCGACCCGTTTAGGGGCTAACTAGCCCTCTCTAAATGCCCCGTCTGCCTGGTTGATGTGACAATAGGCGCCCTGTAATTTTTCGGCGCACAATTGAAACTGAGATTGAAAGGGAGCGGCGCAGTCGATGACATGTTTAAGTGTTTTTCATCGGCTGGACCCTTCGACGATCGGGCCCCATTAGACCAAAGATACGCGGGGCATACCCTCGCAGACCGTAAAGACCCGTCGTTCTGGCTCTGTCGCAATGATGTCTGTTGAAAGAAGACACTACTGCATTGTCGGGATGGTCGTTATTGTCTAATGTTTGAGCAGAATCACTGTCATATTCTGTTCTGTGTCAGAACGAAGATGATTTGCATCGCCCTCCCCCTTTATCCAGACTTTGGACTGGCACCTCCTGACTAAAGGCAGTGGCGGAGTTGTGGTTATTCTTCTGTCGTGCACCCAGACAATGCACGCGGGGATAAGTGCATTCATAGATTCATATACATGCATACATATATAGTTTTATATACATACATACATATATAGTTTTATATATATGCATACATACATACATACATGCACACATGCACACATGCATACAATGCAACCTGGTACCTTTTCAGTGGTTGAGCCATCTAACTGGAAGCCTTCATCTGGATGTGGATGTCCTTTTAGCCAGAGACCCTACATGCACCTTCACCATCAATTGAAAACTGTTCTCCTTCGCCAGGGATGGGCTGGGTGTACCTCGAAGTAAATGTATTGAAGCAGCGCTATATTAAGGCTCTGAGTGAATGAATGAATGAATGAACGAATGAACGAATGAATGAACGAACGAACGAATGAATGAATGAACGAATGAATGAATGAACTCCGCGCCGATTGCCTGGGTATACAGACCACAGTTGTCGTGTTTGCTACAGCTACTCACAGATTTCTGTCTGCATGCTTTTTGACCACACTATTGTCTGGCGTCACCAGACAATACACTAACGACGCCTAGTCGCCGTACAGTAGACACAAGAGCCCGACAATCAACAGGTCCTCATTCATCAGCACGAAGGATCTTTGTCATTTTTATGGTCGTTCTCAATGAAGACTTACCTCAAATTGCCTGCTAAGTGATCCAGCACCGGCCGATGTGTCTTCAAAGACGACTGGCCCGATGCAGGGAGATTCGAATCAATTTAGATCCTTTAATCGCCAAACTGGTCCTCGCGGAGGCATTTCGCTTGAATCGTAGTATCCCCGTCGCCCTATTAGCGAAGGTATTTAAGTTTAATGGACAGTTTTTTGGAACCGTTAGGCACAGAACAGTGGATATGTATGCAGGCACCAAAGAATCACATTCTTGGAAGTAAGCCTCTCCCCCAGTGTCGCTTAGGAGTAGTATGTAGATGATATGCACTGTTTGGTATCACATTCAGTCACAGTGTGTTTGTATGTATGAATGTATGTATGTAAACATATATGTGTGTATTTTTTATGTGTGTATACTATATATGTATGAATGAATGAATATATGTATGCGTTAATGTATCTAGATATGTATCTATGTATGTATGAACTATTGTATGTATGAAAGTACATATGTATGTATTGCTTAGGATCCATACTGTGCCTTGATGACCAAACGGTGAAGCTCTGGTCATTCCTTGCTGGATTCAGGGTTCGAATCCCGTTGCCCCGTTGAAGAAATGGGTACACCTGATGTTCATATGTTGTTTTGTGTGTTGTCCAGCAACAGGAATGCAGACATTTGCGTTTAATCAAAGGTAGAAGATTGTTAAAAGTTCGATCATTCAATAGTTCAGTATTGATAATTGAACATAGATGCATGAAGGCCTGTGTTATCTTATATGAAGAGAACTTCTGGATCCATTGCTTTTTTGGGGAATTTCATAGAATTGTGTGGCGCCATTGTTTGTCGCCTTGCTATGTGTAAATAGCCGAATCAACTGATTGATTAGATTAGATTCAATGCTGTCTAAAAATGTATGGAAATTCAACCAGGCTTCTCCATTGGCTTATGATTGTTTACTGCGGTTTCACTTCAAGCGACCATTAATTAATGCATTGTATGTTATGATAATTGGGTCAGAGAAGTCACTAGATTAGGTTTTAAATACATCAGGCATCGCTGGATGGCAGTTCAAACGATTTACATATGTAGGGAAAAGAAGAATCCAGAATGCGGTATCCTTATTTACAAAGAGTTCGTTCTATCTTCTGGCCCATCCAACGAACTCATCAATTATCCCTGTGCAGGTCTTTCACTCAAAACTAAAAACCCTCTTCTTCCACAAATCTTATCTTGATTCCACCTCTTCCTCTTACTTATATTGCCGCTCTAATTCCAAACACTATCCATCGTAGCCATCTGAATGTCTGATCTATGGATCTTGACTTGGAAAAGAATTTGACCTCAACTGCCTATCTGTTTTGTTTTGACTGAGCTGGTTCTCGCGACTTAGCTTTCTTTGGACGCTGTAGAATTCTCAAGTTTACAATTCGATCTTAAACAGGATTGAGCCACGCATTGCACACACCTTGGATGCACTACACGCTACAGGCCATGATACGTGTCATACTTACATTTAAGAACATTCATTCAAAATCACTCGTCGAACAAGGGTTTGAACCCGCGTCTTTTCAACTCATTCAGAGCTGTATATTTTTATTATTAGGTAACAGAATTTATATAGCGCGCAACTTTTATCGGGTAATAACACCACAATTGGAAATGATGCAAAATGTTCCCAAAAGAGGAATGTCATAACAATAGAAAAGCAATCCTATATCGGACAGACAAATAGACAGCTATACAGAAAGACACACATACAGGCAGGCAGAAACACAGAAAGAGAAACATAAAGAAAGACAAACAGACATGTCGGCAGGATTTTTAGGAAAACTTCCGACATACTCTCAAAAAATCAAGTCAGACATTGAAACAAATATTCAAACATTGAGGTTTGTCTTACAGTTCTGAATGAATACCTGTGTATATCTGCGTGTCTCCTCAGGCAGACATCCAGGCAAACCTTAAGACCGACATTCAAACAGACCTTGAGACAGACAGAAAACCATTAATCTGCGCTAATTAAGCTTATGTAAAATTATGTGTAAACTCACGGTTGTGAATTTCTCAAAAGGCGCTATCTAAATGCTCTGCATGCATAGATATACATAGATACATGGATAAGAAATCTTTGGAAAAGTCATCAACTTCAACAATTACTCATCTCGTGGGTCGAATTAACTTGATCTATGCTTCATTATATACTTAGAAAGGCAGAGTGAATTTGAGTGAATTTGAGTATCATATTTACACGCAATAAGTCAATTTTCATCGCAAGAGTCTTCATAACAACCATTCTCTGATCGTGTGCATTAGTTCAGCAGCTGCTGCTGTTGAAGCTGGGTATGAAATCGTTGATGATGCTGAGGATTCAAGATGCTGGCATCAACTGGTTGACCAATCGACTGATGTTGTTTGTAAGTTCGCGGAAGATCGTACAGATTTGCCGTCTGAGAAGTGGGCAAGCGGTCGAAGCCCGACTGCCTATGAGTGTCCGGGTACGTGGAGGGAGGGATAGAGGGAACTTGGTGGAAGCTCCGACATGGGTCGTAGGCCGTCTGCGAGTGATTGAACGGAGCGGAAGTCTTGGACTCTGAATCGGAGATATCCGACTCCACGGGATCGGGGTCCTTGTGATGACAACCGGGTCCTTCGACCCCTGAGCAGTCCAGACACCCCTCAAGGGGGCACAGCCCTCCGCTGGTGCCGATCACCCGTTTCTCCTTCTGCCGCCGGTTGCAGAACCACACCCTTACGACCTCCTTTTCCAGATGGAGTTCGTCGGACAGCTGGAGGATCTCCTTCGGGGTCGGCTTCTGCTGGCAGCTGAACTTCCTCTCGAGAGCCGACTTCGCCGCCTGCTCGATGCTCGTCCGCTTCTTCCGCCGTCTCGCCTGCATCGCCGTCTGTTTCTCGGCCTCGGTAATCCCACCGGTCGTCAGCGTCGTCAGCATCCCGCTCGCTGCGGCGTCAGCGGCGTCGAGCCATTTCTCGAGCACCGGCCTCAGCTTCCACATGTTCTTCGAGCTGAGCTGGAGAGCCTCGAAGCGGCAGATCGTCGTCTGGGAGAAGACCGTTCCGTAGATGGAGCCAAGAGCCAGACCGACGTCTGCCTGGGTGTAGCCCATCTGGATGCGTTTCTGCTTGAAGCGCTTGGCAAATCGTTCCAGCTCGGCGTTCGTTACCTCTTCTTGGTCGTGTAGTGACTTGGATTCGATGCCTGGCAAAGTGACTACGCCCGACCAGGTGGCTTCGACGGGGAGGTCCAGGGGACCAGCGCCGTAGTAGGGGCGCTGAGGGGGGAAAGTAATCGGGTGTTCTTCCTTTACCGGCGCGGCGGGTAGAGTCTGGGCAAAGCAACAGCCGACGTCGGTATCTTTGCATCTTGTTGCGGGGTACTGCATTTGAGTCGGCGTATCGTTGCCTTGGTAACAGACGAAGCCGGGTTTCTGATTCTGCAGCTGCTGATGTTGCAACTGTTGTAGCTGGTGTTCTTGTTTCAGCTGTTGCTGCTGTCGCATCTGCTGTTGTGAAATATTTGGAAATACGAGAAACCGTGGATCCAATACGGACGGTTTTATATCCATATACCTCTCGTGCCTCTGGTCGGCCAACTGTCCATTCTTTTCCACTGGTATTGTCCGCCAGTCCTTTCCGTAGCCACTCCACTGCCGATCCAGACGGTACTGCGTCTGCGGTACGTGTCCTTGAGGGTACTGATGCAGGTACGGTTCTGGAGCGGGCCCGTACCTACTGTGATGTGCGTGGTTGTACTGATTCGGAACAATGCAGGATCCGTTATAGACGTCATGGCCGTAATAAGCATCCGACGTGGTCTTCATGTTTATCTGCAATGCATTTAATTACATCTAGTAAAAATACAATTTAACTAAATAGATGAATTTAACTGAATATTACGGTAATTGTAATTGCAATCTGACATTTATAAAACGCCACTTCACAAAATAAACTCATCAGGGGCACTCCCGACCTGAACCAGTGAGAACACTGTCAAATAATACAGACTTCAGGCGCTCGTGAAACTGCGGAAGGGACAAACTGAGGAGCTCGAGCCGTTGCTCTCTGGAAAGGCGATTCCATCTGTTAGGTCCAACATAGACAAAGCTTCTAGACTGAGCTGTAGCATTGGCCATACGAGGGACTGTCAAGAGTCCAAGGGCAGCCGAGCGGAGAGTGCCATGGCCCGGAACCAAGGAGTCCAAACTGTGTCTAAATTGAAGAATGTTGTAAGAAATTAGGTGACCCAATTAGGAGGAGTTTAGGCCTTCAATAAACTTATGACGAAATTGTAACTTGATTGCTATGTAGAGTTCAATCAAGGCTTCGTTCAGTCTGTCGATCAACCATATATCAGTCGCTCGATCAATCACTAAATGAAATGAGTCAATCAAATCAATGAATGGTTGATAATAGACCTGTTTATTTCTCAAAGGATTTACTTTTTCATAAAATGAAAAACAAAGTACACAAGTACAACGTACAAAAGAATTGATCAATTTTCCAACTCCAATATATACAAAGATTGAAAATGATATCGTAAAATGGTTATTAGATAATAATAATAACGGATACGAAATATATTAACAGTAATTTCAATGGCCCCATGTCTGATGCATCAACTTTAAGTGCATTAAAGACACCCAAAAAACCAAATCAGTCCAACAATAATACAACTGAACAACAGCTGAACAACAGCTGAACAACAACTGGGCAACCTTTCTTTATGTCTCTTTTATCAAAACAAAACTTTTGAATGCAAAAAATACTGGTTAGCCAATGAAACTTAATACCTATTAATTCATTTGTTCTAATAAGATTACTATAATAAAAAACAAGCATTAAATCGGCCATAAAACCGACCAGATTTTGATAAAAATAGTATTAAAACATTAGTGAATTTTAATGCAAAATAACCAAGTATCATGAGCTGTATCCTACCAAATCTTATTAATTAATGCATTTCTTAACTAAATTAATATATAATAATAGCAAGCATTAAAAACTGTGGATCTTGTGTTAAAATTGACCAGAATTTGGTAAAAATAAAGATACTGGAAAACTTAGCACATTTGAGTGCTAACTGACTGCGTATTCTATGCAGTCCAAAATATCCAAAAATTTAACTAACTTGGAACAACATTAAGACCGTGATTCTTGTTTACAAAAAATATTTAAAACCATAATACGTTACCGTCCAGCAGTCATTCAACGCCAAACAAGTTAAACCGTGATGGAGAGAGATCAACAGCAAATGTTCAAAACCAGAGAAAATTATTAACGTTGACTAGATTTTAACTTAAGGTACCAGACCGAGTAATCCTCGAGGCCTGTAGAGTCCCACGTGTTACCTCAGCTGGTTGAAAATAAATGATCTTTAGGCACAAGACGTCGTCGGCACTTAATCTTACAGTGGTCTCAGCAGACGATGGGGTAAACTAGACAAACGATTGGCCACTTGTTGACTAAGTAGATGAAGTCAAACGAAACGGTGTTTGATTGGCAGTCGACTCGATGACAGCTCTTTCTAGCTCATCTATTATTGGCCAGTGATTTATTGAGCCCGAATTCGTATCCCGCCTTGCGAGGGGGTGTTTGCGGAGGGGATTGAGGGATCGGCGGGGAGGAGAGGGACAACTTGAGGCGCCAATGGCTCGCTTAAAGACCGATATGAGGCGTCACGCTTCATCGCCTCTGTGGCACCATGTCGCCGAACGCTATCAGTTACCGATCACCGCGATTGTCGGGTTGAAGGATATTGTACGATATATTGACAGATAAATTGATGAATAAATCGATATACTGATACAGCATTCGTCAAACGTTTTCGCTTTGCTTTGAAGTTTTGAGGGCAGGGTTGAGATATTTCGAAAATGAGAGACATTTTGTTCTTGGATCAATTCGAGACGCATTTTCCGTTAGCCGAGCAGAATTCTCTGTTTTAATTCGCACAAAACTTTGAGACTATTGATAACACTAAATTCAGAATTCGAACCTTTGAGTTTGTATAGTAACTGATTGTGAAGTCCAGTACCGCATAATAAACTATCAGTTTAGCGTTGGTTAAAACGGGGAACTATAAAATATGATCAGATAATAGTCAATGATTCTTATGTGGACGCCAGAGCAAGAGTTCTCTTTCATCTTCCAACAATGTTAACTGTACTCAAACGACTTCAAAGCGAAGCGAAACCGCCACATCACCCCCAAGTCGATAAATTATCGATAGATCCAACTACTGATATCCATCATTCATTTTTAGAAAAGAGCAATTATATATCGCCTTTTTTAATTGTTTGCATCAGCTTCATCGTTTTATCCCCGTCATTAAGAGCATCTGTCTAAATACACTTCTGGAGAATTGAGTCTTTCATTTAGCAGGCCTATCCGCTGTTGAGCGACATCTTACGGCAACCAGGGCTCTCAATATCGATATCTACCTTACCCTATCTATTCATTCGTTCGGGGGAATTATGTCAACCGTCTGCTACCCAGTGCTCATCGACATCTTATCGCAGCCAGGACTGTCGATATCGACGTTACCCTATCTCTGTTTCCAGCATTTCGTGGGTCGAAGCCGTCTGTTTACAGCGATAAGCCCAGCTGTATGATAATGTTCGCGCAGACGCATAGTTCCGTGTGTACAGATGCAAAATAAGGTAATTAGCCATTTGATAAATTAATTAAAGTCCTCCGAATTAATGACTGGTTCACTTGTCCTTACAATTGACGACTCATGAAATCTGATATCAGCTTAAGACCTGTTTCTTATCGGTCGTGCCGACTTGCGCGAAAGACTAACGATATATCAAAGGAGCCTTTAGTAGTCGTACAGGTAGCAGACAATAATATGGGACAAAGAATAGTTTGTGTCGGAAACTCTGAATCGTAATCGTAATCGTAAACTCGAGAATTCTACAGCGCCCAAAGAAAGCTAAGTAGTTGGAACCCGCTTATTCACAGGCGTTCAGTCAAAATAAAATCGATAGGCAGTTATGGTCAGACGTGTCTCCTCTGTTTTCCTTGCTGTCTCTCTGTCTCTCAATCTCTGTCTCTTTCTCTGTCTCTCTCTCTGTCTCTGTCCGTGTCTATGTGTGGGTCTCTCTCTTCATCATTTCGTAAGCATGGCCATGGATTTCTATCCCCCCTAAGCCAAGAGGATTCGCTGAGCTTCTGCCCCTTACCCTTATCGCCGCCCTCAAAGCCAAACCCTGCCCTCTCTCGGTGCCTCTCCACGCCCCCCAAACAACGAATGGGGCAACGCCAGTCGCCCTCCATTGTCCGCCGAAGCCCACGCAGATGTCCAGCAGTTTGTCCCGGGACGAATAAATCCCCCTCTGCATCGAGCTCTTCCCCCCGAGCCCTGCTTCCCCTTTCACACGATCAGTACCCAACAGACTGCCTTTAATAGTAATTGGAATGAAGACCAACCTTAACCGCACGCTCCCTTCTATATGCATACATGTATGCATGCATGCATGCATGCATTTATGTATGTATGTATGTATCTCTGTAAGTATGTATGTATGTGTGCATCTATGTGTGTGTATGTATGTATGTGTGTGCATGTATTTATGTATATAGATATATTTTCAGCTTATCTTAAAACGTTGTTATTAGAGATCTTAGACAGCAGTATTGCAGCGCCTCTGTGATTTTCCTAAAAGGGGCTGTATGAATGATCAGATAACGCACACACAGCAGCCGATTGGTTAGAACGCTCGGTTTTGAAACGGAGAGTATAGGTTCGAGCCTCCCCTAAGACGATTACGGGACCTTGAACAAGTTCTTAACTCACCAACTGTTCAGCGCCATATATTGATGTCGAGTTATTAGCTAATGGCGCTCAATAAATGAAAAATAATTACAATACATAACGAAAATCATGGGCTCCGATGGCTGAGATTCGAACTCGTGTTGCAGAGGCAAAAAACCGACGCTTTACCATTTATGCCACTTCACTGAGGCCGAATTTTGTTTATTTATTTATTTATTTATTTAAAGCCCTTATTATGAGCGCAAAATCAGCGAATGTTAAAATGAGACGATCTGAGAAATTCTGACCCATTGCTATTAGGAAGACGTCCGTGGGTCGTTCGACGGTCAGTCCTCCTAATCCAGCGGTCAGTCCGCGGCGACGGAGAATAGAGAGACGGATTAAAACGACGTCAAATGATCATGGATTAGATGATTCCTCGGCGATGGAGGATTCGTGTGCTGCCCTCTGTCGACCGATGGACCGCGTGCTGCCCCCTGTCGACGTTTGGAAGGACCGCGTGCTGCCCCCTGTCGACGGCGAGTCGACGGCGACAGAGTGTCATCGTTTCATCGTTTGATTGATGAGACCGACATCCAGTGGCCCGTGTGGCTCCCCCGTCCGCCTTTGTGTATGTTTCTGTGTTGCTGTGTGTATGCTTCTGTGTCTCTGTCTGTATCCATTGACTTTGTATGCAAATATCCATGTCTATTTCAGTTACTATCTGTGGGTTTCAGTATATGTATGCAGCCTATGTATGTATGTATGCATGCATGCATTTATGTATGTATGCATGTATATATGTATGTATATATGTATGTATGTATGTATATATGAATGTATGAATGTAAGTAAGTATGTAAGTATGTATGTATGCATGTACGTATCAAAGCACTTAATATAGCGCCATCTGTCTAGTTGGCGCTGTATGTGTTATGAAGTTGGTAGTGTCTTTAAGGAAAACTATAGCAGAACATCAGAAAATAGTCGCCGTATAAAACTAAAATTATGATGTAACACCACGGCATGATGCAATGACCATCGATTGATGCCTTGAGCATTTACAGTGGCGCTATAGAAGTTATAGGAATATTATTGCGGTGGGTGGTAGGCGCCACATTGAGCTGGACATCTGAAGTTGTGGGGAGCAGTGAAGCCTTTGGGGTAATTTATTAATAGTTTGGGAACAGTGAAGCCATGGGGGTAATTTATAAATAGTTTCCCAGCTCTTATTCTGCAGGGGTCAAATTCTACCCCCTTGTGAACAGACGCACAAGTGCAAGAACATCTTGTCCAAGGTTGTCATACGAATCCCACTCAGCATGCTCGAACCCGTCATCGTTGGATTACGCGCTATCGAATCGACCACAGTGTCTGATACAACATTATTTCTGCATTTGTTAAGCGCCACTGTCTAATGAGTAGGCTTCAGTAGATGGAGCTGAAAATTTGCGAGGGAAGGACTCGCTCAAGGTCCCTACACAGTAACCACCTCGGGAGGGGTGAGAGTGCCTCTGACGTTCGCAGGAAACGATGCTAGAGTTAAGGAAATATGTAAAGATGGAGTGGACACGTGCACCGGATCTGGCCGGGTATTTCCCAACTCCTTTCCTCCAACGAACGCCTATTCCTACCGGTCGCTTGGGGCGCTACTATAGGTAGCTTTCAACCCACCTCGCCTTAGGCCAACAGTCACTTTCCGGCTGAGTGTTTGTCGCTGGCGGAAACGAACCGCGACTCTTCGATCGGCCATCTTTAATTGGTCGTAAGCGATACTCATCGACCGGTCCTGTCACGAGATGTCGCCAGCATAGTCGTGCCTCCGTCCGCTAAAGACTCTGCTTCCTCTTTCCGGATTGATGATCGTCGAAAACACGTCACCGATCGGCTGCAGAAGAGCTGGCATCATGAATAATTCAACAGGTATACGTCCAAATCGAACCAGGGTCAACACGGGGCGTTCGCTCGATCGTACATCTATCGACCTGCGTGCTCGGCGAACTTCCGAGCGCAGTGTTATCCCGCTGCCTTCCGTATTGTCGATTTAACGGAAAATTTATTAAAGTTTTTTTCTGTGGTTATTCCACTGTCCCGCCCTCGTTGTCTGTCCGAAGGAAGCATTGAATACAATTCACTGGGTTGGCTAGCTACTTCGGTAGCTCTCTGTGTGAGAGGTCGTCGGGTTATTTCCCGATACGACTTCATTTGTATAGAGATCTGTGTGGCCTACGTACCTCATAGCAAGGCATGAATTAAGTATTGGGCGGAAAAGGACTGAGATCATTCATTCACAACCATCACTGCCAAATGGAGGGGATCAGGAACTGCTCCTGCTGCTGTTGGTGGATTGAATCACTGTTGCGGTTTCACCTGCGATCAAATCCAGGGACTTCGCTTTTGATTGGTTTCGAAAGATGGGTAAAAGCAAGTAGGGTATCCTTACATGCAGAATTTATGCATACTAACATGCATACACACAGACTGACTCACACAGTCTCGGAGCTGCAGAGAAAGACTTAGCTTTACTTCAGAATCGCGGAACGATTTCACTCGCTCCGCCAGAAAAAATTCAATTTAAAACTTCTATAGCGCCTGAGGAACATATACGCCAACTTGACTTAATAGCAGTTTGGTCTTCCGTTAAAAAGGTGTTGTAGCCTTTCAATACTGAGTCTGATTATTTAAACTATAAGCGCGCTATTAAGACGCAATTTACCCGATTTCATATGCAATGTAATAAAAATAGTAATATATACTTTTGTTGTAGTTTATTAACTATACCTTTAAAAAATATTGTATCTTAGTATTTTCAGTTTTTAACGCGATCCTATTCGACCTCTGGCGATCAATTTGCGTATAAATTCCAACATCGGTTAGTAGCGACATCTGCAGAATGCACTTGACTAAGTACGATGTCGAGAGGATAGTGCAATTTTAGTGCAACTGATTTTACTAAGCTGTTTCCCGCTACTTAGGTTAATTATTAATAGTGTCAAGTTTTCACTACACCTATGACTGTGAAAGGCCTTTGATATTTACATTTAGATTTGTACATTTATTTTACCCTACATTATAATCATTTAGCAAGGCTCTGAAATCGTCATTGGCCAAATAATTAAGTAAGCAATCATAAGTTCATTGGAAATTTTATCAGGGCCGAGGCCACGCAGCCGTAATAGAAAACGGTGTACATTACATTTACATTTTACATGTAAATACTGAATGTAAGATTACTAATGTACTTATACGCCTTAAAATGGTTAAGTGTTGTTACTAATATGTCGTCTGTGTTTTTGTACTTTCCAGAATTTTCTAATATCGCTCACCGGAGGGGCACAAGTGATTGCTGATCTAAAACATTGCAGGGCGTTTTTCAAATAAAAAGATACTGTTACTTGATTTTATCTCCGAGTGTTTTCTTATTTCAAACATGTATAAATTTGCCAGCGGGGAGTCATTTTGTGCTGCCAATGATCACAATAACAAGCCGTGCGTTGACGATGTACCCACTGTGTTGGTTGATCAAAACACTGGCCGGCTAGATTTAATCGGCAGTTTAACACCTGAAGAACTTAGAACGATTAATCTTACGTCATGGGATTTTTCAGAAATAACTGGATCTACAAATGGTCATTTTATTGCCTCTCAGGGTTTTTCAGTTGGCACTGTCCGGTCTGGTCGTCGGAATCGTAGTCCGCGGTTTGTAGTCTGCATCGCTTTTGTAGTGGATGCCGAAACAAGCTGTACAGGAGAAGTAGCGGCTCGCGATCTTCTGGTCGTTGATCGTAAACTCAAACCAGAAACCTTGACGATGGAAGGGTATAAACGAGTTTCCGCCGAATCAATGAGCCTTTACTTTGACAGTGTGCCTCTTGAGGAGACATGCATTGTACAAAAACTGCATTCAGAAAACGAACACTTAAGAGATAAAGCTCAGATTTTGAGCACCAGAGAACGTCTGGCATGTGTTTCAAAGCAGACAACCCATTTAGATATGGATGCACAGCTGGCTGGATTGCTATCGGTCACTTTGAAGAACTCGCCAGATCTGCTTCAAGGGTTTCTTAGCTACAGCCGCCACCATTCCAGGCTGTTTGCATTACACAAGGACCTTTGTAAAGAAAGCTTCCAGCTCTGTGCCAAATCATATAGACACATCATTGTTCATCTTACTTATCCACAGAAAGTTTGGCTTGACTTTCTATGGTGAGCTTTAAATTTCCATGCACAGGTTCAAAATTCTTTTGTGTAATGTAACAATATTCTCAGCAGATGTGAAGTGTAATGTAACACTTCAGAATTTGTGTATTTATCCACGACATCAAATCGCCACCATCGCTAGATGTATGAATGCATGATGCTGGGAATGAATAGTGAATGAATGATTTTATTGATGGGCTAGCTCTGCAGTGGACTGAAGTTTGGTTTCAGGTTTTTGATTGATTTTGTTTGCCATTTGTTATTGATTAATATATTAATATGTGTTTGCACATTATTTGTTGAGATTTTCAGGTTCTTCCGGTTGGAAGCATTGCTTAGGAAACAGGTCATGTTGGACGATTTGATGAACTGGTTGAGTACGCTTGGAGGAGCCTACTCTTCGCTTGGCGATTACTTCATACATCATGTATGTGTGAGCTTTGTGGCACATATCACGTACCTGTGGTAATGTTTTCAGATATCTGAGAAATATTTAGTTACAGATGTAGTTGCTGTTGTTAATGAACTTGGACAACACTTGGGCTATTTAGAGCAACTCTTATGAGAGGTAGTTAAAAGACGCTATACATAATGGCCTTTAAACTTCTCAACTTTCTTACATTTGCATGCTCTTCACTATCCAACTGCCCAGCTCTATTCGTTCTTCATCATACCTTTCTTTATCCCAGACTTTAGTTGCTTTCTCTCTCAAATTCTGCAACTGTGCTCTTTAATTTATGCTGCACCGGCTCTTTGGAACGAACTCTGAAAGAGATTATTACGAGGCTCATTGCTGTTTTCAAATGAGAAATTCTGACAAGCATCTCTTTTTACGATAAAATTTTTAAAAGATGAAAATAGGACAATGTTGATTTTGTAAAATGTTTTCTTTTTCTTCTTCTAGGCAGAGAATGCAGCAGAGATCTCCCGGAAGCAGCTTCATGTTGCCATTGAGATGGGAAGTCCTCCCCTCGTCATTCGTTGCTGTCTGTTCTACTCTCTGAGTCTGATGCAGAGAGGCCAGCTTTGCCGGGCCAAGCACATCATCAGGTAACCAGCATATTGGGAAAAAACTAGAATACTATATCACTATATTGCTACTCCCACCAATTAAAACCCTCAGTTATTCCCTTCAGCCCCACACCCATGATCGTATTATTCCTCCTGCTGACAATCTAACGCGTAAATGTTTTATTGTTAGGATGTTGTATGAATATTAAGTTTTCTTGTGTTCTTAAATACTTGTAAACCGATGTGCGATTAGCTATTGGTTAATAAAGAATATACTTACTTACTTACTTATTTACTTCAGTATACTCTGTGTACATGTGATCCCTCATGAATACAAAAATTAGAGTAGCATTATAATAGAATGGCTAATGGTTTCTTTGGTGGAAAAGATGCTGCAAAAAGCAGCTGCATTGAAGTGCTGGATCACAAGCACTTCAGTGCAGATATAGTGATTATTATTATATTATTAATGCTATTATTACTGTTATTAATATTATTATTGATAACTTTATTTAAGTGTCATGTCTTGGGAAAGAAAACGCAGTGGGACAACTGATAATGTATATAATAGTAACATCTTGCCTTGTTCTGACAAGGGAATGTATTTTGGAAAGCAGTGGCATTTGAAACACTGTAGGCAAGTATTGTGTCGTAACAGTTAGCTGGTTTTTCTCAGTTCCATGCAAATGCAAGTTAGACTTAGTTCCATTTCTGTAGTGATAATTCTTCAGTGTAATAATAGTAATATTAATAATAATAGAAATAATAATAATAATACTTCTCTGGAGCTTTGTTATAAGTCCTGAGGATCAGTAATATTGATAATAGTACTTTGTTTAGTTACAGTAATTTTTGTAGAATCTGGTTACTGTTGTGTTTACAGGAAGCAATACAGAGCAGCAAAGGAGTTGCCAATCACTGACGAACGACTTTTGACAATGTGCAAAGGTATTTGGAACCGTTTGAGATACCTGTGGCAGAAGGAACGCAACCTAATTCACTCAGTAACCATACCAGTTCGTTGAATGCTCAGGAGCAGAGCCTCAGATGACTAGGATCTATTCAAGAACACTGGATAAGGTGATACACTTAAAGGAGCTAAATAATGTACTTTATTTACTGTGCTAATGATTGCTTGAGATATTACTATGACACTGCATTACTCTGTTGCCTAATCAGCAGCCTGCAAAGAGTAGGCACACACCCACGCACATGCACACACTTTGTAAGTGTCCTTACTGTAAACATAGATGTTTTTCTATAGCAACCGTATGACCTCGACCCTGCTCATTTTGCAATGAATTTATCGGGTGAGTTCCTTCACCACCGCTACCCTTTTGAATGGGTGCCATGCCATTTAAGGTCCCCGCTTTGGACCATGCTAGCCTGAGATCTAAATCTCAAAAATATAGCCACTATTGGTATGCAAACTGGCAACCTGATCGTACAGAGGCACACTGATGTACGCTTTAACCAGTGTAGCTAAGCAGGCCAGTTTGCTTTTGGAATTCATTGTGTACTGACATTTCACAAGTTGTTAGCTCATAAAAGCCTCTCTGATTAACCCTTTGACCGCCAGATATTTTTAGGCCTTATTCTGGCCTCCGCCAGATATTTTTGGGTAAAACGCCCTATAATTAAAATAGTTTTCAACTTGTGATATCTCAGCCAGTTCTTGACCTACAGACATGAGGATAACATCATTCTTTAGCATTTTATCTCCTCTTTCTATCCATCCATCTAGTTTTGATACAAAAATTTTGGGGTACTCATAGTTGCCCCAAACTCTACCCCACCCCAATTTTTTTACTTTTTTCATGTTCAAGCCCCTATAGAAAAATATTTTCAGTGACAACATATCAAATGTCAGCACATAAACTGTGCAGAAATTAATACCAGGCAAAAGCCAAAAGAAAGTTTTCCCATGTCGCAAAATTGCACCTCTGGCGGGCTAAGGGTTAAGCAGCTGAATTAAGTACAAAAGTGAGCTGAGAAGTAAACAACTGCATGGAACGTGCAAAAGCCTAACAATGCTCGGTATTCTTTTACACACGAACCACTGTGACTACTTCAGTTTAAGCGTCATTCTGCGTGAAGCACACGGTATATGGCCACCAATTCAAATTTGCAAAGGGCTGTCTGAAATTCAGAATACTTGCACGTTTAGTTTAAAAATTCTGTTTAAATTTTGTCATTTAGTTGAATCAGTTAGTTACGTAATTATGTCTTACTGAGCTCCGTTTTAGTCTCGCAAGGAAGCATTTGGTGCTACAGCATAAGTTCTGGTTGGAAAGTCAACTTGGCCAGCTGTTCTGAAGCTAGACGCTAGACCATCATAACAGTTAATCAAATCCAAAAACAGAACCAAACACACTTTGACCATCAGATGTTTAAAAGCATAAGTTCTTTACACAACAACAAAGGTGAAATGGTATTAGAATAAAAATGTTCCACAAAATAAAAAGTGGTGACAGTTTGTTCAAATATTACTTGATAATATGTTCGAGATGAGAGTATACTAACTATGGAAGCATCTAATTCAAAAAAGCAGGTAAGTTTTAACAGTTTATTTCCTGTTCTGTTCCACAGCAGTGGAACATTGTAACTCTTGTCATCTTGGTGTCATTCAGTTTTTTTGTCATCGGTGGCTCGAAACGGAAACTGAAAGAATGAAGACACAATGCAGCAATCCGTGCAATCCTGATTGAGAACAAAACAAGGCCAGTCATACTGGCTACAATACTCGGAATCCGAGTTTTCTCCAACAACAAAACAGATGTTCTTTTTAAGATTCAATCTCTTCAGCTTGTCTATCATCTCCTGGAGTGTTGCATGCAGCTCCGATTCTTCATCCGTTTCTTTCTCTCTGCCATCCAAGACTATAGCAACTGCCTTTGTTTTTGACAGTATTGCCACAGCTGCTTGGTTGCAGGGATGGTTGAACTCAATGTCATCAGGAAGACAGGAAACCCCTTCACGAAGGTCGCACCAGTCCTGCAGAAGTTTCCACAAGCGGGATGCTGTTGAATCCACAGTCTCTGACTGGATGTTGTGAAATGCCAACAAGCAGATATCTGTTTCTTTATATGCCTGGTCGATGGTCTCATCTTTCTTGCCTTGAAACCCTATATCTGCAAGTTTCTTGTTGCCAGCAAGCCATCTAAACACATCCTTGAAATACGGTTGAGGCATGAGGCTGTTACACTGGCTCAGGCTTTCTGGACCTTCCTTCGGTGTTGGCTGCAGTGGTGTTGTATTGGCAAGTGACAAATTTCTTACGGATTTTAATTTGTTTTCAGTTTCATTTTCCTCAAAATCTTTTCTTGCCAATTGGATGATCATTCTTATTCTTTGCTTGCTGTGTTCACCAACGTCCAAATGAAGCTCCCCTGCTTTTTCAAGCGCTGTCAGGTAAGTATATGCAGCAGCAGCGTCGTGTCTCTGACCTCTTTGGTGATACAATTCAACCAGTTGCCAGACAATTTTTACATTTTTTGGGTTGTTGTGGAGTGATGCCAACAAGTTTTTCAACATTTCTTCTGCTTGATTGAATTTATGCACTTCACACAACAATACGGCAAGTTCAGACTGTAAGAGTTCGTCCTCTGGGTTCTCCTTCCGTTCGTCTTCCAGTTTTGCCCTTAAGTTGTGAAATGCTGTTTTAGACTTAACGTTGGCCTTCAGTGCACTTCTGATTGAATGGCGATACATGTCTTTGATGTCTTCTGTCCCACCCGAATCCTCATCTTTGTGCTCATCCCGCAGAAGTGCCCACTGCTCGTACAGATACTGTGCATCATTATCGTTATGCTCAGCTTCATTTGCCAACTGAAAATAATCTTCTGCCTCCGAAAATTTGTTGTCAGAAACATAGAGCCTTCCAAGGTCAACAAGATAGCGACAGCTGGTATTGTTTGCTAGTTCTGTCGCTTTCTGCAAACACTCCATGGCTTTATTAAAATATCGAGTCGCCTTGTCAGTAGATCCGTTCTGCTGAATCCTAGGATTGCTGACTCTGTATTTATCAAGATAATCTGGTTTATTTTGATGTCTTGGAGTTTCGCCAAGAGTGCTCGGAAATTTTGATAGGAGAGTTGGAAGTGACAGAGGTGGAGTGGTTACATTTTGCTGTTTTGTTCCACTTGTAACTGATGGTCTTTGGGGCTCAGAAGTGCTGGTGGATTCTGTATTGTCTGACTGTCTAGAAGATGTCTTGTTATTAGCATGGTCTGGCTTACCTACAGTTTTATCTGAAGTCACTCTGAGTGGTTGCCATGAATTGCTTTTTGAATTTCTTGACTGGATTTCATTTCCTGTGTTTTTGCCTACGGGATTTTGTGAATTGTGTTGCATACCGTTATTCAGGTTTGTGTTTGTAAAGCTGTTTTTTACGTGCTGTTCCATTCCAGGGGTTCCTGAGCATTCTTGTGAATGATTATTTGCACCAGTTTGTTGAAATTTTCTCTTTCTTGGCTTTGTCTTCCCTCTCCGGGCTGTGTTTGTGTACAGTCTGTCTTCTTTATGACCCCCCACTTTCAGCCAAAGACTTCTGTATGTTAGACCCAGGTGGTGCCATGCCACATGTCGAGTTTGACATAATTCAACTGCTTCCTCCAGAACCTTAGCTGCATAGAGGAAGTTGTCTTCATTTCTGGCTCGTTGCCTGTAATGGCGCCCACATCTTTCCAGAACGTATGCATCTTTCTGTTTACCAGCAATACAGAGGTTATAAGCATCATTGATGCAATCATCAGGGCCCCTTTTGTAAGGAAAAAGAGTACTTGAATCTCCCCCGTTGGTCTCATATTTCTTGTAAAAATCTACAAGGTCTACCAATGCCTTGCCGTGGTAAGTCGGATCCTTGCTATCAATAATATCGAGCAGAAGACGGGTTGTTTTTTGAAAAACATCACGTAGGTCTTTGTCGTATCTCTTTGAGAAGAGCACCACTGTGTTGCCTCGATTCATCATTCGACTGTACGTTTGAGCCAGATGAAATTTCCACATGCATTGTTTATTCCTGATCAGTGGATGCATTTTCTCTGCTTCTGTAAGTAGGCTGAGCTCGCTGAATGATTTCTCAAACTTCTCAATGGCTAGCATATAGAACGCAGGGCCCAAGTACTCTAAGCAGTAGGCCACTTCTGCCCTTGCTACGATATGCAATACCCTGGTGTCTTCACTCTGTTCCAAACTGTTCAATTTCAGGAGAACCTCTTTCGCTTGTGGGGATTTCTTCTCAGCTTTGGCAAGTTGGAAGTTGTTGGCAAGAGCTGCAACACTATTGGGCTCGATTTCGAGGCTCTTCTGAATAAGTTCCTTGGCTGCCTTAGTCTTTTTGAAATCAGGATGAAGATAAAGATAAGCAAGAAGATTAGGTCTACAGACTTCCTTCCAAAAGTAGCCTGCATCGTTTTCTTTTGTGGCCTCCAGCATAGCAACTTGCTTCTGTATCTGGTCGCGTTTCAGTTTAGATTTAATTAGCTTCTCAGTATCCTCTTTGTAGAGGGTTTCCACCTGTTTGGCCAGCCATTGCTTCCAACCACTGTCTGCTTTTTCCATGCCTGTTTTCATGGAAATAACACGTAAGTTGAAACGTCGGTAAGAATCGGCCTAAATACAGCGTTGTGTTGTTGTGCACCCCAGTTTATAGCATGACCCCCCTATGGTGTGTTGAATGCACATTGATGCTGCTTACTATCATTGACCCTGTCGTTAGCCTAGTGTTAGCAACTCTGGGCTAATGAAGCCATGGCCCATAAACTGAAAGGATGAAAGGCTGAGTTGGCCCAGTATTCAGTGCATCCAATGGTAGTACTAAAACTAAACTAAACTGTGCTTGTCAGCATTGTATTCAAAGCACCAAACGCCGCCCAGTGATGGGTTACAGCATAGACAGAAGTCTTCTTCCTCTTATCCTTCTTTCCGCTGCAATCCCAAGCATCACCCACTGTAGCTGACACGCTGTCTCTGCCTGACTGTTGGAGCTTGACCAGGAATCAAAGACTTGTCTATCGATTTTGTTTTGACTGAACGCCTGTGAATAAGCTGGTCCCCGTGAAGTGGCTTTCGTTGGGCGCTGTAGAAATCTCAAGATTACGATTGAGGCCCTGTCCGCCAGAGGATGTAAACCGTAAGGTCGGCTATTCCAGGCAGAGGGTCCCAGTGACGATGCGAAGTCTATTTCCGAGTTGTGGAGTGAGAAGAGAGAAGCAGGCCCTCTAAAGCACATCCGATAAAGGCAGTAATCGGTATGAAGTGTTGGTGACTCCAGTTTGTTAGCCTCGTTATAGCAAGGCGGGTACCCAGTCCTCCCTCCCCGTCTGGTGTTGCAAGGGCGGATCCGGGAGCAATCTGGACATGCCCCCCCCACCGAGTGTTGAGTGATGGGCAAGCTAGTAGGCCTACCGTCGCTAAATCTTAATGCGCAGAAAGTCAATGACTAGGGTCGGCTTATATGGGCGAAGAAGACTTCCTGCGCAGTAGCTCCCGCTACTGGGAATTATTTTTCCAGGCATTTCGTCTCGGTCCGTAGGTGTTTCCCACTACACCCAACTACCCTGTAAATGTAAACCCTGTAAACCCTAAAAATGCTACCCTGTTAAATTGTTAATGCTGCGATAATTGCTAAAATGCAAGACTTATTACCAAGTTCGTGACATATGATGTTATAGATGAAATCATACCTTTTGATTCTTCAGTTTAGCCTACGGTTATTTCAATTTGTGTTTTTCCTTCGGGAGATCAGATGATGATTATGGCTTCGACTTCTCGAATTTTCGTATTAACTATGATCATAACCGTTCTGTCTTTGTTATAAAAAGCACTCAAAGACCTTTGCAGAAACCATGCATGTAGGCTGAGAACGGTTACGCGTCGATGTTTTACACAAGCAGACAGCAAGCTTTTGTATGCTATAAGCCTATAGCCTACAAGCGATTGTTGTTTCGGCCTATTTGTTGAGTTTAGAAAACATCTCTTACTTTAAATAGCTGACTGAGAATAGGAGAAGTCCGTTTACGAGTAGGTTGCGAAAACCATGGGAGGAAATCGTATAATAAACTCCTTTGGTTTCGATACGACTCTACATGCTGGTGGAATTTCCCGGTTTCGGTCGCTTGCTTGCAAGGCGCATGCTCGCATTTTAAATGATTTGTCATGCTGATGTTTATCGTAATTCCGAGATTTTTACAGCGCCCAACGAAAGCCGCGCCGCGGGACCAGCTTATTCACAGGCGCTCAGTCAAAACAAAATCGATAGGCAAAAAGGGTCCGGTTCCAGGTCAAGATCCAAAAGTCAGACGGAGAGACAGCGTGGCAGCTACGGGGGTGGTGTTTGGGGTTGGAGAGGAGAGAGAGATACGAGGAAGAAGGGGTGTCAGGGTACGATCTGTGAAAGAGGAATGTTTTGAGTTTTGAGTGAAAGGCCGAAGCCGAAATTGCAAGCGGTGGAGCATCGATGAGTTTGTATGATGGGTCAGAAAACTGTCGCAATTCTGGGGGGAGTTTATTTCAGAGTGGTGGGGCAGCTATGGCTATGAGCGATTACCAGTTTTTAAGGATGAGTTGACGGGAGGGCGGAGAAGTTTTAGGGCAGAAGAGGAGCGGTTTGAGCGAAGCGGTAAATAACTGACGAAGATAGGAGGGCTGGGAAGATTGAAGTGTGTTGTAGGTAAGTGATAGGACTTTGTACTCGATTCGTTCAGGTATTTTAAGTCAGTGTAGTGATTTAAGAACAGGAGTGATGTGATGGTGTTTGGGGTTTTGGTGACAGCACGACCAAGAGCATTCTGTATGGCTTGAAGGCGGCTTATTTGGGTGGAGCCTATGTTCAGGAACAGTGAATTGCAATAGTCTAATTTAGCATGGACTATGGATGTGGCGATGGTTGATGCAGTTTGAAAGTCAAGCATAGGGCGGATTCTGCGAAGGTCACGGATATGCATAAAGTAAGAGCGGGAGAGAGGGTAATGTGATCAGAGAAGCTGAGGTTTTGGTCGAAGATCACACCTAGGTTGCGGACAGAAGAGTTAGTGTTAAAGGTGTGTGTGCAGGCAGAGTCCATTCTGAAAGAGATAGCGGAATCAGAAATTTTCTTGAGCTGCTATAAGTATGAATTCGGTTTTGGATGGGCTCAAGCACAGGAGATTAGATGCTGATGTTTATATAGCGCATCGTTATCAAAATATAAGTTGCCGTTGGGAAATGTATAGGTTACTTCCAGAATTTAAAGCTTCTTGACCCTCTGTTGGAGGCGCGATGGTCTAGTGGTTAGCGTGCTGAACTGTCAACCCGGGGCAGGGGTTAAGATCCCGCCAGAATAGAAATAACCTATATTTTAAGATTTTCTCGTCCACTCTGGCCACGTAACGAACTGGGCTATAAAAACGAGTCCACTGAGGGTGGGAAGATTAGACGGCGAGGGAGAGGTCAGGCCACCAGCTCTCGCATATCTTTAGGAGTTACCCGATTAGACCCTTATTTTTTTAAACATGAGCCGGGTCAGAAGCGAGCGAGAGTATTTCGTCCATATGACAAGGGTTTGTGTCTATCTTTGGATCTGGACTTTGGACCTTCCTCACTGATATTATTTCTGACAAGTGTCTGTGAATAAGTTGGTTTCCACGACTTGGGCGTTTTTGAGTGCTGGGAAAATGCAGCGATTCCGATTAAATGTTTATGCGATCTGCAGGTTCTCTGTTGTCATTTAGATCGGGCTAAACTCTAATGTTTTTCGGATTGCTTATCTTCCGCAGTCCTCTGGTCTCTTACTAAACCTCTTGGATCTCGACTGGCTTTGACCACGAACAGTTGTAATTGTAATTTACGATTTACAAGGCGCCTCTCAAAGAATAAACTCAACAGAGGCGCTCCCGATCCGACCAAGTAAAATCACTGTTAAACAGTACAGTCTTCAGGCGCCTGCGAAGCCCTGCGAGGGGAAGAGAGAGGAACTTGAGTCGCAGACCTCAAGAGAGAGACGGTTCCAGCAGGTGGGACCGACATACGCAAAGCTTCTGGAATGGCCGTTTCTCCCAGTTCGTTCTCTGCCGCTACCTCCCTGGTGACCTGACTATCAGTCTTTCTCAGAAGGGCCTAAATTCAACTGAGTTTCCATCCTTTTTCTGGAAATTCTCTTAGAAAACGTTTGACCCAAAAATTCACATTTTGAGATAAAATTTTATTACTGTTCTTTCCTCTTCGCTGAAGGCCAATTTACCGTAGTGTATAGACGGGTCTCCCTGATGTGGCGCTGAATCGTTTCGGAGATATACTTTTACATCGCATATACATTTACAACCCCGTACACAGAGAGAGGTGTACGGCAAACGCATTGGCAATAGGCCACCACGTCCTTCAATTACTAACCTACTAGACGTGTCTACGGTCGAAATGAATTCTGACTGTCGCATGTGTTTGATTGATGATGGTCGGAGCTCGTGAGAAATGGCAAAGTCCTCAACATCTCCGTCCGCCAACAGAGCCGTCGGATTTGGATGAAACTATGCAAATGATCAGAGGGGGGTTAAAGGGCATGGGGGAAGCATGCGATGAAAAGAACGGGTGACTGGTACTGGTTGATAAAGGTCACACGACACAGACAGAGAAAAGGGGCACAAGGAGAGAGGGAATGAGACAAACAGCTGCAAAGAACACGAGAGACGGAGACAGGGAGGTATGTGAATAAGTAAGTAGGGAGGGCATGGCGAGAAAGAGAGAATATAGGGGGAGAGAGGAGGGAGAGAGAGGAGGGAGAGAGAGGAGGGAGAGAAACGTCTACAGATGGAAAGATTAAGAGACTCGAGAGACATGCCTGCATCCATTATTCCGACCCTCCTCTTTTTTATCCAGGCATGGGACTGGCTTGAACATCCCGCTACTTCAGACAGTCTCACATCGAAGACACATTTATCCATAATTGCCCATGGATACAGTATATCTCTGCCACAAATCGCCTCTTGGCCCCAAGACTGGACCGTTGAGGACAGCTGTGCAGAAAACTGACCTCACTAATTTAGACCACCTTCTGTGCAAGACACACGTCCCCATGCAGTTTGATCCTGCTCTAAGGTCTTTCCCTGCCACCCACAAATCTCCCATTGACCTCAACAAGACTGGACCGTCAATTCAAGATGCTAAATGGAGAATAGACGTTAAATACACAGGCTACTGATAAGGCTTAAGACGCCGAAAGCGCTCCAGCCACGAGATTAACTATGCTACTTTGACTCCAGAGCCTCTCTTATTACCTACTGTATAAAGGATTGAAACAACAAATATTCACAAATAAAATAAAAAGAGATTACACTCCCCGAGAGCTCCGGACGACTTACCTCGTCCAATGCTCCTTACCTTGACCTCAACAAGACTGGACCGTCGATTCAAAGATGTTCACTAGAGGGAACCCTAATAAGTACGACTTCGGTTCTTTCTGGGTTTTCGTGCTGTATCTCAATATTACTCTGTATATTGTGCTTATTGCTGTTTTTACTGGGAACAATAAACAATAACCAATCAGTCAACCAATCAATCAGTCAATTTGCATCGTTTATTAAACTGTTGAATAATGTACAAATATACAAGACAGTTTTGCGTTCAAACATAAACCAAGTCGCGGACGACTGCATTTGCGTGAAGCCACAGATCGCTAAGCAAAACAATCGCCTATGCAGACTTCGATCGCATTCCCAGTAACACAAGACCATACGCAGTGCTTACAAACGACATCCTAAGAGAAGAAGGGTACAAACGATAAGGCACGAATTTTTACCTACAGCAGATGTCATCACGCTTTTAGAAGTCCTGTAAACGGAAACCGAGAAAAGAACGACGCCACATATTTGAGCAATTCGCCATTTTCTCCGACCCGTGGCGCGTGTGCATCGAATTGAGTAACTTCTAAAGCGCCCGGTTGATGACATAAATTGAAGGCACTTGGATTGTATAGGTAATACTCATAAGATTGTTGACTCTGCTCGGGGTTAATAAAGAAAGGCAAGTCAGATAAGGTCAGGGCAAGGTAAGGTAAGGCAATCGTCCATTTATTACAGGCGTCTGTCAGCAATAGTTAACATAACATACTGTAACACAGAATGTTAACTATTGTTGATATATCAACAACAAATAACATTATATAACACAACATGACAACTATTGTTGATATATCAACAAAAAACATTATATAACACAACATAACATAACTATTGTTGATATACACAGCAATAGTTATCATGTTATGTTACGTTAACTATTGTTGCCACAGGCGTTCTCAAATGGTGTGATGCCGAAGTTTAAGGGTCTTTCGGCTGAAGCGCAAACTTGACAATCCAGTAGCAGGATGAAACTGCACTCGTTGTTTGCCTCTTTAGATAACAAACTGAGAATTTCACCCGACACCGGGGTTCGAACCCAACACGCAGCGATAAGGAGTCACTCCTCACGCCACTAGACTCTGAAACCAATAAAACTACTACTGATAAAAATAATGTAGCCAGGAAGCCAACAGACATGACAAGTCTGGTTGCAAAGCACGCAGCCCACAACATTCTATTCCTTAAAACGAGTTTACATTGATAATGGCCTTTATATAGCGCCTTTTGAAGGTTCATGCAAATTTTCCAGAAACGCGCATATACACTTTAATATAAAATCATATTCATTGATAAAATGAAAGTTTACACTTGCAGTCTTTCACAAAATAACATCTTAACTAGTTCATCAGGGCCGACACATTTTGAAGCAGTGGCGTCGCAAATGGGGAAAAGTGGGGTACGAATGCCTCAAAGTGTAGTAGATGCACTAATTCAGCCAGTGAGGCAAAAGAGGGCAAAGAATGAGGTTTTGAAATAAATGTTTAAATAAAAATGTTGGTATTTTAGGCACCAGATGGAGCAGAACCAAGTGCTGTATCGTATCCATCGCTACGCCCCTTCTCAGGAGCGATGCCCTGATGTGACAGGTAAGCACACCATTCTGGAGTACTGAATTCTATGCCCTAGGCACCTTCGCCACAACCCCTTCTCTGGTGTGAAAGATGGGCACAACAATCTGGAGACAGATAAATGAAGTACATTGATCGGTTCATTCACTATTTTTAACGATAGCTTATCAAGTTCGGCTCAACCCTCGAAAACGAATATCCACTATCACGTGAGACACTTGGAATCGAACTCCGGATGGTGACTGAGCTTATCAGCTCGGCTTCACCCTTTGGCCAGCACTACATGGATAAAAACCGAACCTGAAAGACTAGAATTTATATAGCGCTTTTTATAATACCCACACGAATTAGTTAAAACAAAAGCCTCAAAACTAGGGATCAGAACAACCAAATTTAACTAGCGCTTTTCAGGACCCCCCCCCGGGTCAGTTGAAAAAAGCTGCACTTCGCAGAATTCAGCATAAAAACACTACCCCTATTTGTGGCGCACCGCCGTTCAGAAATCTATTCATTGGCAATTTTTTTGTTCTGTAAATACCATACTACGCAAAAGATAAAAACTTGATATCCGCCTAGTAAAATTCGATCAAACTACGAAAAAACTAAACAAATTAAGGCCACATATGAGAGTAACGGCCACAAACCAAATGTTCTATACAAGGGTGGACCAGCCCCAGATTAAGTAAGTATGTAGGCGCTGTCTCTGTACATGTTTCGCAATAGATATAAATAGCCCGTATATGAGTACCATATATAAGATCTTAAGAACGCAAACAGCACCGCAGAGAACGGCCAACTAGGCAGAAGATACTCAAACGAAAGAAACTGAACGAAGAGAAAAAGAAAAGAAAAACAGTCTACGAAAGAAAAAAAGACAAACATAAGCAAATCGTCTACATAAAAGCAGCATCAGTCGAAATATGTATCATGACGTCATCATGATATCATATTATGACATCATATCCCAACCGAACATACGATTACTACGTGACAGCTCTTTCTTACTCAAAGTTCCCTATAAACAAAGTCTTCTTCTGATATTTATGTAGCACAAGTTCAAGAAATAATACACATATATAATTATAGCCTATAACAATACTTAAGTTTGCATTTCGAAGCAGTGCTTTTATCTTGAAAATATGCCTGCAAACAACAGGTATTATTGTAGCCAGAGCTCTCAACCACACTAATTTGAGAGCCCAAGGAGGCAAAATGTTTTTCTTTGAAATACAGCGTTAACGATGCGTTGAAGATGTAAACAGAGAATGCATAGAAGACCTCAAAATAACATCAACATTGCAGTTGTTTATACATTTTGGGTTGAGTAGGAATGTCTCCGCAGATTGGGTATTGGAGGAGAAGGTGTCAGACTTAGGGATAAAGAAGTAAACAAAAGTTGCCAAGGAAACGGGTTGTTGTGGGTAACGGTTACCATGTACACAAGCTTGAACACAAGACACGGCCTATGATCACGAATCGAATTTAGGTGACAGGGCGCAGAGTAATTCCAGTGGGGGCGGCTGGCGTTGGCGGCCACGCGTAGGGGTTAAAGTCGGCAAAGTTGTGCCGACAGCCATGATGACACGACGACGACTCTCTGTTTGCTTCTGAGTCACCCATCTGCAATACAAAGAACAAATATCTTCTATAACAGTTGTAATCACTATTAGTAGTTTTGGGAATAGTAGTGTATGTGCATGGAGAATAATAATAATAATAATAATCATCATCATCATAGTAATCACTTAATAAGTAGTTATCATCATTATCATAATCATCGTCATAGGTCTTTCGCAAGTGCAACATTATGATTACGTATTATATAGCCTATTATGCTTTTTTAGGCTAGCTATTTATAAAGCTAGAACATTGATCAGCTGAAATCAGTAATTACTTATGATTGGGTTTTGCCTGCTCTCTCATTAACACTGATGGACGATTTGTTTTCTGTTGGTGTCTTGCCCTACTTTTATTCTTTCCTGTTTGTGTGACTTATTAGTCTGTTTTTCATATTTCTGCATACTTGCCTTCGAGTCTGTCGCGATGTTCTCCGATATGCATTTTTTATTCGCCCCTCTTTCTTCGCGTCTGGCTGTCTGTTTTCTTGTTCGTTTTTCCGCTTTCTGAATGTCTTTTTATGTCTGTCTATTAGATAGGGCAGCTCTGGTCTGCTTTTGGTCTAGCTTAGCCGTAGCGTGCTGAATTCCTATCTTCTTCTTCAGGTCGAATATGTCTTTGATCGTTTTGACAGTTTGCTGTTAGTAGATCTCTGTTTACGTGCCGCCTTGCTTGCCTCTTATTCTGTTTACATTGACGTCTGAACCAATTTGTTAGTGTTCAGGGAAAAGAAAATGACAACCCTGTGCATTTTATAGATTGCCCCGCCGCTGAACAGATGCATACGTCATTATTTAGTCATAGCCTGCGCTCTGCAAAATCCTGTATATCACGTGATATTCGCATCACACGTTAAGCGCATTACCTGACCATACATTTCGCTCGTTCGTCTAATAAATCACATCCGCAAAAATAACAAATTGTCTAAGAAGTCAGTATAGACAGAATACAGGCCAAGCAGGTAGGCACGTGAACGCATGTCTGCTAACAGCAGAGTCTAGTGCAGCAGAGTGATCTAGGTCTATTACTAAACACGTACATAATTAGAAGTGATGTTAGGATATGTCAAACGTTTGAAGGGGTGTACAAACACCCCTTCGCTTCTGAATGATTAAAAGGAGGCACTAATGAACAGGGTTAGGCCGTTATAGAAAAACTTGTACTTTTACATTTATACAAATGCTCTGTAGCAGTTGCAGATACATAAATTGTCCCCTTCTTTGTTAGGTCTAATGAGACAAAAGTGTCCAGACAAGGGCCACGGCGGATGTGCTTTTAGACCAGGCAAAACATCTTCTGGCCACGTTACTTTTAAACTGTGGACAAGTCTATGCCAAGTCTGTATTTCCCACTTAAGTCTAACTTAGCCATTAAGCAGACTAGATGTATGCGATATTTATGTCTGAACATCACGTGGAACAATGTATATGGTTCCTTGGTTTAGTTGTGTCTACAGGTGTCAGATGCTCGGTGGGCAATCTCTCGATGGAAGACATGACTTGCTGACCTTCGCTGATTTCTGTTTCTGCCTGCATGTCTTTTTAATCTGTCTGCTCAAGCTCTCTGTCCTTGTGCCTTTTTAGTCCTTGTTTCTGTCTGTCTATTCATCTGCCTATTATCTTTCTGTCTCTGCATTTGTCTGTGTGGCTGTCTATATGTCAGTCAGTCTTTCTGTCTGCCTGCCTGCCTGTCTGTATCTATATATAGCCCGTAACTTCTCCAGCTGTGTCCGTATTTCTACTATGTCTCTATCTCTCTGTCTAGATGTCTGCTTTTATCTCTTAATATATCCGTCTCTGTTCTTATGTCCGCCTGCACTTCGTAATATACTTTTCTCTCTGTTTGTCGCTCTCCTTCCTTCCTACGTCAATCTATCTCCTACAGACGAGCTCTGGAAGGCATTTGGCCCTAAGCCAGACTAGCAACGTGCAGCCTCTGCAGTCGCGTGACCCTGGGCCCGCCTTGGGCGTAGGCAGTGGTATCCTTGGCACACCTAAAGTGCAGTAATATCAACCCAGTGTTCTGTCTTCATGTCTCAATAATTTTCCCTTGGTGCATATCGACCAATCATCCTTGTTCTGCGATTAAAAGATCTTTTTGCTGAGCCGTAGACATAACAACATGGAAATGACGGCCGGTTAACAACTATTCCAAACGCGTTGAACAGTTGGAAAACGAATCGACCAGGAACAGCACAAGAATTTGAACTGGTTCCAAATTCTTATGCACTTCTCACAGGCTCACTGGAGGCATTCCTTGTTGCTTAGGAATGGATGGATTGATAAGCTAATCTAAAGACTTCTATAGCGCCGTTATCGTAATGCCCAAGGCATCAGTCGATGGTCGCTTCAAGTCAAAATCGCAATCCAAAATCATATTACATTGGAGAAGCCGGGTCGAATTCCGATGGGTGAGAGAAACCAGAAACCAGGCTACGGTGGGTACGATAGATGGATGGATGAATGGATGGATGATTTGGATGGATGTTGGAGGTATGGAACAAAGAAATGAATCTGTGCTTCAACCAAATGTTCCAGCAACCCAACGACTATGAATCTGACGGCAGATACGGCTGACAGCGCGAGATAAATACACAATGCCTTCATTTTTTTGTCTAGTACTTCCATGTTGTATTATGATGGATGCAGTAGAAAGTTTAATATATATAATGGCTCTTTCATTCTGAGGCTGTTGTCGAACCCTTGCCTATAAACCATGCAGCCTAACAACGGCAAACTTGGCAACTACTTGTATGAAGACGAAAGTTTGAATTTGAAGGCGACTTGTAGCTGCCACAAAAATAGTGCAGGTTTCCTAGGCTTCTGTTTATACTGACTGACATACCTTGTTGCCAAGGCGAAGTATTGCATGCTGGCAAACGCCGAGTGCTTAATGATTGAACGTTTGAGTTGACTGGACAACTGTTTGCATGCTGATCGAAATTACGAGACAACTACATGCACAATTGCTTACTTTTTGCACTGTCAAGGCAACTGCATGCTTACTGACATGCGTAACAAGGTTTTGGACAACCACCTGCATTCCAACGTCCGCGCCTCAGATTCAGGTGTACTGACATTGCGCGCATTACAAGTGCTTTAAATAAATAAATAAACAATACTGCGCGCTGCCTAGGCAACTAAGTGCATTCCGACTGATACTGCGTGTTACCAAGGCAACGACATGCGTCGACCGACATTGCTTGTTGCCAAGGCAACGGCGTGCATTATGGCGACGATGACTGACATTCTCACGAGTGCATCGTGTAGAGGAGGGAGGAGGGACTTACGGCGCAGTTTGATGCCTTGTGCTTAGACCGACTGGAGACAATAACAATGCCAACAATTACCCCGGATATGAGCAGCGCCGAACTGACGACAGCAAAGACGACGACCCAGGCCATCGACGATGACGCACTTCCGGAATTCTAGAAACAACAACAAACGACAACCAATCTGCTTAGCTTGCTATTTTTCTGAACTTTGTCTAGCGCCATCAGATAATGACAAGAGAGAGAGAGAGAGAGAGAGAGAGAGAGAGAGACAGAGAGACAGAGAGAGCTAACGTAAGTTATGTTTCTTGTGTATTCATGTATGTACGTATGTATGATGCAGGTATGATGTATAATGTATGTATGTATAATTGGAAATTTATTTTGCGTCTCTGCAAAAGAACCTAATGTGAGGCGTCTAATGTATAGGTATGTATGTATGTCTAATATGTATATACGCATGCAGGCATATATATATTTATATAATATATGTATGCCAGTACTGAAAGTGGTTGTGCATCAAAGACCTAAATAAGCCGACTTAAATATATGTGTATGTTTATCTAGGTATTTATATAGGGCCTTTAGGAACTTCTCAGAAGAGCTGAAGCATGGCTTGTCACCCATTTGGAACTGGGGTCAACCAATGTGAAAGGTGACTTTCTACGGACTCACGAAAAACGACACGAGGTCTTAGTTCCTTAGCAAATCCAGAATTCAGTTCAGTTTAGACGAAACCTTTAGACGAATTGTGCGGCACGGTGGTCTATCGGTAACGCGTTTGGTCAGTGATCACGCGGTTGCGGATTCGATTCCGTGTAACGACCGTGGGCAAGTTGTTTGCGAGCACCGTGCCTCCGTCACCAAGCAGTATAATTTGGTATTAGCGTAAGCTGGGAAGTAAACGGCAAGTCCTGCGATGCGCTGGCCCCGTGTCCACGACCTTGGGATTCATCCATTGCCGGTTCAAGGCTTAAAAAAAGGAAATGAGCGCCTCCCCCCATGTTTCATGTTAAGGGATACTTAAATTTTTAGACGAATAAAATGCACATATTTAGTTACATCAGCATTACATTTTGAAACGTCTTCGGCTCCACGCAGGGTGCGAAGTGCATAAATTTGCTACAATATTAGGCCTTCTGTTGCCGGATCAAAGACTCTTCCGCCCTTTGAACTTGCCGACCCAGTCTCTATCCTGCGCCGTAGGCCGGAGGCTAAATGTCCTGATCGATTCGTCTCGAATTACGCCTGATCTATGATCAACTCCGGAAATGTTGATGAACGGACGGAAGACTGAAACCTAATACTTAGGTAACTGTAATATTCGGTATTATGTTTAAAAGTAAAGTATCCCATATCCCACAAGTGAGACGTAGGAGAGGCGCTCATCTCCTTTTCTTTATGCCCTTGAGCCATCAATGGACGAATCCCAAGGTCCTGGACCCGGGACCAGTGCATCGCAGGACTTGCCGCTTATTTCCCAGCTTATGCCAGTACCAAATTATCCTGCTTGGTGACAGATGCACGGTGCGCGCAAACAACTTGCCCACGGTCGTTACACGGAATCGAATCCGCAACCGCGTGATCATTGACCAAACGTGTCGCCGATGGACCACCGTGGCGCAGTACTGTATTCGTCAATTCATATAGCGCCTCTTCCAGAATATACTACTCGGGAAATGACATGACTTACATGACCATCCGACACGGACTTTGGATCTGAAACGTGTCCTTGTTTTCCTAAAAAATGTAAGAGAAATAAAACACATGAAAAGTGCTAGAAATATTAATGATCCATACATTTAATATAGCGCCTTTTCAGTAGATATCAAAAGCTCAGCCTAAATGATGCTAAAAAAAGTAAGAACCAAAAGACAATCAGTAAGCAAACTGCTCAGACAACTAGAAGAGTTGCCACCGGTGAACCCATGCGTACACGTAGAGCACAACCGAAGGATTCTCACTCTGGGTTGACACCTGCACCTCATAAATACCTAAATGCACGCTATAATAATAATAATAATAATAATAATTATTATTATTATTACTAATAATAATAATAATAATAATAATAATATCATCATCATCATTTTTATCATCATCATCAGCAGCAGCAGTCATCGCCATCATTATTATCACCATCTTCACCACTATCACCGTCGTCGTCATCACCATCATTACTATAGCTACAAGCACCACCATTAATCACCAATTTCTCATAAGTAGCTTTGAACCGGTGACGCATGAAAGAACCGAAAATCCGAGTAGTTAAGCCACATAATATCCCCAAGACTACCTGTTTACGCAAACTTATGTCTGGGATGACGTCATTTTCAGGGCATTAGACTCCCACCCAAACACCGATGGAGCTTCTTAGACGGCGGCGCCGGGGTCGGTCTGATGGGGGTCTGTCTGGACTCAGGTCGACTCTGGACGGAGGTTTTATGGCGGGCTGCGAAATCCATGAGCCTCAGTTCATCTGAGGTCGTGAACGGAATTTAGACTGGAAAGATTGAGATATAAGGAGATAGAGAAAGAGACAGACAGACAGACAGATAGAGACAGAAACAGAAACAGGCAGAGAGAGAGAAAGAAAGACAGAGAAAGTAGAAAGACAGAGAAAGCAGAAAGAGAGAAAGAGAGAAAGACAGAGAGAGAGAGAGAAAGGGAGAGAGAAAGCTAGAGAGAGATAGAGAGAGTGAGAGAGAGACAGGAGAGAGAGAGAGAGAGAGAGAGAGAGAGAGAGATAGAAAGGAGGGTGAAAGAGAGATATATAAGGAGAGAAAATAAAAATAGAGAGAGAGAGAAAGAGAGAGAAAAAAAGAAAGAGAAAGGAGGGTGAAAGACATATAGAGAGGGGGAGAAAATAAAGAGAAAAAAGACAGAGAGACAGACAGAGATAGAGAGAGAGAGAGAGAGAGAGAGAGAGAGAGAGAGAGAGAGAGAGAGAGAGAGAAAGAGATACAGTGGAAGGAAGTGGCCAAAGGAACGGGTGATGAGTTCAGAGGTCGCACATGTTGAAGACGGAACTAAGAAAACAGCTTCATAGACCTATATCTCTCCACTCTCTGCACCTTCCTTTCTTTTGTTCTTTAACTCTCTTTTTTGCCTACCTTTCTTCTCTCTCTCTCTCTCTCTCTCTCTCTCTCTCTCTCTGCCTGCCTGCCTGTCTGCCTATCTCTTTCTCTCTCTAGATTTATCTGAAGGCAGGTGATTTTCTTACAGCAACTCTAGTACATTAAGGGTACATACTAAGTTTCCAGTATTCAAGCATTATCTTATAAAGTAGCTCTGTGTTGGTCCTTGTCAGCTTCTGTCTTCCTAACTCTCCGTTTGTCTCTCTCTCTCTCTGTCCTGTCTCATTCTTAACACGTCCCTCCCTCATTCGTCCGAATTCCAATCTCGCTGTTAGTTATCACAGCATGAGACAAGATTTCCTCAGCAGATGGACCAGTAAATCTTCGACCTCGTGAAGTCGGTCGATGAACCGCGGCAGATATGAACGCCAATGGCCTCGTTTAATGCACACCAATCAGAGTCAGTTTCTCAGCCTCTTCAGCAGTCTTTCTGTGTTTATCTTATCACTTGCTAAGTCGTAATCTGTCTCTAACTGGGGAAAGGTGACAGATGCGGTTAACCAAACGAACTGTTTATCACTAACATTCGGTTATGCTACAACTGACCTAATATCATTTTAAAAGTCTGGTACTTGAGTCTTTAATTTATTGATGAATTCTGAATCATTTTTGGGTTAAGTATCAGACATTTCTGTTCTTTTATTTGTCCCTTATATTGTAATAGTAAACTTATATAGCATATCCTAACAACAAGGGCTTGTCATTTTGATTTGTTAATTAATTGTTTTCATATGCCAACAGTTGCGCCCCAGATGGCTGCAGTCAGCAAATAACTGTATATGTACAGCGCCGCCTTTTCTCGGCCTCGGTCGTACTACGGCGCTCTATAAATCGTATTACTATTATTAATGTTATTATTATTATTAATGTTGTTATCATTATTAATGTTATTACTGCATTATTATTATTTATTATTATTATTTATTTATTTATTTATTTATTATTATTATTATTATTATTATTATTATTATTATTATTATTATGTCACTTCAATTATGAAACAAATCTATTGTGTCACTTCAATTATGATACAAATCTATTGTTGCTGGAGCAACTAGAGCTGCTGTGGCGTCCTGGTTGGCACACTGGAAACAGGTCGACTAGCTGCACCTCCGAATCGCGTGATCTTGTCTTTATTATTATTATTATTATTATTATTATTATTATTATTACTAACGATTTCTATAGAGCCGTTATCATAGCGCACAAGGGGATCGATGGTCGCATCAAGTGAGACTTCAGGCAAAAATCGTAATACGTTGGAAAAAACCCAGTAAAATTCCCCGGCGTTAAAGAAGTTAGACTTGATTAGAACTGATTAGTACAAGATGCAAAAAAGTTAATTCTTATTTCCATACTCACCCCCATCGTCTGGGTGAGAAGAAGGTCCATTAGACTGGCCATTGCCGTTCACACCTCTGTGCAGCTCCTGACTGGACGGCTGATTCGGTTGATTGCGTGGCTGTTCCGTTTGATCGAACTGATGTTCCTGTTTACTAACAGGCTCTTCTGGTTGACCGACCGGCTGTTTCGGTTGACTGGTCGGCTCGTCCTGTTGACCGATTGGATGTTTCGGTTGATCTGCTGTTTCTTTTTCTGCTTCGGTATGTTCTCGTTCCGGTTCACCGGTTCCATCCCAGATGATGACGGGTTGTGACGGCGTTGCGTTGAGGTTATCTTCGCGCGACGGCTGCTGATCTTGGGGCTGATGCGAGCTGCTGTCTTGATGAACGGCCTCTTGTCCTTCGGATGGATTCGGTGCTAAGGGAACTGCGGAGGACGGAGCAGCCGTTAAGGTCGTGGATTCTACGCTCTCCTCCCCTTCCCCTCTGTGTTCTTGATCTACGTTTTCCTCATCCGTTTCGAGTGGGAGGTGGTTCGTTTCCTTGCCAACGGCTGCCACCGATGACGAAGTGCTTTGCTCAACAGCCTCTTCTTGACCTTGACCGGCTGTAGGGTCTTGACCTTGTTCCTCTTCCTCTCCTACGTTTGGACTGCCTGCGTAGCCGACGCGCTCACGCACCCGCGGGATTTCCGCCTCACCGGAACTGGAATCTTCTGTTTCTATGTCGCGTTTGACGACGGCTTCACAGAAGAATGGAATCACCAGGAGAACGGTAACAACGATAATCTGAAGTTGAACAGAATTATTTATGAAACGCGACAATTCATTTCACTGGTATTTCTTCTTATCACTATCAATATTTATTTATTATTGTTTTTGCATTTATTAAGCATCAATATTTATTTATTATTGCTTTTGCATTTATTAAGCATCAATATTTATTTATTGTTGCTGTTGCATTTATTAAGTGTCAATATTTATTTATTATTGTTTTTGCATTTATTAAGCATCAAAAATATTTATTTATTATTGTTTCGGCATTTATTAATCGCCACTATATAACGACTGAGCATCAATCGATGGCGCTGAGGAATTGCGTGTCAAGGACTTGCTCAAGGTCCCTTCATAGTAACCGTCTCAGTGAAAGGTTCAAACTCCTACACTTCGCGTTAGCAGCACAGAGCTCTTACCAATCGGCTACCATGCCCCACCTTGTCGTCGACATCATCATCATCATCGTTATCATCATCATCAGTTCCCGACACCAAACTTCAGTGCTTTAACTCCTCTTTAGTCCAAGTCTTGTTATGTTTTCGCTTACATTGTTTACCCAGCGTATACCCCGTTCTGTGCTTCGTCTTATATTCATAAATAAACGAACTCCATTGTAATTACAATACTATGTAATGTATCTAGACTTTCATAAAGCGCATTCTGAGTGGCTCGGGTAGGCGCTATGTATATATTGTGTATGTTTATGTATATAACTGGGAATTTGAACCTCCGACATCACGACTGACAGTCCAGCACGCGAATCACTAGACTATCGCACAGCCCCCACCCCTTAATAAATACAAACAAATCTACTAAACTTGCCATCACCCCCCCCCACCCCATCCCTCTCCTCTCTTCCTTCCTCACACGTTTTTCTCAGCATCGTCTTATTTTTTATCAGCAGCAGCAGCAGCAGCAGCCGACAGAAGTGGATCAAGGTGGCTCTGATCTGCTTCTGTCTCCAGTTTTTCTTTCGACCGATGAAAGATGATCAGCCTGACCCAGAAACCAGCTCCGTCATTCAACACCCACCGTCCTCCTTCGATTTCCAACCGCTTCCCAGCAGCACCACCTGCCTCCATCACCCCAAGCAACCTAGTCCAATAAGATAAATGCACACACATACACATGCATACATACACACATACATATACATACACATATACATACACACAAGCGTGTACATACGCATACATACATGTATACATACACATATATATGTACATACATATATGCATACATACCTGGATATATACATACATATACATACGCATACATACGCATACATACACATACGCATATATGCATACATACATACATACATACATACATGCATACATATACATGTATACATAAATATATACATGCATACGTATACATCCATACATATATATATATGCACGTTATTGCCCTATATATTTGATACCGTATATGGCCTTTCCTTTGGAAGACACACATGACATCTATTAAATCAAACAATATCATATTTACAAGCAATCAATCTGAGAACGATGTATATATATGTTTGTGTGTGTGTGTGGGTGGGTGTGCGCGCGCGTCTCCTATATGTTCATAAGATATCTTATTTACACATTCTGATAATTTATAATCTGATATCAGTGTAATGCCTGATGCAGGAGGAATTCCAAGTTCACTACGGAGATAATCAGAGATCTGAATGATTAAAAGCAAAGACGGTTTGTACGCGACTGTTCCTGAAGTCAACGCATCATCGCTAGCTCGACATATCCGGATATCCATTGCCATAGGCTTGTCGTAGTAGATTGACAGGGTGATGACCCTTTAAACACCCTGTCAAAACGAAATCGCTAGGACCCGAGCCTGCATGGGAGCACTGCGCACCCTGACCCCTTGCTGCGTTTCCAGGGTGTGGCCGTGATAATGTAGTGAAGTTTCTCCCAGAATTGGATTGCCCTGAGTTGGCGACCCTAGGCGTTAAACCCCAGGCATTAAAACCCTAGGCGTTAAAGTCAATTAAGAACAACAGGAGTCTATTAGACGAACTGGATCCGCCACTATAGGTAATTGCATTCGTTCGTGTAATGTTAGTATAGTGTGGTAGGATGGACTCAGATCTCGTAGGATGAAGTAAGGTATGGTATTTGAAGTAAGGTATGGTATGTTTAAGTGAGGTATGGTAGGATGAAGTACAATATGGTATGTTGAAGTGATGTATGGCCTGTTGAAGTAAGGTGAGCAAATGATGCTCAGATAACTGTAAAAATTGGCCAGTGTTTCACAGTTGAGAGCGTAAACGTAATGTAAAGATAGCGTGTAAACGTACAGTGTAACCAGTCCTCCATACCATACTTTATTTCATCCTACCATACCTTAGTCCATCTTACTACACTAGTACCATTACACGAACGGATGCGATTAGCTATAGTGGCGAATCCAGTTCGTCTATTAGACTCCTCCCTATAAACACATAAGCTTTGGATTTTCCTAATTGATTTTCTTCTTATTAAACCCCATACTTCACTACTATTCGCCCCCTCGACTTCGTGCCCTTGAGCCACCCGATCCACGCCTGGCACTGGCTGACTTAGATGCCCTATGATTATCAACAAAAGCCCGGTGAACTGGGTGCAAAACAATGCATTAAGTTATCTTCGCAACGTAGATCATTATCTACTCCGAAATGACTGAGAAAGTCGCGTGAGAAAATGATTCACAAAGAGCAAAAGGGGTTTGTGAAATCGCATCTCCAAATCGGCTAATTATAGGTCAACGGCGTGCAAAGTTACTGCAGAAGAACGAGAAGAGGAATAGGAAGGATGGAAGGAGAGAAGGATGGGACAGAAAGAGGGTAGAAGGGTGTGAACACGTTTGAGGAGTGTAATGTAATGTAATGACAATTTATATACCATCGGAAGTAGCAGGCTATTTCTAGGTTGCTTTACAATGTCAAAAGTCAGCCCAAGTACTAGTTGAGAAAAAGAGGTGAATGAAGAGGCACTTAATGGTGGGGAGAGGGCTCGCCGGGTGGGGTGAAGGTGAAATGGAGTAGAAGAGGTGAAGGTAAGGAGGAAGTTGGGGATATTAATGTGAAAGGAGTGTGAGGATTAGTGAAGTAAAGAGCAGAAGGACGATGCGTGATTTCTTCGAAGTTAGGGGAAGATGTGTATGTGTATGTGTGTCCAACGAAACAGGCTAAGGAGTGGCTAGAGGGTTGATACGAAGCACGAGGAGGGAGGAGAAGGAGAAGGAGGAGGAGGAGGAAGAAGAGAAGATGGGGAGATGAGTCGACTGACAAAACCAATTGAAGAATGAGAGCAGTTCCTTCAGCTAATCCCTCAATGCAGCAAAGGTCACGAACTGTTCATGATTTCATTGTAACAGCCTCAGTGTGAGTGCGGGTGGCTAGTCCTCTCCGTCGTCGCATGATCTTCCTACCGACAGTGTACGGTCGCTGTACTCATTCTGCAGCTACAGACGGATGTGGAGCAGAAACATCTTTCTGCCGTAGCGTGGATTTGAATCTCCAACCTCTCGGTTGACAACCCAGCCCACTAACCACTAGACTGTCATGCACCCCGCCAGACAAGTAAGTGTCTTACGAAATCTGTTGAACCCCGAGGGCGAGGACTAGAAAGGGAAGGGTTTGATAGACGGGTGCTTAGACTGCCCGTTAATGCGCCTCTGACGACCAATTTGCGCGCAAGAGATCACGCGGAGTTGCATCATCTACCTACCCACCTCCCTCTGAGCCAGCATCCGATGTCTTCCCCCCACACCATCCGACAAGACTGAGCTGCAGTACTCGGGCGGTGCCAGTTCCAAGCCTGGTAAAGGAGGAGGGCAACGCTAATCATCTTCGTTATGACGACACGGCGTCCTTAAACAGCAACTGCAAACGTGAAGTCTTCTCCAGCTAGAACCCGACCCAAACTGTATAACTTAAGTACCCAAACTGTCGTCTCGCCACCTCTTTTTTCTGTCCCGGCAGCCCCAATGTGATCAGCTTTCCTCTTACTTTTCGTCCTTCAAATTCCTTCACTGCCTGTTGATTCTCCGCGTCCTCATTCCTTATCAGTATGGTCCTCCCTCGCGAAATGCTCTTCCCTCAATCCATCCTTCCACATCATCATCCTTTTCGATAACACCCTCTCGTTACCTCACCTGCTTCTATCTCTCCCTTGCTCAGTCAATCCCTCGCCCCCTACCTCAATCTCAGTGTTACTTCATCCATTCCTCTATCCTTTATCTTCCAGTCTACATGCACCTTTCCTACCCTTCGTCATCCTTCCTTCCTCCAACCCTCTTCCACCTCGTTTCCATCCCTTCCCCCCAGGTGGCGAAGGATCTCACCTGATAAATTCATTGAAATGTGAGCAGGATCGAGGCCATATGATCGCTGTAGAAATAAAGTGTACATTTACACTTTACATTTAGCCAGGACAGACGTTTTTATAGATTTCTACCGTCTTCTACACTTTTTTCTTTCTACACTTTTAGTGCGAAGATCTCAGTGCGAGCGAGAGGGCTGACCACACGCCTTATATGCCGAGGCTAAGAAAAATGGTTCTCTCGGGCTAGCTTAAGGGACTGTTCTTCTCCTTTCATTCCTTCAATCCATTCCTCTATTCATCGACCCCCTCTCCCGCTCTCCATGTCTTTTCCCATCCTCTCTCATTCCTTCCTCCTCATACATCCGTCCTCTATTGAGTCTATTCCTCCCCTCTTCCTCCATCTTTTTGTATCTCCCTGCCTTCCTCGTGATCTCTCTTCCTCCACATCTATCCATTCCACTCGTCTTCCCTCCACAGTTTCCACTTACCATTCTGTTTTCTCTGTAAATCTCCTCCTAACCTCTGCCTTCCTTCCGCTTCCCTAACTGCCTTCCGCTCCCTCCAGCGCCTAATCGACGATGCTCAGCCTCCGTCGGGTTTCAGAGTATCCTTCTCCTTTTATGACGCCATCAAAGTCCTCTAAATGTCTGGTTTCTTCATACCGGATGGCCTCTAGTCTGTGCTAAACATATCAGCAGCAGAAGTCAAAGGTCGACATTTAACACGATGATGCTTCGAATCCGGATATCAGGATCATAGGATAACTTTCAAGATCAAAGGGATGAATTCAAGATCAAAGGAATGGATTCAAGATCAAATGAATGAATTCAAGATCAAATGAATGAATTCGAGATCCAATGAATGAACTCAAGATCAAAGGAATGAATTCAAGATCAAAGAAATGAATTCAAGATCAAAGAAATGAATTCAAGATCAAAGACATAAATTCAAGATCAAAAGAATGAATTCAATGTGAAAAGAATGAATTCAAGATCAAAGGAATGAATTCAAGATCATATGAATGAATTCAAGATCAAATGAATGATTTTAGATCAAATGAGTGAAATCAAGATATTAAAATTAAGTTCATTATTATAGGATACAGTTCGAGATCATAGGAGGAACTTCAAGACCATGGGGTCAACAGGTATGAGGGAGAGATGGAATAGTGGAAAGATGGAACGCTGGAAGGAGGGAACAAAGGAAAGATCAGACGTTTGAAGGCTGGAATGACGGGAGGAAAATGGAAATGAAAGAATGGAAGAATGGAACGATAGACTGATAGAAAGATGTAAGAATTAAAGAAGAATTAAAAGAGGCAACAGTGGAAAGGTGGAAGAATGGAAGGCTGGAATGAGGGAAGGATGGAAGAATGAAGAAACAGAAAGATTAAACGACAGAAGTATGAAACGATGAACTGATAAAAAGATGTGAAGACGAAATAACAGGTGGAGCGGTGGTAAGGTTGAACCCTGGGGCGGCTCCAGGATTCCTTACTTAGGGGGCAAGAGCAGGTCCAGAGGGGCAACACATTCTGGCAGTCCAGGAGGCAGGGGTCTAGATTGAGGGGCGCCGGCATATAACTAAGAACGGAGGGGCGAATCCCATCCACGCCTATAGCTAAATCTACCAATGGACGCACCGTTGAACTATGAAAAGACGATAAAGCGAAGACCATGAGAAGTTAATAACAGAGACATCAAACAGTAAATCGATGGCGCTTCGTGGGACCAAGACGATTAACGCCTGGCAAACAGCTGTGAGAAACGCTAGGAAACTGATCCCTGGCACGGGATGACCTCCGTCTGAACGAGAACCTTGTGAGCCTGCACTGTGGCCGTCCTTGGCTTCAGGGAAAGTAGGGCGAAACCGATGTCGCGAGGAATGGATTAGAGACACCGAAGCACTCGATGGCTCGCCGCATGGTTTATATCAATACTTAAAAACGTCGAGACCTTCCTTCCAATGCCAACGGATCGACTTACGGAATATTGTTTTTAAAAGGCTAATGCCTTTCTGATACTGCTCTGGTCGTGAGAAATAGGAGACAGATGCACAACCGCACGTGCTAGTATGTGTGTGTGTATGTATGTATGTATGTATGTATGTATATATGTATGCGTGCATGTATGTATGTATGTATATATAGATGGAAGGAAGAATGGCTAAATGGACATTTATAAAACACCTTAAAAGGCATTGTATAATTGCTCAGATACATACATACACATATACATACATACATACACATACTTAAATACTTACTTACATAAATACATACATACGTACGTACATAAATACATAAACACGTACATACATACATAAACACATACATACGTACATAAATACATTCACACATAAACACGTACATATATCCATGCATTCATGCATCGTTTCAGTGTGTTTGCCAATGCCCCTGTGCTTTTTATGTCATCTGTGTGTTTTCACTTATTTCTTTGTTACTGTTATAGTCTGCATATTTATGAGTGTCTCCATGCATATGTCTGCGTGTCTGCGTGTGTGGTTGTATGGGTGTCTGTGAATGCCCTCTTTCGTTGTGCGTCAGCGGAAACAATAGACGGCTTTGTTTATCGATGATCTCGACGATGTCTCACGTAAACATTGATGCAGACGAAATATTCTCCACTCATCATCTTCTGAGAAATCATTCCATGGCAGATGTCTCTCTCTCTCTCTTCCTCTCTCTCTCTCTTCCTCTCTCTTCTCTCTCTCTCTCTCTCTCTCTCTCTCTCTCTCTCTCTCTCTCTCTCTCTCTCTCTCCCACTCACACACTCTCAGTCTGGATGAGCAGATATCTCTGTCTGTCTGCCTGCCTGTCTGTCTGTGTGACTGTCTGTATGTCTGTATGTGTGTCTGCGTCTGTCTGTGAGAGTCTGTCTGTATGTCTGTGTGTGTGTGTCTGTCTGTGTGTCTCTCTATATCTGCCTGCCTGCCTGTCTCGTTATGACCGATTACTACTCCCAGTTTACGTCACGTAACTCGTTCATAGTTGTGCGTAGGCGGAGGAGCAGAGTGAGGACGAAGAGGAGAACAAAGAGGAGTACAATATGCAGAAGAAATAGAAGTTACACTGGCAGAGGTGAAGGAAAAAGGAGGAGGAGGGGGTGGAGAGGAGGAGGAGGAGAGAAGGACGAGGTGGAGAGGAGAAAGAGGAGAGGAGGAGGAGGAAGACAATGAAGCAGAAGAGGAGGATGAGAGCTAGGAGGAGGAGTGATAGTAGGAGAAATAAGAGAAGTAGAACTTTGAGTAGAAAGAAAACTAGGAGTGGGTGTGAAATTTGTGGTTACTCATTCATTGGTCCAATCTCCTCAATAACAGTTACCAATGCTAATGGGACCTTCATAGAAACTGCGCGTCGTTGCGTCTACGGCCGTTTTGTTTAATTATTAAATAATTAACAGGCCAAAAATGACTACTTACTATCGACCTACGCGCAGGCTCAACGAGTTAAAACACTTGGTCACCATTCTAAAACACTTGCTTTGTACTATCCTCAAACACTAGTACGGTCGCGAACTATGCAAGCGCACCAGATTTACCTCGCTACATAAAATGCCCAAATGGTCGTTTTTGCAGGTATCACAAGACAGTTTGTGCCTGTGGCCACACTAGTGTTTGCTGTCACCAAGCATTACTTTTGTCCACATTAGTGTTTGCTCTTACCAACCATTACTTGTGGCCACATTAGTGTCTGCTGTTACCATGCATTTCTCAGACTGCTGTGGGATCAGAACCAGGCTATGATAAGAAATGCCTTCTGACAGATGTTTCTTGTATTTGTTCTGCCACTAAACATTCAACACTTTCACCGACAACTGACACTATAAAGACATTGTCAGCAGCGCGCTGCTGACGATGTTATACAAATTGACGTCATAGCATTATATTGTGGCTGACTGATTATTACTCGGTTTTGGTCGAGGTTCGAATCCTGGTCTGTCAGTGGAAATGCACTATTAGTCGTCGAGACATCTACCCATGTACAGGACCCTTTTCTTAGGCCTCGGCTGTGCTACGGCGCTATATAAATTATCTTAGTATTATTATTATTATTATAATCAGTTTGGTTTTTGCAATGCAAAAAACTATGCCAGGAAGAAAAACGACGAATAAATGAATGGACGAACGAATGAATGAATAGAACGAACAAATGAATGAAGATAAAGAATGAACGAACAAATGAACGAATAGAAACAAAGAATGAAAAAATTAAGGAATGATTTAAATAATTAAACAGGGAAATTGTAAATGTATATGTACACATTTTTCCATAGCGACCGTAAGGCCTCGACCCTGCTCATTTTCAATGAATTTATGGGGTGAGATCCTTCACCACCGCTGCCCGTTTGAATGGGCGTCACGCCATATCAGGTCCCCGTGTACGGACCATACTAGCCCGAGATTCAACTCTCTGGTGAGCCACGACAGGGACTCGAACCGGCATCCTCGCATTCAGAGGTGCCTTGACGTACGCTTTAACCAATGCAGCTAACTAGGCCAGCTAAATGAAAGAATGAAGGAGCGAAGGAATGAATCTAGGAAAGAATGAAGGAACGAAGGAACAAATGAATAAACGAACAGAGAACGGCCAAATTGTTTTTAAATTACATGAACATATGTACAAAAACAGTTCCAGCAATTTTGTAAAATACAATATGGGACGTTATGCTGTGAAGACATGACATTTATCAAATGGGTGGAAAGTTGAGCGTCAAATATCCCCGCCCTTCAAACCAAGCATCAAATGTCACGGGTTGGGCATGTCAAATGTCAACATACGTCACGTCTAACAGAATGCCTCCATTGTATGAAACCACTCGTTCTTTCGTTTGCTTATTAATTCGCTCATTCTTTCGTTCAGTCATTCATTCGTCCATCTATCTTTTAATTCATTCGTTTGTTCGTCCATCCATCCATCCAACCATTCATTCATCCATCCATCCATCTAATCATTCCTTCATCCATCCATCCAACCATTCATTCATCATTTCATCCATCAATTTATCTTTTCGTTCATTCATTCTTTCATACATCCATCTAACCATTGTTTCATCCACCCATTCATTCATTCATTCATTCATTCATTCATCTGTTCATTCATTCATTCACAAAATCTCGTTCCCGTCTCTCATCCTGTGAATTTTTTGCAGCAATCGGTGTTCAACTGCGCATGTATCAAGACACTTAATAATGCGCTCTTAGGAACATCTCGAAACCGGTGCAACATAAGATAAAATAGCAACTTTAACGCAGCATAAATTAAAGTAACACAAACTTATGTTAACAGCACAACTGAAATGAACATTAAGCAACGTAAAGCAACCTATTGCAGCTTAGCTTAACCCATCACAACATTAAGTAGTGTTAGCTGCACTGGTGAAAGCGTACGTCAAGGCGCCTCTGTACGTGAGGATACCGGTTCGCGTCCAAAGTCGTGGCTTATTTCAGAGATTTTAATCTCGGGGTAGCACAGTCGGTACATTGGGACCTTAAATGACGTGGCGCCGATTCAAACAGGCAGCGGTGGTGAAGGATCTCACCCGATCAATTCGTTGACAAATGAGCAGGGTCGACGCCACACGGTGGCTTTTGAAAAACGTGTGCGTTTACATTTAAGTTTTATCATCACCATTAGGCAATAGCGTGAGATCTTGCTTTGAACATGAGTTGACAAAATCGAGCCAAAACATTAAGCCATCATCATCGTGATGCTTTTTAGTAGCGTGAGATATTGTCTTAGAACATGAGTTGACATAATCGAGCCATAACATTAAGCTATCATCATCATCATGATGCTTTCAGTAGCGTGAGATTATGTAACACGGAGTGCGTTGACACGATACCACCTAAGAATAGAGCAAATGGCGTCATAACCTAGAGTACCATTGCCAAATCCAACCTCTCGCTCTTCGCACTTCAACGATGAAGCACCAAGATGTATTTCCAGCCTCGCAGCCATACCACCGGACTTGCGCCACTCCCGTGCATCAACGCCACCTGGTGATCGCTGGTACCTCTTATCGCCACTTCAAAAATTCCATTTCCATCAGAGGCTGAACCAAGTAAATATCCCAAAGGACCGCTACATAAATTCTTGTCTGGTCCACGGCTCTCCACGGATCGGACTGCCAGCCAAGGAGCCGTGGGTTGCATTCCACTCCAAGTCGGAAAAGTGCTTCACAATTTCTCTATTCTTAAGATCTATCTGCAGTTTTTTCTCTGCGTGTCATTGTCTCAAGTCTTCGCTTGCGGCGCCTTATAAGGTGTTAGAATGATGATGATGATGATGACGATGATGATAATAATAATAATAATATTAATAAAATAATAATAATAAGAAAACAAATTAACAATTCATCTTCAGTCCTCTGAGTTCTGCAAACGTCCCTCTGAAATCAGTAGTAATTAAATAATAATAATAATAATAATACTAATAGTAGTACTAGTAGGTAGTAGTAGTGCTAGAAGTATTAGTAGGTAGTAGTAGTAGCAATGCAATCTCTCTGACTTGTTTGGTCTTCCGGTAACCCTATCCACTTTGTGATTCTTCGGTTACACCGCAGCCCAATGAGTCATCATTTGGACTCTAAATTAAGCCGACAGAATTTTTTTAAATCAACGATAAGTTTATGTCGACGGAGAGGAATTCTTTACTACAAGCCACGATCGTCATCCACCCATTTATATACCGAGGTAGAGAAAATGAAGTCGCATTACCCTGGCTGCTTTCTGTTCATTTGCTGCATCTATAACCCGTTGCGTTTTTAATCGTTATTCACAGAATTGCCTAAAAAGCTATTGACTAAGATCCCTTATATTTGGAAACAAATCTTTTTTGTCATCAGTACAGAGGAGTATTGCATTTAGAACTATTTCCATGTCAGATAAACCTTTTCTAGAGGAGTATTGCATTTAGAACTATTTCCATGTCAGATAAACCTTTTCTTAACAGTGCATGAGTTTTGAGAGCACAGCCTTGGATGTATTTTGATATCTATCTATCAAGTCTTCTCTTAGCGACACAGAACAACTTAAAAGGCATTGCATACATTCTTCTGGCTAATAAATTCATTCTTTACAGCATTACATAACAAGACCTTGGATATATTTCCATATCTGTCAACAACTGTCAGCAATACATAACAACATATATAGTTCTTTTTGTGTGATAAATCTGTTCTTAACAGCAGTCCCTAACAAGACCTTGGATAAATCTGTGCAACAGCAAGTGGTCGACATTGATTCGGATTTTTTTAAAGCTGTGGATTAGTTTCCATTTATTTAGCATTAAGGGAATCGCCAGCTGCTGTAGCGGACGATGTTCGCATAGCAGGTGCACATCGGTAGCATCTTTATGGCTTTGTACGTTGATCCTTTTTTGATCTTCAACTGCAGCAGCTAAGTGCCACCTCTATAACTTGATATACCGAAAGGATGCACAATTTAAACTTAAGCCAACGGACATAAACTTGATGGCAATAATCATAAAAGCAGAACCGCTGCTGCAGTAGCCTGCAGTCAAAACGTTTGTATTTTTGCCCCCACATTGACTGAGCTGCTATGATGTGATGTTAGAAGTTTAAGTTATGATCTGTGGTTGATTTGCGTTGTGTCATGTTGATTTATGTTTATTTTTTAATTTATGCTAATTTATGTTAAGTTGTGTTAATTTATGTTATACTGTGTTCAGTTATGTTGTGTTATGTTGGGTAACTTGCGTTTCGTTACTTTTCTGCTATGTTATGCTGTGTTGGGACTATTTATGTTGCATTAATTATTCATGATACATAGATTAAACCCCCATTAATTATTCATGTTATGTTGTGGTTGGGTAATTTATGTTGCACTGATTTATGTTATGTTATGTTGAAGTAATTTAATGTTTCAGTAATTTTTGATGTTATGCCGAGGTAATTTATATTGGGATAATTAATGTAATGTTATGTTATGATAGGAGGGTTTATGTTGCATCATGTTAAACGATAGTATGGTATGTTAATTTGTGTGTTAGTTTCTGTTACTTTTTGTTGTGATATGTAATTTATGTTTAGTTGTTTCATTGCAAAACAGACTGGATGTTCTAAATACACTAGTGTTCACTGCTATCTGATAGTTTTGTAAGGGTTTAAATGCCTTCCTAAAAAGCAAATGGAACTGATATTTTCAAACTTTCTGAAGCCGAAATTTCTCGTTAGTTTCTTAATGAATTTATCCTTCTTTGGAAGCAGTGTTATTAAGTAAACTTTGACCCAAACCACCCAAGAACATATATGTCACCTGAAAAGTAATTTTTATGCCGGTATAACTCACTTACAGTTGCACATGGTTAAGGTTTTTGTGTGCGGCAAATTAGAACCAACTTTCAATGTGATAAAGCAATCATTTTTGAACAGATGAAAGAAGGCGCCAACAGCGCAGCTGATGGTGGATGTCAGATGTCAGCGTTAACGCTTTCATTTTCTTCGACTCGGCGTACAAGTGAGTGTTTCAATTTAGCGCAGAAAAATTCACACGGTGAATTTGATTAGCCAGCTCGTTTAAATTAGATCAAAGAAACCGGGAACGGTAGAGTTGTTATGGCTTCAGAATTGGCTTAGGTGATTGGTGCACAGTTTCTCTTTTACGACACCTAGCCATCGAGATCTCTGCGTTTGGCTACGCAAAGCCGTTTGTCTCTTCCTGACATCCGTGACTATCGGTCTGAATTCTCCAGACGCGGATTCAGCAATTCTGCACCAGTCATCTGGAACAGTCTCTCTGTTCACATTACTCACAACAGCATCTCATTAGACATTTTCGTAAAGCGGCTTAAGACCGATTTGTGCCGTCTTGCTTTTGTTGTCTGATCGAAGTGACTCAGCCACGCCTACGATTCCTCGCTCAGCCGATGGACATATGGCGTGTTAACAAATGTCTTACTTACTTACTTACTTACTTATGGAAAATACATAATGCGGGACTATTTTCTGTTAGTTCACCATAAGGTACCATTGGTAGTAGTATCGAATGCTTAACGATATCTGTTGGCTGCCAGGGCCATTTGGTGTCAACGTTACTTTACCCCACTTGGCTTTTAGTCTTTCCTCAGGCTTTATGTCTTCTCGAAGCTTTATACCCCGTATCTCCGCCCCTTTGACTGCCCCGGTCACTGCAAAATGACCCTCTGGAATCTGACCGCATTTGGCCCTAGGCTTCAGCGGGCCATATATCGGCGTCAAGCGATTTGATAACAGACGCCAAAGAAGTAGGTAGATTAGATTAGAATTCAGTTTTAGGTTTGTGAACCCATCCACACAAGACTTTTAGTAATGTTGATTGACAGATTAAGTGATTGAATCTGAGTACGGGATTGCTCTAGTACCATACATTATGTGGTCTAGCGACATTAGTGTCTGCCGCGTGCAGACCTTGCTCTTTAGTAAGGTACTCTTCTGGGTTCCTCAAGGGAAACAGATGGTCCGGAGCTCGTCACTCAGCAGCGTCTAGAGGTTTCGAACCACGGACCAAACGACGCGAAGACAACCAGCATGGTCTACTGCCCCTGGATCATTTAAAGCTAATTAGGATAATGTCTGTAATTACAGTGAATCTTAATTGGGATCAGTCTACGAGGGGGATTAATTCAGGGGCAGCCTTTAGGGCATGTAAGGCGGAAGCCACTCCTTTTGTCTGAGTTGCCCTAGATGCAAGTTCCTATTTGTCTGTCTGGTTTACTGTTAGCTTGGGACATCTGTGAAACTATCCGTTTCGGTCAGTATTTACTGTCGATCTTTTTCGGTTTGTTTGTTTGCCTATGCCTCTAACTGAATGTGTGTGTCTCTCTGGCTGCCTGCCTATCGCTCGTGTTTTTCTGTCGTCCTATATGACTGATTATCTCTTCTGTCTCTTTGCCTGCCTATCTGTGTGCCCGTCTTTATCTGTCTGTCTTTCTGTCTATCAGTCTTCCTGCATAATTACTCTGTTTGAACTCGCAACATCGTTAGAAGGCTACTACATATACGTGTAGCCTATAACACAAGAGCGATGAACTCTTTATGCATGAAGTCTGAGTCTGTCTTTTATGGATGCGCTGATATATGTATTGTTTGTTGTGGCAAAACGTGTGCCTCTAGTTATACATGTATTAATGCGAGTATGTATTTATGTATGTAAGTTGGCGCATATTCTGTGAGTTTCCTCGCGAATTTTTATCGGTAGTGACTGATGCCATCCTGCCAGACTGCGAGAGGGGCGTTTCATCTCTTTTCATGATGATGAATGGATGGATTCAGTGCTGAGGAAAGGACAGAAAAGGAGGAGCAGAGAAGGGAGAGAAGAAGGAAGCAGGGTGTAAATTGTAGAAAAAGGGGAATTTCAGCTATTGGTTGAGAATATTTTCAATCGAAGGTGCATTTTCTCAATCGATTTCCCTCCTGTTCTTAGGTTGCTTGAAGCTACTTAGGCCGTTTTGGCACCAGTCTTCTTAAATAAAAACAGTAGGCCTATACGGTAGCTACAGAATAATGTCCAGGTACATATGAACTCATACATACAAATACATGCATATATACATTCAAATAGACATGCATACGTATATATGTACATGCCTACATACATACATACAGTTGGTAGCCGATTGGTTAGAGCGCTCGGCTTGTAGGGCGTAGCGAACGAGTTCGAGTCTCCACTTAGACGATTAGTGTGTAGGGACTTTGAACAACACCTTCACTCACAGTTGCTCAGCACCATCAGTTGATGCTTAGTCATTAGATAGTGGCGCTTAATAAATGTAGAAATAATAAAATACATACATCCATCCATACATTACAAACATGCATACATCCGTACAATACATACAAGTCGTTCGTTTATTTGCTACAATTAAATTCAACAAAGCGCTCAGACAAAGCATAAACGCGCTGCCTGGTACCGTTGCCAAAACCAATACAAACGTTATTACCGACAGTCACGCTTCCTTCACTTGCATCAAGGGCCAAATTGAGACAACTGCAATTAACTAACGCCCCCATGCATTTGGCAAGCTCCCATCAGTACAGACGGAAACACACATCCAGACAAATGGACACATGCATACAGAGACACACACTCATACTTGCACTCTTCGGCAGCAAAGCACATCCAGACAGACATAGTATTATTTTTCTATATTTTATCCAAGACAATTCCCAGTTTGCTAAGAATAAACAAACTGTAGGCCTGAGTGATGTAGGTCTAAGCTGGCCTAGGTCTAGTCATATTCAAAATGGGCACAAATCATTTGTTATTCCGCGGACGAGAAACAGGAGCAGCAGCAGCAGCAGGGAAGCTGGTGTTGTTCGTAATTCGATTCCAGTAGGTGCCAGATGCTAGCCTTCGGCGGCTTTCCGACCCAGACGAAGACAGTGACACTGACCGCCTCAAGCCGTCATCGAGGGTAGTCACTTCAATCATCCCTCCACCCACCACGGATCCCTTCTTTTAGGGAACTCTACCCCATCCGCTTCCATTCACCACCGACCCCAACCCTCAGGAAGCCCGATACTATGAAGCCTTCACCATCCACAATGGACCCCATGGTTCAGTGGCCGATGGCTCGATTACAGCATCCTCCATAACCTTCAAATAATGTTCCTACTCTTTCTCGTAGATTTCCTACTTCGAGTGAATCTTCTCATTATAAAAGTCCTGTTCCCTTATCACTCTTTGTGATCTACGTGTGTGGGAGAGCCCGCGGGGCGGATTTTCCGGTTATCTCTACACTATTTGCTTACGAATTAACTTGTTCTGAAGTGGCCTTAAGGTAATTAAGTAAGCATCCCTTATTTGCATCTGTCACGCGCCCATGCGTTTCATTGTTTAGAACGATTATAGGCATATCTAACACCATCTAACATCAATTAGGCCATTGAGAAGCACTTCTAAGAGGTACTTAGAAGGCGCTGTAGAAAACTGAATGGGCCAGATAGACAATGTAAACGAAGACGGAATAGGACTTGGACTAAACAAGAGAACAACACTGAATCTGGCAAGGGACCGAAAAGAATACAGGTCTTTTATTTGCACCCATGACCGTCAAATGACTGGCGTCAGGAACTGATGATGATGATGATGATGATGATGATAATGATAATAATAATAATAATAATAATAATTTTCAGAGTTGGACGAAGACTAGCTAATGCAATCCACGATCCATTGGAGACCAGCTACCTGTTCTAAAGACTCTCAGTGGCTGTTCAGCGTGGGAACGCAACCTGCTTTTCATGTTAAACTGTTAAACGCTCATAGCAGTGGTAGTAGTAGTAGTAATAATAATAATAACAACAACACCAACAATAATAAAACCAGAGAATTTGTTTAATCCTGAGGGATCATATATACCTCGTGTAAAATAATAATAATAATAATAACAGTGATGATAGAAAAGTTTCGTTACAATACAACGCATTACTCATCATTCTCTTGATCCATATTCTTGCTCCTCTTTCTTCTGACCAGGCACCGAACACTCCCCCATTTTCCCCAATTTTCGTTGCGGCCGAATCGGTCCTTTAATTAGAATTCCATTCGTCGCTTATCTCCCTAACCCTTCCCCTCTTGCTTTCCCACCCTTCGCCCTTGGTGCCCAGCAGCCGAGCTCAACGATTCCAGACGACAGGAGTGGTCATCTGGCAGTGATGAGTTTGAAACTCGTCGTAAAATCCGCACCCTCCTCGGCTCCCATACCCCAGCGAAAATCCCCCCCAATAACTCCCCAGGCACCGCTGCCTTTTATCTCTATCTCGGTCTATTTATTTCTGCGTCTCTCCTTCTATGTCTTACTCTGTCTTACTGTATGTCTTTCTCCCTAGTCCATTCTCTCTCTGTCTCTGTCTTTCTGTCACCCTCTCTCATCATCTGGCTTCTATGTTACTGTGTCTCCTCTTTTTCTTCCATCATTCTGTCTCCCTCCCCTCCTTTCTCCCTCCATTTCTCCTTCTCCCTTTCGTTTCTCCCTTTCCCTTTCTCCATCTCCTGTTCTCCGTCTCCCTCCCTCCCCTCTCCTCCATCTCTTCCCCTTCCCTCTCTCCTTCCCGAGGCTCTGTGACTAGCTGTCTGTCTCGTCACAGTAAGGGCTTCAGCTCTCCCCAGCGGGATGTCACTTCCCCTGGTGCTATCAAATGTTGATGTCCCAACCGAATCGGATCTTCCAGACTGAAATTTAAGACGCCATGGACGGAATTTCGGTTAAAAGTAATTTGCATCTGTTAATGGCAGACACTAATGCGGCCGAGACGCTGAAATATCTACAGTGTCTGACAATAAAGCACAATATGGTTAGGCGTCGTCGTCAACATCATTACCATCAGCAACAGCAGCAACATCAACATTATCATCATAATCGTCATCACCACAACACCACCATTATTATTATCATCAATCATCAACACCATCATCAACATCATCATCATCACCATTACCACCATCTCTCTCATCTCCACCACCACCACCACCATTATCATCGGTTCCAACACCAGCCACTTGGTAGCGATGAGTGCAAATTAGTGATGTCTATTCTATTCAGTCATTTGTACAGTTGGATGCGTTTCTCCTTTGTTAATACAAGTCTTATTATGTCTTATGTTATCTGATAACAGATAACATTTCTCCTTGTTAGTACAAGTCTTATTATCAAGTTCAAGTTAATACAAGACTTATTAAGAAATACAGGACATAATAAGACTTGTACTAAAAAGGAGAAATGTTATCTGTTATCTGCTGTTAATAGACAACAGAAGACATAATAAGACTTGTACTAACAAGGAGAAATGTTATCTGTTATCTGCTGTCTACCGAATATTGCTACGGTTTTCCTTATTTCTCTCTTCTTCGAAACTTGCATTTATTGCATTGTCGGGAGATTCGGTCTACTGGTATTCTCTCTATCTATGAAACCATTCGAGTCTTTGTGCAGCAAACAAAGAAAACTCAGGACAAGGCGGAGGGTTGGGAGGCAGAGGAAGGAAAGAGAAACAGTTGAGGAAGCAATTTTCGGCATATCTCAAGTAGCACCTCATTAGATCAGTCAGACAGGGATATCTCAACAGCATTGAGGAGTCTATATGGTGTTACGGAAAGAATACATATTGACTGAATGTCAAACAAAGCAGAACATGGCAAATTCGAATGATAGAAAGAGACAAGAAGAAGAACAAGACTTGTTTGTGACTGAGACACACTGTAAGTAAGTAAGTAAATAAGTAATGCATTTGTTAAGGAGCTAATGTCCTTCGGCTGAGCGAGAAATCGTAGGCATGACAGCCAGAGAGAGAGAGGGTGGGGGAAGAAAGGAGGAAGCAAGGGAGGGAGCCATGGAGGGAAGGAGGGAGGGAGCATTTCTTTGAGCCAAAACAATGTGGTCTTTAGATGAGATCCGATTAAGTAGATCAAATTGATAGATTAGGCTAAATAGATAATATAAGATTAGAATAAATCCATAAGATTAGAACAGACTTGTTAGTGTAAACGAAAACATATATCAAGACTTGGACTAAGCTCGATAAGCTGAAGCCGAAAATAACAGAGGCGACTCATTCTCACCCACCGCCATCGTTTGTTTGTTCTCGGTATCTGATGATGATCACAAGGGTTAAAGTAACGTGCTTGTTTACAAGTCTTTATAGGAACTTTATAGAAGCATAGTTCAAAGGTCTAAAGGTCATTCGGGGAGGAGCACCAAACACCATCACAACAGTCCAAAGATGGAATATGCCGACCTTAAACATCAGCTTCAACCGACCTCTTTTAAAACGTCCCAACAACTACATTCTCGGTGATGACGGGTGGTGGTAGTAGTGGTAGTAATAGTTCCATGAACTGCGCCATAGATATGCACAGATGAGTAAGATTTCGAAGAAGAGGAGTAACAAAAGGATTACTGTAAGAAGCAGAGAGAGGTTGAAATGAATTGAAATGCATCTGATTCACTATACGTAAGAGAGTGTGGGCAACGCGGGGTGTAGACATAAAATATGTGTAATTGTTGATGACAGCAGGGTCACTGAACACCCCCAGATTCTAAAGAATTTCCAGGGGATCCAATTAACGCAACTGCAGCGAAACTCATCACGGGATAAACAACAGGTGTTGAGCAGAAGCCAGTTAGGATTAAATTACAACACCTTTCAACGATATAATTAATGCAATTATTTTTCACTGGATTAGTTAAAGTAAAGGTTAATTGGTCCAATTAAAACAATAATATTGTTACATTTTTTGCAGTGCGGCGCGTGATGGTCCAATGGTTGGCGTGCTGGATTGTGCGCGGAGAGCTCGATGGTTCAACTTCCAACCAAGTAAGAATGAATGAATGAATGAACGAATGAATGAATGAATGAATGAATGAATGAATGAATGAATGAATAAGAACAGATTAACGTGCCAGGCGTCAAAAATATTTGAATCAGAGAGACGGAAAGAAATAAGTTCCGATATTTCGGCTCTTCTTGTGCCCACTAGCGAATTCATCTCACCCATAAAACGAGTACACTGACCATTCAGTGTCGGTGGGAAGATCTGATGGCAAGAGCAGAGGACTGGAATCTCGAGTTGTGCATATTTTGACTATTCCATCCGGGGTGATTTCACATGAGGGACCCGGGATTTGAACCCAAGGCGTAGGCGCTATTTTCATGTCTCCATTAGTCCGACGGCCACAGGATTTGAAGTTGTCATTGGTGATCTAATCTAATCTAATCTAAGAACTTCTATAGCGCCAGTGTTATAATGCTCAAGGCATCAGTCGATGGTCGCTGCTAAGCAAAATCGTCGTCCAAGTCAAATTCCATGGTGAGTCTGGGTCGAAAAGCCAAGGTGAAGTCAAGAAGACCAAGAGAGGAGAAGGCCTACGGAGGATATGAGCCCAGAAAGAGATGAGTTTTCAGTTGAGATCTGAAGGCAAAAACAGACTTTGCAGAGCGGACATTTGCCGGAAGAGACGAGAAGACGGACACCGCAGCCCCAAAGTAGTCACGAGATTAGATTAGATTAGATTTGGAATGAGGATTTTGTGCCTCGGCAGCAACACAGAGCAAGATTAATGACTGGCAACAGAGAGACGCTTATAGAGATACGGAGAGACGGACGAACAGAAAGACAGAAACATATACAGACAGACGTACAGACAGACATAGACATATATAGGCAGACAAAGGGATATGCAGACATAGACAACCAGAAAGATACATATGGGCAAGCAGACAGAGACAGACAGACAGACAGGCAGGCAGACAGGCAGATACATATGTACATGCAGACAGAGAGAGACAGACAGATACATATGGACATGCAGACAGACAAACAGACAGAGAGAGACAAACAGAGAGAGACAGGCACATCTCTAATAGTCGGAGCAGACAAAGGTGATAAAACCGATGTTACTTTCACCGAAGAGAGACAGACAACTCAGACTCCGGGGCTGCAGCAGCCGCAGAGCCGGATACAGCGCCAGACCCTCGACGAAATGATGCGGGCCAAGTGGGAGGTGGAGGGGTCCGCGAGGGATGGAGAGAAGTTTAGTTCGCAGAGGTCGGGCGAATATAAGGACGGTGGACCAGCCAACAATCGTTACATCAGAATCAACACACCCTCTGCACCCGCACCTCTCTGCCACTTAGATGAACCAGACCCTATATATATATATTCATATGTGTATATATATTCATATATATGAATATATTTATCTAAATATAGGAATATATATAAATATATATTCATACATATATATATAATTCATATTCCGACAGTTCATCTAAACATAACTATAATTACCCTTATTCACCCATTCTCCGACTTCAATATATATAACAGCAATATACATATATAATATATAGAAACACGCAGCTACTAATATATATAGAAATATATATTGTGTATATGTTGAACTCCTACTATATATTATATATAATACATATATATATGTATAAGTTGAACTCCTACTAACATATATATATTTTTGAATATGGAATAGACACATTAGGCTCCTTTATATTTAAATTTGAAATATGTATGTATATGTTTCAAGTAGGCCGTTGTATGTAGTATAGATTTAAGAAAGTCTGAGGGTAGTTTATTTAGCGCCAGTATCCGAGTGCCGAAAAAGAATTCGTAGGCGACGGAATTATATTCTTGCGACATCTGTCGTCTCTTATCTTACGACGTCATTTTCGGTTGCTACTTACTATCAAGCTGACGATCAAATAACTTAAACGACATGATGATCGATCATAATAATAATATTATTATCATCATCATCAACAACAACATCATCATCGGCATCACAGTCTTCATTATCATCATCGTCGTTGCTGTCGTATTCAATATCAATGCCCTTGTAGTGTCCGCTGATATTTGAGAGACAAAGGCTGTCCTTTTAGTAACTCTGGATGCCAGATGGAAGGTCCTTGGCTGTAGCAGCTGAGGTCAACCGATGCCAAGTGGACCACAGTTACAAGGTCATCAGGTACAACATGGAACCGCTCGGAATTCCTACGGCTCAACTCCATCTCCATCCACCACTTATGCGTGTGTGTATGTATGTGCACATATGTATGTATGTATGTGTTTATGTATGTATCTATGTATGTATATATGTATGCATGTATGTATGTGTGTATGTATGTATGTATGTACGTATGTGTGTAATGTATGTATGTATGTCTGTATGTATGTATATATGTACGTATGTATGTATGTCTGTATGTATGTACGTATGTATGTCTGTATGTACGTATGTATGTACGTTTGTATGTATGTCTGTATGTGTGTATGTATGTATGTGCCTAAATCTGCCTTTTTCTCTGTATCTGACCATTTTCAGTTGACTTACCAACTTACCAAACTTTTAATTCATTTTCGTCTGTCTGTCTGTCTGCCTCTTTTGTTGTCTGCCTATCGCTGCCTGTATCTGTGATCGTCTTTATGGTGTCTACGTCCTCAGTCAGACGTCTGTCTAAAGATGTTTGTGTATAATTCAGTAGTAAGTAAGGCAGATCACGATGCAAAAACCTCGCTGACGTCATTCAATGCATTACGAATGTATTCACGAGTTTTGTAGCGCATGCATTGCAACTAGTATAGGACGACATACGTCAAGACAAACTGACACAGATAGACAAACATACAAGTAGAAAGACACACAAAGAGTCGCACAAACCCCGATGACATAAGACAGAAACAAAAAGACTCATGCACAGAGCAATCGCCTTAGGGTAAGCCAAAAAAATTATTAGATAAAATTAAATAAATCCCTTTAAAACAATCTTATCAGTAATTGCGCCAATTGCCCAAAGGCAAGAAGAGTAGTTTGTCAGCAAAATCCAAACCCCATCTGAACGACCCTTGCCTAGACCTTTAGCACGCAGATATTAACATGCGAGATACACTAGTGGTTAGAGAGCTGGACTGTCAACACTGAGGTTGACGGTTCAAATCCCCGCCAGGGCAAAAAGATGTGTCAAGATATCTGCTCCACTTGCGCTCCCTAGCGAGCTCAGCTATAATGAGTAACTCCACCAGAGGAGTACACTGTCCGAGTACTATCGATGGGGAGAGCGAACGGCGACTGAGAGAGACAGACAGACAGAGACAGAAAAAGACAGACAGACATACAGACAGAGAGAGATAGACAAACAGACAGACAGACAGACAGAGACAGAGAGAGAAAAAGACAGACAGACATACAGACAGAGAGAGATAGACAAACAGACAGACAGACAGACAGAGACAGAGAGAGAAAAAGACAGACAGACATACAGACAGACAGAGAGAGATAGACAAACAGACAGACAGAAAGACACACAGAGAGAGAGGGCTGGCCAGTGGCCACCCGCCCTCATATGCCGAGGCTAAGAAAGCGAAGTCGCTAACACTTCACACCCATGGCTGCCTCTTGGGGCTTAGCTTCAGAGACTGATCTTGTTCCGCTTCTTATATTTTAATTGTAATCAGAAATTTGCATGGCGCCGCTTCAAATTATGCGCATTTGAAATGTAATCATGGTCTTTCGTAGTCCATACAGTGTAAAGTACAATTTCACGTGATTAGAAACTATAACACAGTGTACAGTCGTGTAGTGTGATGTGTGAATGACAATGTAATGTAAATTCAATGGTAATGTAAATTCAGTGTAATGTAAATTCATGTAGTGCAGTGTATTAAGTAACTTTATGAATTATGATGTGATTCACAGACAATTCGAAGCGACTATTCTTATAGTGGCTCCCTCTAATCGACTCAGTTGGGAGTAAAGAAACATGGCATCAAAGTAACGATTCCGATGCCGGGACCGAGAAAGTGAAGGCGCTAACAGCTGAGACACGTGCAGAAAGAAGGTCACAGATTTCCGAATGGCTCAGCAGAGCAAGAAGTAAGTCTTGTAAATGGGTTATTAGTGTCAAAGTACCCTCACTATCGTTGCTCTTATTAACACAGATGTTCTTTATGTTTTCCAGTCTGTCTGCCTGTGTGTGTCTGTCTGTCTGTCTCTGTATGTGTGTCTGTCTCTGTCTGTCTTTCTGTCCGTCTGTCTCTGTATGTGTGTGTCTGTCTATCTGTCTGTCTCTCTGCCTGTCTTTCTGTGTACGGTTCTACATACCTGCCTGTTCTGCCCATTATTCCTCATTTCCTTCTTTCCTCCTTTTGCTTTTCTTTCCACTTTCCATCCTTCCTTCCTTCTATCCATCCAGCCAGCCAGCTAACTGTCTTTCCTTCTACAGGGTGGGCCAGAAGTATTTGTTCAACTTTGAAGGCCTATAACTTAGGCAGTTTAGCAAGTAAGTGTATGCTTAATGCATCAAATTAAAGGTCGTTATATCAGCTACAACTGCTCAAAAATTTACATTTTTAGCTTTATTAATAATTGCGTAAAACTACTGTACTGAATATGTATCAGTTTACAATGATTTTACAGTTGTTGAACCTCACGACGACGGAAAATTTTTAAATTTAAATCTTTCTTAGCAATACGCCGTACGCTGCTTCGCGATATTCCTGTCTCGCGCTCAATCTCACGAGGACTTTTGCTTGTGCCTGGATTATCCTCTTGGCTACAGATCAATTCAGCTACACGAGCGATGTTGTCAGCGGTACGTGCCGAACGAGGACGGCCAGTAACAGGTTTACGTTTAGAACTTGCACTCGCGTCAATTTGTCTAATTAATCGGTTGAGATTGTTTTTACTCCAGTTTCTAGCAGGAAATTCATTCATCATTTGATATGCATTTAAATGTTTTTCAATTCTTAAAATTCGAATCAAAGTCCTGTCATCTTCTGTTAACGGCGCCATGATGAAATTATTGTTTACGTCAGAAAACAAGGTAGGTGCGGTACACAATAATTGTATGGCGCGTAGTGCAAGCTACCGTAATGAAATTTGTCGGACTTATAGCTGATATAACGACCTTTAATTTGATGCATTAAGCATACACTTACTTGCTAAACTGCCTAAGTTATAGCCTTCAAAGTTGAACAAATACTTCTGGCCCACCCTGTACATCTTCCTTCATTCATTTCCTTTTTCCATCCTTCCCTACGTCCTTCCTTATTCTTCCTCCTTCCTTCAATTCATCCATCCTTGGTTTTCTTTCTTCCTTCAGTCCATCCCTCTATCCTTCCCTCCATTCTTTTTTCCTTTTGCTCTTTCTTCCTTCCTTCTTCTTTCATTCAGTCTTTCATTCCTTCCTTATTTTTAATATTTGTGTATATTAAAACCTATTTATTCAGGCTTCAGATCTATTTGTATCGGCTTCCTTTGTTTTCTGACCGCTATGACCCACCCACGCCTACAATCCCTTCCTCGCTCAGTCGATGAACATATGGCGTGTTAACTTATTTACTTACTTACATATTTACATACTTACGTACTTACATACATGCATATTTACATACCTACTTACTTGCGTACTTACTGCATTAACTTCTTCTTACACCATCCTTTCTTCCCGTTCCTTTGTTCCCGCCTTCCCACATCAGCCACCACGCGCCGCAGTCTGGGCCCTCGGCAGCCATCATTAAGCTTCTTTTAAAAGGTACCGGATGACCTTTCCCTCGCGGTGGCTTCCTTTCATCTCTCCCTCAACACCTCTTCACTCTCGGATATCCGAAGACTATGACCGAATTGACTAGGAATTAAGATCTGCCATTACCACCAACCACAGAAGCTAAATCACCGCTGAAACCTATAAATAAATCGCGCAGACGTTTCCACGTTAGATTAGATGTTTACGATAGATCTCGGAAAAGCCTGCGCCGGTGAATACACGCAGGCATGCTATACGCCGCACAAATCGTTTAGATATATGACGAATAGTATAGCGCTTTTGAGACGTATCAATAAGCGCTATCTCAAGTATCTAGATAAATACATGTATACATACACTAATTATTATGCATACATACATACATATGTACATATACACATACATGTACATAGCATACAATCATACATACATATACTTAATATACATGCACACATTCATACACACAAACATACATACACACAAACATACATACACACATACATACAAACACATACATACACACATACGTACACACATACATACATACACATACATACATACGTGGTGCTTATATATGTTCTTGGTCGGGTTGAAGTATCTAGACATTAGGTGAGTGATTACTGGGTTACATAGTGTTGTTAAAAATGATAAGACAACCCTTCTTCATCTTGGTCCTATCAGGCGTTTCAGATTCTACCGTGCCTCGGCTCATGGCCGCCAACATGCATAATTACAACTATAATTATCCGTAGACATATATATATGTACAATATATAAATGTACATATATATACCTTATATACACATTTTTATGTCGTATGCATATACAATGTATATATTATATATAAATGTAAAATTGGACAAGCTGTAAAATGTTAGGTTCATCGTTCGACGAATATCGACTGAACGACCTTGGTACTTGAACCCAATCACACCATATACTGTTTCATGCAGTATGTATGCATGGGTGTATGCATGTATGTATATATGTGTATATGTGTATTATGTGTGTATGTATGTATATATGGGTATAGGCATGTATGTGTATGCATGTGTGTTGTGTGCATGTATGTGTTCATGTATATATATATTTGTATGTATGTATGTATGTACTGTAAGAATGTATGCGTGCAGGTATGTGTATGTATGTCTATGTATGTATGAATGTATGTATATGTATGTATGCTAGTGTGTATGTATGAACGTATGCAGGTATAAATGTATGTATGCGTGTATGTATGTATGCGTGTATATATATGTATATGAATTCATGTATGTACGTATATTCATTTATATGTATATATGTTCCAAGATAAATTATAATTATTAATCGGCTGTGTGGTCTACTCCACGTCACCTTGAGATAGGTTTTTATGCATGTTTTATTGTGTTTGTGTAAATGGATGGACTAATTACATGTATTCATACGCACGTGTGTGTTAGTCCGCGTAATTTGTCTGAAGTGTTCGCATAATTCGACGCAAATTGTTTTGTTACTATCAATTTAAGTATGTAAAACAATAATGACGGCTATTGACATAATTATTTTTCTGTTTCGTTCTAGTTTCTGTGGTATTTTAAATTCTAAGGCCATCGTCGGTACTTGGGGACCTTGAGTAGCGTGGCGCCCATTCAAAATGGCAGCGGTGGTGAAGGCTCTCACCCGATGAATTCGTTGAAAAATGAGCAGGGTCGAGGCCATACGGGCGATATAGAAATGTGTACATTACATCGACGCTAAGACGTTCTGTTGATAACGTCGTTTTTATTTTCTCTTCTCACATGCAGCAGCCGAGTGGTTAGCATGCGAGACTGTCAGCAGAGAAGTAGGGATTCAAACGCCGCTATGACATAACGTTTTTCGAGATTTCTGCTCCACTTCCGCGCCTCAGCCGATTGGATAGAGCGCTCGGCTTGTAATACGGAGAGTACAGGTTCGAGTCGCCCCTGGAACAGTTACCATGTAGGACCTTCGGCAAGTCCTTCACTCACAATTGCCCTGGCCATCGATTGATGCTTAAGTCGTTAGATTGTGGCGCTTAATAAATGCAGAAATAATAACTCAGCTATAAAAGAATGCAACGCCCGTGCGCTGTCGGTGGGAAGATCCACGGCAAGGGGTGGGACTGGCCACCTTGCTTTCACACGCCGACACTAAGAAAATTAAGTCACTAACCCTTCATACCCATGGCTCCGTCTAGGGGTAGGTAAAGGAACTGTGCTCTGTCCCCTTCATGAGAGTCTAAGATTTGTTTATATTAGGGCTGTTAACGATTAATTTAAATTTAATAGTTAACTTTTGAAAAATTAACGATTAATTAATAGTTAATTTCGATTAAAGCCAAAAATTAAAATTTATGGTGTCATAAGTAACATTTATTAAACGTACTTGTCGAAAATCGAAATAACACTGGAATGTCTTCTTTATATGTCATCTTTTAACCAACTACGCAAACAGACAAGTGTGTTGACATTATTTGGTTCAAGTGATGAGCGGGTCTTATTGACAATATAACCAGCCGAGCTGAACAATCGTTCACATGGAACTGAGGTAGCTGGTATGCACAAAACGGTCTTGGCAAGGAATGACAATTTCGGATATCGGTGTTCATTAAGTTTCCACCATTGTAGAGGGTCAACGGATTCAGGAACTTTCATCTCCATTTTGTATCAGAATAGTGACGTTCGACAACGTTCACGCACTCAAGAACAACACTTTTCAATTTCCAGTCGTCGGTAATCCAATGGCCAGTGACTCCACAATAACTTTCGTTGCCTAGAGATGTCCAAAAATCAGATGTCAGCGCAATTCCCTTTGCGTTTTTTCACCGATTCTTTAACAATGTGAATCTTGCTGTTATACATGTCATTCAACAGTTTGTCAATAGTGCCGCGGGAAGGTAGCTTATATTCGGCATTTTGCAATGCTGTTCGTAATACTTCCTGAAGGCCGTCGTCATCTACTATTGATATTGGCCTGCCACTGCTAGCAATCCAATTTGCAAGTGCCACTTTAATATCACGCTGTAAAGTAACGCTGACTGGACGATCTGATGAACGACAAAAGTGACTCAAAGTACCCTGCTTCGAAGTAGATGAAGTAGATGATGCTGGTGTAGACTGTCTCAGCGGAAGTTTCTGATACTGTAGTGGATGTTTGGTTTGCAGGTGATAAGTAAGCGAAGTGTTAGAACCATGGTAGGCAAACGATTTTTCACAATGGATACAATAAACTTTATCAACATTTTCAACATTCCCGTCAGTCAATAGTTTAAAACCAAAATGTTCGTGTAATCGTCCGGAAATTTGTTTATATTTCTCGGCCGCCATGTTTTTACTTTTTGACTTCCGGTACATTTGTAAGTGATGGGTCGATTAATCGTTAAAAAAAAATTTAATCGTTAAAAAATTTTAACGATTAATCGATTAATTAATCGTTAACTTTTTGTTTATATAAGCGTTTATGTGTTTATCATAGATATATTTTCTGTTTATAAACGTGGCGTTAAAGGCACGTAAGGCGTGTGTGACGTCGGCGTGAGTTGAAGGGGTTTTTGAACACGTTGTTGACAGACCTCTGGGGCCATCTGGTGTACTGAGGAGAGGTCATGACCCCGATGAGACACCCGTGCTGGGTCATTCTTTTCTTAGAACAGGGCCACTCAGAACATTATGGGTACGAACTAGAACGGTGTGCGAAGTGCGTGGGTTATTCGCACATTAAACCTAACCCCCTTGCGCAAGTCCACGAAACAACAGCAATCCTCACTCACGTAATGTGCTGTATTGTCAGTTAATGTGAATGATTTTAGCGTCGTATAAACCAATGTAAAGTATTCTATAGTCATTTTATGTGAATTAGCGTCATATAAACCGATGTAAAGTATTCTGTAGTCATTTTATGTGAAGTAGCGTCATATAAACCGATGTAAAGTATTCTGTAGTCATTTTATGTGAATTAGCGTCATATAAACCGATGTAAAGTATTCTATAGTCATTTTATGTGAATTAGCGTCATATAAACCAATGTACTATATTGTAAAGTCATTAAATGTGAATGATTTTAGCATCATAGAAACCAATGTAATGTATTGTATAGTCATTTAATGTGAATTATAAACCAAAATAATGTATCGTAAATTATATTTAATGTCACGTAAATTAATGCATTGTAATTTTAATGTGATGCAATGCTGTGTAATGTCATTTAACTCGATATAAACGTACAATCATAAAGCTCCTTTAGAATGCAATTATTGCCATGTAATGTGATTTTATTACTACAAAGCAACGAAAACAAGGACATTTGTATTGCGCCTTTTGTAAGGCCGACCATTAACCAGGCCTGACGATCTTTCGAATCGTGTCTGCTCATTTATATAGCGCTTCATTTAGGGAAACTTTTCCTATTTAGACAAGACTTATATGTTCATTCGGTTATCTTAAGTATCTGTACCCTGGGGTTGAAAAAAGCTCATCGTCCTTAGTACGAAGGCGTCGATAAACAAATCAGTATCAGTCGGTGCCACGGGGTTCGTCGATGTTTTGGCTCAAGCACTGAACTCCGCCACTGCCGTACTCGGGTGGTGCCAGTGCCAAGCCTGGATGAAGGAGGAGGGCGACTCTAATCATCTTTGTTATGACACAGCGTCGTTATACAGATATTACACACACACTCACACACCTACATACACATACGTCTGCCAGCTAATATCCAACGACTCGGTCAGAAACCAACGCAAGGTGAGGCAATAAATAATAATAATAATAATAATAGTAGTAGTAGTAGTAGTAGTAGTAGTAGTAGTAGCAGCAGCAGCGGTAGTAGTAGTAGTAATAATAATAACAACAACAATAATAATAATAAAGGATGATTTATAGAGCGCCGGACGTAAGGTAAACGCCACTGGCCAAGACAAGACACCCGCGTATCGCAAACCCGCGACCTAGAACTGGCAGCCAGGACACTAACCAATGAGCCATCTCGACATTCTAACAGCAGCGGGTCAACATGTTTTTGTAAAGCTTCGCAATGCGTTCTACTTCGTTTTAGCAATTCAGGAAAACACACAATACAACTGATAACGTCCCTATCAAAGTTCAAAGTAAACAATCGAACATAGACGAAACAACCCTCAACAATGTAGACTTTTGCCTAGACATCTATTTATATCTAGGTTTCATATAGCGCATTTCGGAACATATCGAAGACTTATGGTGGGTGGAGTCCAAACCAGTTCGCAGAGGTGAAACATTGACGCCCTAACCGCTTTGAACAATCGGTCACTTCGCAATCATAGCGCGTACTGTAACGTATTGCGATGTTATAATATTCAATATAAAAATATTGCACTTTGTAAAGAGTCTTTTGCGATCCCTATCATTGCTATGATTCGGTAGCTCAAGAAAGCTTTTCAGCTGATCAGCCTCTGCATCAAAGAAATGCATTTTTTCATCCCATCCGCATATCAGATTCGCATTATAAACTTACGCATGTAAATGTAAATCTCCATAACTTCGTAGCGCCACACAAAAGCGGCGTCAGGGAGACCAGATTAATCACCGGCGCTATATCAAATCAAGTCTGCAAAACCAGGTTTTTTGTTTAGCTTCGGTGTAAGGTTCAGAATCCTGGGTCGGTGAAGCCGGGATACAGCATGGTGCTCCGGTGGAAATCGTTGGTGATAGTGTAAATGTAAAGTACACGTTTTTCTATCGCCGCCGTGTATAGGCCTCCACCCTGCTCATTTTAAAATAATTTTTCGGATGAGATCCTTAAGCAATCTCTGTGGTCAAAAGCAGAAGTTGACGCAAGTTAGGGCAGCTTGAAAAGTTCCGTTTAATCTAATCTAAAGACTTCTAAAGCGCCGTTATCTTAATATCCAAGGCATCAGTCGATGGTCGCTTCAAGTCAAAATCGTAGTCAAAAATCAAAAACCGTTGGAGAAGAGGGGACGTAATCGTATCGTAATCGTAATTCCGAGATTTCTACAGCGCCCAACGAAATCCGGGCCGCGGGAACCAGCTTATTCACAGGCGATTTCCAATAATAACAAGGTAAAAAACGAAATAATAATAATAATAAAAACGCAGAGTTGAAAAGAAAAAATTCAACCGCAGATGAGAAAAAAGAGAATCGCTGAAACTTACAGTGAAGCTTTTCCGATGAGCCATTGTTGTTCCACTTGTCTTTGTTCAACTTCGTTAACGACAGATCAACGTTCGCTCGCTCTCAAAGAACAGACTGCTCGAGTCTCGCTTCTCTCAGAACTGTGGGAATAATCGAATCGTCGACCCTGTTTTATCTGCTGCCCTAATTAGACCTACGTTCGTTCGCTCGTTCGTTCGTCAGTCCGCCCTCTAGTTTATGACGAAGACTTGTTTTTTTCTTATCCGTTAATTTTGGATGCTGGTTCTGCTGCTGCTGCTGCTGCTGCTCACGATCGGAGGCTGGCGATGTAATGCTTTGTCGTAGCACCGCATCCGCGATTACAGCGCTTTGGCTCAATGGAGCAGAGATCTCGTGGGGAAATTTGTGCTTGAGCCTTACCAGCAGAAGCTGATGCCCACGTGGGATGGACGTTGTGACCGGTCCGTCTGTCTGTCTGTCTGGTTGGCTGGCTGGCTGGCTGGTTGGCTGGCTGGCTGGCTGCTTGCGTGGATCAGATGACGAGTCACTCAACGGAGCCGGGGTGTTTGAAGCTAGCCATCTGTATGACACAGGGGTTGGCGCTAATTCGGTTCGCCGACAGAGAGAGGGACTGTGGCAGGGCAGTGGAAGGGTCAGCCCGCGGGCGCTGGGTTGTGGGAGGGAAAACAAAAGCCCTGCTAGTCGCAGGCCGGTCCGGTCGGGACCCCATGTGACGTCGTCCCCGAATTGTTTGTACATCGGTCTGGCAACGATTCCTGCTGGTTCCCACTGCCCTGCATTCCTCCCTCCTTATCTCCCTCCCTACTTTCCTCCCCTCTGTCTCCCTGCCTCCCTCTATTCCCATGTTCCGCCCTCCTTGGACTGGGACGGCCGATTAGTTGGTGAGTCAACCCTCCTTTTGAATGACACTTGGCGCCCGTTTCAAACGAGGCCCAGCGGACTGTAGATCTGTGAGAGATGAAGAGGAGAAAGGGATAAAGAAAAGAAGACAGAAACAGCGTCAGAGAGACAGCTAGACAGACGATCTCATACAAAGACTTCAGAGACTTAAACAGAGCGAGACAGACAGACAGACAGACGTACATGCAGACAGACACAAACATAGGCAGGCATAGGTATATGCAGGCATAGACAACCAGAAAATACATATGGATAGTCAGACAGACAGACAGACAGACAGACGGGAAAGTTGATAGAGACAGTGAGACACGCATAGATAAAAAACAAGATTTACAAATAGAGACAGAGAGAGACAAAAAGACAGGGAGAGAGACAGTTAGCCACAGGGAGAGAGACAGTTAGCCACAGGGAGAGAGGCAGTTAACCACACAGACTGAGACGCAAAGAATGGAAGTTTGGTCAGAGGAAATGTTTCTTAGCATACCTTGTGGGGGATCGATGGATGGAGAGAAGAGAAGAGCGGAGAACGAATGAGACGAAGAATATGATAACTTGTATCTGGTTAACATTTCCACCGCCCTGCTATGACGTAGGTAATTAACTTCTTAGTATAAATTACGAATTTGACGTTTACCTACGGGAATGCCGTAAACAACCAATTAAGTAGAGGTGACACATTAACCCACGCAAATAAACCCGCAAACGGTGATAAAAGAAACACAATCAACCAAATACTCACAATTTCAATTCCAAATACCACCCACCGTAGCCACCTGCTGCCTGACTCTTGGATCTTGAACCGAACCCTTCTTGGCTACGGTTTTATTTTGACTGAGCGCCTGTGAATAAGCTGGTTCCCGCGACTTAGCCAACGTTGGGCGCTGTATAAATCTCTAGTTTAGAGTTTGGTTCCAGGTCAAGAGCCAAGAGTCAGAAGAGTCAGACAGACAGTCAGACGGTTATGGTGGATGGAGCCGAACAGAGAGATAATGGGTATCGTAATCGTAACCTCGAGATTTCTACAGCGCCCAACGAAAGCCAAATCGCAGGAACCAGTTTATTCACAGGCTCTTAGTCAAAACAAACTCGCTAGGCAAAAGGGTTCGGTTCCACGTCAAGATCCAGGAGTCAGGCAGTCTGACAGTCGGACGGCTACGGTGGATGGTGTTTGAAATTGAAGCGAGAAGAGAGATAAGGGGAAGAGGAAGAATCAGGATAGGATCTGTGGACGAGTAGTGTTTTCAGTTTTGAGTGGAAGACCTGCGCAGAAACTGCACGGGGTGAAGTGTTGGTGAGTTCGTATGATGGATCAGATAATTGTCGTAATTCTGGTGGTAAGTTGATAGGTGGTGGGGTAGATGGGGTAGGTGGGTGAGGCAAACAAGTGCACAGATGGACGACCAAGAGGAGCACGAATCAACTGAGCAGCTGATTCTGGAGTTATGGCATCGCAGATTTCCATATGATTATTTTTTTATTACGCCAGTTTGCAAGTTTCTCACGCACACATCGAGTTTATCCTGTTAAAAAGTTCGCCATAAACCTCGACACGGCGCAATTTTCCGTCCAACAAGCGACAAACAGACACAAGTACATACGCACATTCACACACGTGGTATTGTGTGTGTGTGTGTATACATGAGTGTAAGCATATATGTGTATGTATGTACAAATTTATATACGTATATATGTGTGGTTGTGTGTATGTGTTTGTGTGCACTTGTCTGTGTGTATGCTTGTTTGTGTCTGTATTTCTTTGTGTGCATGTTTGTGTGTGTTAGTGTGTGGGTTAGTGTCTATGTGTTAGTGTCTATGTGTTGGTGTGTTAATGTGTGTGTCTGTAGTGTAAATTCGAATATTTATGTAACGACGCTGCTAGATACCAACTCTAAATACACAGCTAATAAAGAAAATGCACACTTGACGGTACAATAGGTACACAACCCCATAAGTATATATATATATATATATATACCCTACCACCATTAGGTACATCATCATTATCAACATCATTATCAGCTTCATATTAAGCAGCAAATCAGCAGCTCTATCGTCATCATTTTCATAATCGCCACCACCATCATCATCTTCGTCGTCGTCTTCATTATCAGCATCCTTTTCTTTTTCTTCACCACCATCATCATCGCAATCGTCGTCATCATCATCATCATCACCACCACCACCGTCATCATCATCATCACCACCACCACCGTCATCATTATCATCACCACCTCCACCACCATCATCATCATCATTATCATCGTGGTCGTCGTCGGCAGCAGTTCCTGACTCGAGCCGTTTTGCGGCAAGTGGTAGGGTCTACAGATAAACGATATCGGCTCTGTTCGCTCTTATCAGTAATTTGCACCTTTAGATATTTGATCAGTTTCACTTTCGTTTAGCATTTAATGTCATCAACCTCAGATTCGCACATAGACGCCGCTTATGTTGCAAATACATCTCTGCCTTAATTCACCGATGCATGTGTCTGAACATTTACTCAACACGTCTTAAGGAACCGTACATGCGTTGTATGTATATATGTATGTATGTATGTGTGTATTTATGTATGTATGTATGTATGTATATATATGCATGTGTGTATTCATGTATGTATGTATGTATGTATATATATGCATGTGTGTATTTATGTATGTATGTTTGTATGCATGTGTGTATTTATGTATGTATGTATGTATGTGTGTATTTATGTATGTATGTATGTGTGTATGTATGTATGTGTGTATGTATGCGATGCGATAGTTTAGTGGTATGGTCTGTGCTTCGTAACCGGAAGGTCGCGGATTCGAATCTGCCTCACGCCACTGCGTAGCGACCTTGGACCAGTTGCTCACCCACAGTTGTCTGTGCGGAAGACAACGGGAAACCACCTCACTCATCCCATCCCCAGGTGGCATAAAGCCAATTGGACCTGCCTTCGGGCAGAGAACTCATCATCATCATCATCATCATCATGTTTATGCATGTATGTTTGTATGTGTGTATGTTTGTATGTGTGTATGTTTGTCTGTGTATGTATATACGTGTGTATGCACGCGTGCATGTATGTTTGTATGCATATATGTATTTATGTGTGTGTATTTATGTATGTATGTGGCTGTGTATGCATCGAAGCATTTGTATAGCGCATTGTATCCTATAGTTATAATTCTACAGTCGAGTCTTCCATCAGCATATGAATCATACACGTGTGTTGAGATGGATTTCAGCGGATGAAACTTAGTCTCTGGCGGAACTAAGGCGTTTATTTTCAATGGAGCTTTACTTTAATTTCTTTCCGAAATACGATAGCGACTCTGAGAAATGGAGCAGAGAAATTAGTAACCGCGAGCGAAGATAGAACTGCTCGGATTGGACAGTTTTCTTCCGAGACCTCCCGCCAAGTGCCACGTGTTGAATGGGATGATTTGAAGGACGGAAGGACTATCCCAGCTTCGGAGTTGGAGAGAGAGAGAAACAGAGAGACAGAGAAAGAGGGGAGGGAGTGAGGGAGGAAGAAAAAGAATGAGATAGAGAGAGGAAGAGATGGAGAGTTAGAGAAAGAGAGAGAGAGAGAGAGAGAGAGAGAGAGAGAGAGAGAGAGAACAAGAGACAGAAAGAGTAAGAGAGAGACAGAGAGAGACAGAGAGAGACAGAGAGAGACAGAATAAAAGACAGAGTAGAGAACGAGAGATAGAGAATAAGAGACAGAAAGAGTAGAGAAAGAGAAAGAGAGAGAATAAGAGACAGAAAGAGTAGAGAAAGAGAGAGAGAGAACAAGTGACAGAAAGAGTAAGAGAGAGACAGAGAGAGACAGAGAGAGACAGAGAGAGACAGAGAGAGACAGAATAAGAGACAGAGTAGAGAACGAGAGATAGAGAATAAGAGACAGAAAGAGTAGAGAAAGAGAGAGAGAGAATAAGAGACAGAAAGAGTAGAGAAAGAGAGAGAGAGAACAAGAGACAGAAAGAGTAAGAGAGAGACAGAGAGAGACAGAGAGAGACAGAGAGAGACAGAATAAGAGACAGAGTAGAGAACGAGAGATAGAGAATAAGAGACAGAAAGAGTAGAGAAAGAGAGAGAGAATAAGAGACAGAAAGAGTAGAGAAAGAGAGAGAGAGAATAAGAGACAGAAAGAGTAGAGAAAGAGAGAGAGAGAATAAGAGACAGAAAGTGTAGGGGATAGAGAGGGAGACTTAGAGAAAGAGAAAGAGAGTAAGAGTGAGAGAGAATAAGAGAGCGAACGAGAGAGAAAGACACAGAGAGAGACAGAGAGAGACAGAGACCAAGCCGTTAGAATTCGCAAAGGACCTCACACGGGGAATTCCATCGGTCCAAACCAAAAGAACCGCATACGATTGAAGATGAGCCTCACCAAACCTATTTACTGGTCGTCGAATCAATTTCCATTTATCGTTAACGCAATTATGAATAACTGATTTACTGACTGGCAGGTGTACTGACTAACAGATATACTGACTAACAGATGTACTGAATAACAGACTGACTAATAAAGAGAGAGAGCGAGAGAGAGATGTATGTATCTATGTATTTATCTATGCATACGTGCATGTAAGTATCGTAATCTTAATTCCGAGATTTCTACAGCGCCCAACGAAAGCCACGTCGTGGGGACCAGCTTATTCACAGGCGCTCAGTCAAAACAGAATCGATAGGCAAAAGGGTTCGGTTCCAAGTCAAGATCCAAAAGTCAGACGGAGAGACAGCGTGGCAGCTATGGGGGATGGTGTTTGGGGTTGAAGAGGAGAGAGAGATAAGAGGAAGAAGGGGTGTCAGGATAGGGTTTGTGAATGAGGAATGTTTTCAGCTTTGAGTAAAAGGACGATGAAGAAATTGCAAGCGGTGGAGCGTCGATGAGTTTGTATGACATCATGCGTGTATGAATGTATGCATGCGTAGTTTTGAACGTAACTCTGTTTGCTACCACTGCAGCAATTAATGTATACGAGTGCGATCAACTGGTGCCGTTCTGTTCGTCCCAGGCGAATCTAATTACTGCTAATTGTAACAATGGCGGGTTTACTAAGAACTAATTAGTCAGTGATCTATGGCTCTTTAAAGTGGAATCGTGCCTACACAACCTGGTTCTTCAAGAGCCTGGGTACTTGAAGGGTAGACTGTGGACCCTATTCAAGGCAATGGAGCTGTTAAATTCGGATCATAAAGACGTAAAAACACCGTAGATCAACTTGAGACAAGTATTTAAAAAACAGTTATTTTTCTCATGCGACTTCATCCAAAATCCGGTTGTCATTCTTACAGCTTAGCTCTGCGCACTCTTTCATAAGGTTCTATACATACACGCATACGTATATACAGACAGACATACATACATACATACTTGTATACGTACATACATATATACATACCGGCATACATACTTGCATACATACATATATACATACATGCATACTCGCATACATGTATAAATGCATGCATGGATGCATGCATACATACATTCATACATGCATACATACACTCATACATACGTACATACATGCATACAGTCTTACTTGGATATATACATACTGTCACGTCATCGACTCCCCTCTAGACTAGCAGGAACGAGACGTGATGGGTTCGCTTAGTACGAAGCGATATTTTAATAAAGAATATAATAATTAATGAAATTAGCGAAAGAAAGTTATCGTTCGATCCAGTCAGTTCTCTTTAGCTTGCGTTCACTGCTGTATTCTGTCCGATCTCTGTTCGAATCTTAATCTTCCCTCCTATGAGCGCAACCCCGTTTTATCGAAGTCCGCCGAACATGGTCCCCTTCCCCTGGGATCGTTGGATGTATACGGGGTGTCTATTCACGACTCTACCGCTGTCTCTATACATGTCCCTCGCTGTCGCTGTCGGAGTCTGTGGGGGATTCAGGTCTCTATCCCCAGAGAGGCTCATCGAAGACCCTCGCCTGCTCTCCGATGGCATAATGACGACCTCAGCCGGGTGTTGTAACCGCCTTCATGCTGACTGCTGATCTTAGCCGTGACACATACATACATACATATATACATACATGCATAACTATATTCTGCAAATGCTTACTTGCAAATGACTATATGCTAGCACATAAAGATCCAGTATGAGATTGGTGAGTAAAGCTCCCATATCTCACGAGGAGCGTAGGGGAGGCGCTCATTTCCTTTCCCTTAGGCCCTTGAGCCGGCAGTGGACGAATCCCAAGGTCCTATACACGGGGCCAGTGCATCGCAGGACTTGCCGTTTACTTCCTGGCTTATCCCGGTACCATATTTTACTGCTTGGTGACAGAAGCACGATATGAGCAGACAACTTGCCCTTGCAAGGTCGCTCAACAGAGTCGAATCCGCACCCGCATGTGACCGTTGACTAAAGGCGGTACCGATCGACTATGAGGTGGGTAATTTAGTTTATGTAAAATATTTAGATCTGCTTCATGCTGATATGTATATATATACATATACATAGCAGATTTAGATAATGAAATGCGTACAAATACACAGATTTATACTCATTATCTTACAAGGATTCCTGCAGTCACCTTTAGCTTGGACCCTGGACGCTTAACATCCTGGTTGTGCCAATATAATATAAATATATAAATACATACGTGTACGCACTCGAATGTACAGGAATGAATAGACATATATATAAAAAAATTTAGATATATATATTATCTAAATATAGACAAATATTGACGTGTATGTGAACGATTGGAGGATAAGGGTTTTTATTGTAATTGCGCAGCTTTTCTTCACTTTGAAAAGCTTGGACCTCCTTTGTATAAATGTAGTGGCGTCAGTCTGAGAGTTAGTCTGAGAGGATCAAATGGGAGCAGGTGCCCGCCCACATCGAACTGCGCCTCTGCCGCAGTAGCACTGCTGTGCAGATATAGGGGTTGCCCGAATCACCTTCACTGCCAACGCCATAGTCTATTTCAATGGTTCTCAGAATGTGTCTGGGGGTCCCTGGGAATCCCCGAGACCATTTTAGCAGTTTGCGAGGTATAAACTATTTACATAACAATATAGATACTTTTCATAAAAAATATGTTATCTATGTTAACATGTAATGAGAATATTATTGCTATTTTGTTATGAAGTAATACATTAATTTCTCAGTTTTAATTTCTATTACGGTAAATTTCGATAAGAATGACCCACATAAGCAAAATCTATATGAAGTCCTCAATACTTTTTAAGAGTTTAAAGGGGTCCTTCGACCAAAAAGCTGGTCTATTGGCTAAGGTGATGAACTGCCAGCACACAGGTTCTGCGTTCAAATGCCCGACAAGGCAGAGTGATGTTTAGAAATTTCTGCTTCACTTGGGCCGCCTAGCGAGCCCAACTATAAAATGAGTACACTGACCGCACAGTGTCGGTGTGAAGATCCTGCGGCGAGGAATAAGACTGGTCTCCCGCTCTCATATGCCGAAGTTAAGAAAAAAGTCGCTGACACTTCATACCCAAGAATGCTCTTCGGGATTAGCTCAATTAGCTGTTCTCTTGTTAACGTAACACCATTTAGGCTGGCGAGGAAGCGCACGAGCGCTTACGTTAAGGTTTTAAAGGAGCTATATAAGTGTTTTATGTGCGGTACGGTGATCTATCGGAATTGCGTTTGGTCAGTGATCATTGGGTTGCGGGTTCGACTCCATGTGACGACCCTGGACAAGTTGTTTGCACACACCGTATCTCTGTCACCAAGCAGTAGAATTTGGTACCGATGTAAGCTGGGAAGTAAACAGCAAGTTCTGTGATGCACTGGCCCCGTGTCCACGACCTTGGGTTTCGTCCATTGCCGGCTCAAGGGCCTAAAGAAAAGGAAATGAGCGCCTCCCCTACGTCGCACTTGTTGGATGGGGGATACTTTACTTTATGCATTAGAGTAGCAGACAACCAGAACAGCTGTCAACTGCGGTCCTCATCGAGGAATCAACTGCATGTCCCTGGTCCTCCACGAGGTTCTACGAACCTTCTTCTCATGTCGCTTGACCCATTTTGTTGAGCAGTCTTCCTGACCATCATATGTTTTGACTGAGCGTCATACGGGCCTATACGTATCGAACCCTCTAGGTTCATGTATATTCATGGGGTTTATGGGATATTTTACTTATATGAATGTTTAGCTAGATGGCTAATGGACGTTAAAGCTGCTGTAGAAATTTTGCTTAAAATACGGATGCATTGGTCACGCACCTGTGTCAATAATGAACATTGATGACATCGTCATGTGAACGAATGAACGAACTGAGGAACTAATGAACGAACGAATGAGCCAAAGGAAGAATGAACGAATGAACCGATGAACGAACGAACGAATTAACCGACAAATGGACGAACAGATGAATGACTGGATGAATGAGTGTTTGAATAAGCGAATGAAACAATCTCATAGATACGCAGGGTTGCGTTTTACATTCACGCAGTAGGAAACTGTACGCTTTTTGATATATTACTTCATTGTAGGAAGGAAACTGTCTAATAAACATATGCATAGTTTAAATGTTTGCTAAAGAAAAAGGAAGCAGTTAAAATTTGATCTTTTCAACGAAGAGGTTTAATCACTTTGCGCCCCCACTCAAATCTTTCATCTCCTCCTCAACCTCACCCGAAAGGTCTACCCTGAAATCCGCCAGTCATCTGGAACCTGACACCTTTCGAACTCAAAATTCGACTTCCTGTCCATAGATCACAGAACGGATATCTATGGTATGGACCCATATTTATTAGCCCCTGTTAGCTGTTATGCAGGGGCCATGCCTATGGTCTGCCTAGACCGAAGTGCGGATACAGGATACTCTAGGTGTGTGATACCTACACCTTCGTAAGTGCATGGTCCAGAGTTATAGCAGTTGCAATGTGTCTGCTCCACATCACAGCGAAGCCTAACTAAGATAAGAATGATTTTATATATATTGCAAAATGGATTACGTTTCAGACAAGTTCCCTACTTAAGCGGAAAAGATCTGAGAGCGAATTGGGGGTTGTAGGTGGTAAGAAGTGAATGGAGCTCGCGAGACTATGAATCAATTTTGATTCGGGTGGCTGTGTTTGAGTTTATGTGGTAAGATGGGAAAGGTTTCCATTTCCTTGGTCCGTAAGTCTCTTCAAAACAAATAATAAATAATCAGGGTCTTCCGCTCAGAGAACCCGCGTGCTAGTTCGGCAAAATGTCACCTTGCTGAAATACCTTCGCCGTGTGATCGTCCCATTGACGGTGTACGGTCGGCGTACTCATTATAACTGAATTCGCTAGGAGGGTGCAAGTAGAACCAAAATCTCGAAACTAATATCTGGCGAGATTTTGAAACTTTCCCCAAAACTGCTGACCCATCATACAAACTCGTCGATGCTCCACCGCTTGCAGTTTCTGCTTCGGCCTTTCTCTCAAAACTTAAAACGTTCCTCTTTCACAGACTATATACCCTGACACCCCTTCTTCCTCTTATCTCTCTCCTCTCCAACCCCAAACACCACCCCTGTAGCTGCCGCGCTGTCTCTCCGTCTGGCTTTTGGATCTTGACCTGGATCTTGACTTTGCCTATCGATTTTGTTTTGACTGAGCGCCTGTGAATAAGCTGGTCCCTGCGGCGCAGCTTTCTTTGGGCGCTGTAGAAATCTCGAAATTCAATTTAAGTTGTGGTTCGATTCGTTCTTCTGTTCTTCCATGCGCCGACGAGTCTTTGGCAAGTGCTGAGAAATTCCTTCAAATGTGACCCAGACATCTGATTCTAATACACAACGGCTTCCGTACGTACTTCCATTCGTCTGTATATCCATCCGTCCATCCATGCTTTGAGTCTGCCACTGCAGGTGGCGCCACAGGACACTCGGTTTTCCGTCCTATATTCCATCCCAGTCATATATTCACGCACTGCATGACCCACTTGAAGCATTGCCCTCTGCAGCATACACACACAAATAAATACATGAGAACATATACATACCTATAAATCTATATGTGTATATATGACTGAATAACTCAGCCATAGATGTATGTATTTATACATGATATATATGCATGTATATTTCTGCATTGTATTTATGACAGTATTTGCATAGCATCTATGAGACCCACCAGCAGAGATGTGCAATTATGCTTTTTAATTTTGCCGCTAGGGGTCTTAAGATGGCGTGATCTGGCGTCATGTAGCTCTGCACACATCGAAACCTCTAGCTTCATGTATATTCATGGAGCCTATGGGGTGACTTGTTATTGGCGCGGTTTTCGGGCACCTGCAGACGATCTCCTGTTGTCTATAAATAACCGAGCGACAACGCCTGCTGTCTTTTATTGACTCATAAGTTACTTTTTGCGTCTCCTCAGCATCTATTCCTTTTTGTCTTAAATTTATATGGATAGTCTAGTGGTTAGCGCGCTGGATTGTCAACCCAGGGTTGGTGTTCAATTTCTCGTGGGGCAGAAATAGCGTAGTAGCAGCAGTGGTGGTGGTGGCAGTGGTAGTGATAGTAGTAGTAGTTGTAGTAGTAGTAAGTATAGAAGTGGTAGTAGTCGTAGTAGTAGTTTCATACCAAACTCACCTATAAAATGAGTACATCAACTGTACACTTACGGAAGATCACCCGGCAGGTGAGGTGACTGCCAGCCGCTTTGAGATAAGAAACTGATGACGCTAACACTTTTTAGGACAACAACTGAAGTCGATTTGATTAAAGCCACAGTTGTAACTGCTGCAACCAGACATTGTGGCCAAAGAATTCATATTATGAATATATCCGCAGGAACAATCATCCATCCATCCATCCATGCATACATACATACGTACGTATTCACTTATGAATGCATGTATGCATGTATAATTACTCATTGATATAGCGCCCTGTAGACCTCAACAAAACTTAGGTATGTTTTTAACTGAAGAGGCCTGTGAAAACGACCCGTGAAAGGTCGTATTCAGGTTAGAGCGACGGGCGCGTGTAAATTAACTGCCTGATCCCCTATAGAAATTTCCGTTTTCGGATCGCGGTAGAGGATCATCTGCCACAGATAAATAAAATTCTGCCAAATCGCCTCTGTAACACACCAATCCATTATCCCCTGCGGGTTAAAAATTACGTTGCAGGAACGTGTGTTTCAGTGGAGCGTCACGCTTGCTTGTTTGGCTATAGATCATCTGTCTGTCTGTCTCTGTCTCTTTCTCTCTATCAACACCGGACTTTCCCCTGACATATTACACGTATGCACTCGAGAATGCGGCACGGTGGTCCATCGATAACGCGTTTGGCCAATGTTCATGCGGTTGTGGGTTCTACTCCGTGTAACGACCCTGGGCAAGTTGTTTGTGCACACCGTATCTCTGTCACCAAGCAGTATAATCTGGTACCGACGTAAACTGGGAAGCAAACAACAAGTCCTGCGATGCACTGGCCTCGTGTCCAAGACCTTGGGTTTCGTCCATTGCCGGCTCAAGGGCCTAAAGAAAAGGAAATGAGCGCCTCCCCTAGGTCTCACTTGTTGGGTATGGGATACTTTACTTTCAGAACAGCTGTCAACTGCGGTCCTTCATCGAGGAATCAACTGCATGTCCCTGGTCCTCCACGAGGTTCTGGGAACGTTCCTTCTATGTCGCTTGACCCAATTTGTTGAGCAGTCTTCCTGACCATCATATGTTTTGACTGAGCGTCATACGGGCCAATACATATATAGAAACCTCTAGCTTCATGTATATTCATGGGGTTTATGGGGTGACTTGTTATTGGCGCGTTTTTGAATCACCCGCTGACGATCTCCTGTTGTCTATAAATAACTGAGCGACAACGCCTGCTGTCTTTTATTGACGCATAAGTTACTTTTTGCGTCTCCTCTGCATCTATTCCTTTTTGTCTTAAATTTATATGGATAGTCTAGTGGTTAGCGCGCTGGATTGTCAACCTAGAGTTGGGGTTCAATTCCCCTCCTGGCAAACTATGTGAGAGTAAGTCACCACATCAACACATTCACGTCACGACTGAAGACCTATCTTTTAAAATATCATACGACTGTCGTTGAAGTTAGAACTATTGTACAGCGCTCTTTTCTCGGCCTTGACTGTTCTAAGGCACTACATAACTCCTTTTATTATTCTTGGCGTTTCACTAAGACTGCCATGAAACATTTATTCATGTATCTAAGTATGTATGCATCTAAGTATGTATGTATGAATTTATGTATGTATGTTTTAAAATACCTCACAAAAGCGCTGCTTATGTTAGCCTAAGTACAGATAAAGACCATTAAGAATAGCAAGTTCATTTGTTAGCATGTAATATTCAGAGTACTGGAAAAGACAATTGCTTCATAGCACTAGTTGTTGGTTGTACATGCGGTTTACTTGAAGGCAACGGTTTCTTATTCGCTAGATGGCGTAATATGACCCTCTACCGATTCACAAGAAAGCAATACGAACAGAATGCTTTTATAGTTCGCTTTTATAGTTCGCCAGATGGCGAAGCCCCCTATGTTTTGATGATGACTATCGATTTGGTGATACATGTACACACTTTTCTATAGCGACCGTATATCCTCGATCCTGGTGAGTTTTCAATGAATTTTTCGGGTGAGATCCTTCACCACCGTAGCCCGTTTGAATGAGCGGGCTGGTGATCCCCTTCTTCCTCTTTTCTCTCTTTCCGCTCCAATCCCAAACATCACCCGCCGTAGCTGCCACTCTGTCTCTCTGTCTGACTTTTGGATCTTGACCTGGAATCGAACCCTTTTTGCTTATCGATTTTATTTTGACTGAGCGCCTGTGAAAAAGCTGACCCCCATGACGTGGCTTTCATTGGTGCTGTTGAAATCTCGGGATTACGATTACGATTACGTCCATCTGCTTATGTAGGCCTATGAAGGCGTTCTGAAATAATTTAATGGTAAACAAAGGAGCTGTAAGTTTTTTACACAATAAACGGCATAGTGATGGACGCATGTGATCCCTGGTAGTCTAGTGGTTAGGATTCGGCGCTCTCACCGCCGCGGCCGGGGTTCGATTTCCCGGCAGGGAGTAAATTTTACGCTATCGCATCTCTCAGCTAAGATTACTATTTTTCAGAAAACTTTTATAAGGGGGCGTCGATTTCCCGACAGGCCGGACATTTTTTCTGCTGTTCCCCCTCGTGCCAAAACGAAAGTAATCTTTTAAATTAACTCTAAACAGTAGGCCAACGTGGTAAAGAAGGGATGCGGGTAAACTGGGAGGAAATAGTATTGAATGAACGTGAATCGTTTTAAACGATATCTCGAATTAGCTAGTAAGTTGTACTTAAGCAGTTCGGTCTAAATATATAGAAATATAAGAAAAAATTCGTGCATTCTCATATGTTGGACCGTTCCCTTGGACAATCTACCACTGCATTTACGTAGAGCTTTATTGCATTTTTGCAGCGCTTTTGCGAAGTACTCAGAGGGCGCTACATATATTAAATATTCTGATACATATATGCATACGTACTGTTGCAAGTGATTCTGTTAAGCAAATTTTTTCAAACTGTCTTTAAACGCACTTCTTTAGATAAGTTAGACAGTCATACACGTGCGCAGGGCTTTAGTCAGGAACAGTTCAAAGGCAGAACTCTTTTCTAACATCCCAAGTTGCTTTGGGAATTGGATAACATCCTAAAGGGTTCTGCTGTTACCATCCAGTCTAGCTGACCTTACCCTCAACTTCAGAAATATTTGGAGAAAAATCTTAGAGTTTTTCTACACAGACTGCGTCATTATCACCCCAACATCCCACTTACTTTTTTATTTAAATAACACAGGCCTACTGTTGAACATTTTGCTAGAAAGATTTCTCTGTGATCACCCCCGCTAACCCATCTATCTTCTAGTGTCTTATACATTGAAGTAAAAGTCTGTGTAGCATTTGGTAAATATATTCCTATATAATCACTCCACCAACCCATTTATCTTCCAGAGTCTTGTATGTCTTAAATAGTAGACTCCAAAGCATTTTGCTAGCTATAGATTCCGCTACGATACCCCACCCTAAACCTGTGATCAATATCGCCTCTACTGTGGGAGGTCAACCCCAAGGCGCAATCGAAGACCCAACCTCGGCGAAATTCAATTTTCTACCACAAAGCCCAAACAGTGTGCCGGGACCCAAGATCAAGCAAGCACCCCTCTAGCGAACCCCCTTAATTTTGCCCCTTAAACGTTCACCCCGACTGCAGGAATCATCGTAATGGATATCGACGCGAACTAAACGCTGCGAACAGATTTCAATTTCTCTGGCTTCTAATTTGCTGCTGTGGGCATCTATCGCTAATTACAGTCTTGCTTTTCGGTCTCAATAAATAACCGAGGAAAATGAGGAATAGAGCGTAGCACGAGGACGGACTGATGATGTGGTCGCCAAAAGATCTAAGGTCTTTGGGTCACGCCCCGCTGGGGAGAGGTGGAAGATGCGGGTCGTTTTGCTTTGCTTCATCGGAATTCGCCATGCGTGACCGTGAAAGTCTTTTTGTCGCGCCTGAGTCGTTTGCCTTTCGAGTCGAGGTTCACGGACGAAGGCAATTTGTTGAGTACATAAACATCAGTGCACTATTAAGTCTAACAAATATAGGGTACAACCGGCCTCAAGGTATAGAAGCTTTAACGCCACAAGCTGCGGTATATAGCGTGCTAACGTTCATGGACTATGTATGTATGTGTGTATGTATGTGTGTACGTATGTATGTATGTCTTATATTTCACAAGGTCTTTGTGTACATTTAAGTCAGCCAACCTATGGGTATCTCTGTCCATTGTTCACACATTTCATCAGTAAAATTCAACGTTGCACTCAATGAACGGACTTTCTGACCCTACGATCTTGGGTCATTCCCGAACTCGGGATTCAAGACCCTTGTTGTGCCCTACTAACTCTCATCAGGATCTTTACGAACTTTACTACATGTAAGTTTGTTGGTCAAACTTTGTCTCATTTATTACGATCTTTTTTGGTCATTAAAATTCTCTATGACCTTTTTACTACTTTCCCAGATTTTTTTACTTCGTTATGATTTTTAACCATTCTTTTAATAATATTTGTTGTTTCGCAGGATTTTGACGACCTTATCTGTATGATGACCTGTCGTTTTAGCTTGACTTGCTTACTTTAAAAATTTAGCATGCAGTCCTCGCCCAAACCACAGACCACCGGGCACATGGGGTGTCCCAGATTAAACGGGGTACTATGACCGGATTCCCTACCCTTATTCCGCCTTTGGCGACTACCGCAGCTTAGAGAAAGAGATAATTCAAGAAACAATTCCTGGATCCCGAACTCGGGGAAGACCCAAGATGACATGGATGGATAACATCAAATCGTGGACTGAATTATCGTTCGACCAGTTATTACACGAGACAAGGGATAGAAGCAAAAGGTATAAAATTGTCCGCGGTGCAGCCAATCCACGAGGATGGTTGAAGACAAGACAAGTCAAGAAAAGACAAGACAAGAAAAGACAAGACAAGAAAATACAAGACAAGAAAACACAAGACAAGACAAGAAAAGACAAGAAAAGACAAGACAAGAAAAGACAAGACAAGACAAGACTACTGCATGCAGACCACAGTCCATACGTATACATTTAATGAACTTGGCTGCAAATCGAGTGGGGGTTAAAGTAAATCATTCGGAGTGGACAGCGATGCACTTGAGATGACTGGGTCGCCGTGACAAGTGCAGAGTACAGCCACACCGACTCGACGCATTCTCCAAGTCCTTCGACCCTGTCATTAGCACCTCCGTGACCCCGACTGTTGACCCCAATGAAACCGATTCCCAGCCGCATCCACAACAGAATTCTTATAGCGCCACAATTATTTCACCCGACCCAATCATCCCGGGACCTAATATAGCGCCCGACGCGTTGACCATCTGCTGACCAGTGTCCAGCGCCAAGGGACAACGGTAAAGACTAAACTGCATGGAGCAAAGTAAGAAAGGCATAACTCAAGGAGGCGTTGCAAGGAAGCAATTAAAAATTTCACATTTTGACTAAGGTTCCGCTGGAAGTAATGTAATCATCGACTGAAGTCTTGTGCATCTTGCCAATGGCATTGTAGAAGTCATTATAGTTAAGTAGGATAGAGTAGAATAAAGTAGCATAGAATACAATAGAATAGAATGGAAGAGAAGAGAATATATTAGAATAGAATAGATGAGATCAGATTAGGTCAGAATAGAATAGAATAGATCACCTCTATATCGGATCAGGTCAGTTTAGATGCTTTAATCCCAAAAAGTACCAAAGTATACAGGTAAGATAAGGTAAAGATAGGGTAAGGTAAGATAAAATAATCGCACATTTATAATGTACCGTTATTGACAATACCTCTGATAGGTGGCCACTGAAGACTAAAATGAGTGATCATGCCTTTAGAGTTGCCGGCCAGCGTGCCTGGAATGGTCTTCCTGTAGCCATACAAGAAGCCGAGAATGTTTTTGTTTTTAAGAGACTGTTGAGACCTCATCTATTATCTAACAACAGTTAAATTTTATATTCACTGTCTAACTCTAGTATCAGCATTTGATTCTGGTTTTGTATGTCGTTCCTTTATCATTGGTCGCGCCGACATTGGACATTGTAAAGTACCCTTGAAGTAGCTTGCTGCTGATGATGCTGTATAAATTGTCACGATTACAGTTACAATTACACTGAAGTTGATGGATATTTGTCTGAAATGTAAGGACGACAATAGCAGCCTGCCAAACATTTGCTACATTGCTTTCATATATCTCGACAACAGTTAGTCGCATTCACTCTGGGAACTGAATCCAGGACGCAGTGGTAAAAGACAGACCCCGCACCATTCTGCCTTAAAATAACCCTAATTAAAACCCACCTGAATTTTCTGAACTAAACTATCCTTACCTCACCCAGTGTGATCGTCTCTCTGCTTCAGCAACATACATTCACATCGCTTCTTCGAACCCTTTCTCTCCTATTTTGATGAATTAGGCGCCTCCCATCGTTTTTGACTTTGCCGTCCAATGACCCTATGTCGGGGGCTGACCACTGGATGCGGAGGATCAGATGGCCACCCTTCGACCCCGCGTCTAACCCCTGGACGCCCGGATAATAACCCCCGTGCATGGGTCACGCGTCTCGGCTGATTGATCCGACGACAGCTGAAGCGGAACCGTAACAACGCAACGACAGGTCTATTACCGTCAACGAGACCCCATATAGCAACATACGCTGTGTTCAGATAAAAGAAACCACCACAGAAACAACTGAACTAAATGTGTCTGTCCTTATTTGTATATTGGGTGCCCGATAGTCTATGTATGTATGTATGTACGTATGTATGTATGTATGTATGTATGTATGTAAATATGTATGCATGCGTGTGTGTATGTATGTATGCATGTGTGTATGAATGTATGTATGTATGTATGTATGCATGTGTGTATGAATGTATGTATGTATGTATGCATGTATGTGTTAGGGCACTTAATATAGAGCCTTTTAGCTCATGTAGGACTATCCAACTGATTTCAAGAAGTGCGTTTTAAGACAGTTTGAAAAAGTTTGCTGAACAGTCACTAGCAACAGTGCGTGTCGGACAGTCAAACGGTTGTTGTTCCAGTACAGCTACAGAATGAGGACATTGACCGTACACTATTAGTGAGAAGATCAGGCTTCTAGGGCGAGGGCGAGGGCGAGGGCGAGGATGGGCCACCTGCTCTCATTTGCTGAGGCCAAGAATAATGAAGTTGCTAACACTTCATGCCCTTGGCTGCCTCTCCTGGTGAGCTTAAGAGACTGCTTTTCTTCTTCTTCTTCTTCTTCTTCTTCTTCTTCTTCTTCTGCCTTCTTTCTTCTTCATTCATTCTTTCTTTCTTCTTATTCATCTTCCTTCTTTCTTTCTTCCTCTTCATCATCATCTTCTTCCTTCCTTCCTTCTTTCCTTCTTTCTTCTTCTTCTTTTGCTCCTTCTTCTTCTTTTTCTCCTCCTTCTCCTCATCCTCCTTTCTTACTTATTTACTATTAGTGGAACTATACTTTATGGTCTTAAAAAGTTTATGATTCCCATTAGCCATTAAGCATTTCTATCCGCATTTGCCTGATGATGAAACGCAATTGGTTAATGGCATCTGTGTAATGAGAAATACATTTCTATAGTCAAAATATCTCTCTATCGAACAGGCCACCGTGTCGCTTCCTGTATAGAGCTACTATAAAATTGAGCAAACAATCTTTTTAAACTATAGGAGAAGTCCATAACAGTGGGCAGACAGGCAGCGCCTTTAGAGAACGCCACGTTGACAAAGCAACGCATCGACAAAACAGAATATCTACAATACGGCATATCAAAACAATTGACTCCGACAAGAAATCTTAGAATATTGACGCTTATTTGCTACAGCACTTTACGAATTAAGAACTTGTTTTCACTTCGGTGTAGCAACAACTTGTTATGCTGCATGTAACAAATGTTTCGGGAAACATCCCTGATCAGACTTCCGAATGGCAAAGCAGTTCGATCACCGTATCAGTGTAGACTTTGGGAAGAGTTAGAAAGCGGGTCTCTCGGAAACTTCGAATGGGAATTTTCTGTTGGTGACAAGCAGTTACTTATGGCAATGATTGCATCTATGTAAATGGCTAGTCTTTGAGTTTTAGGTCTCACTGTGCGTCGTTTGATTTGGCTGCAGTTCGTGAATTTTGTTTCAGTAATAGATTTAGCGACAGGTAGACTGTGATTCAACTAAAAGGTTCACATGCACCTATGACCTATCAGCGTTACTAGTTGTCTTAGGCTTTTTTCAATTTGGTTTTTAAGGCAGAGATTTGTCCGCTTTTATAGAGCGAAGAACAACCTTCGTCTAAACTAATATCTTCTATTAGCAAATATTGCTTAAGATTTATTTGACTGAATTGCAGGTAAGAAACATGTACTACGCGAAATTCGCTTTTTATGCTCTTCTGAGTACAATTACTTCCACGATAGCAGTACAAGGTTTGCAGAAGTCCAACCTTTTTCTTCTGTCGAAGGGCAGCGATGGTCAGCTGGTCAGCCCGATGAACTCACCGTCCGTTGTTGTCCAGAATGTTGCAAACAGCTTACGTTGTCTATTAGAACAATGTCTTTCAACAGCTGATTGTCTGTCGGTTAACTACTGGGACAACACGAGAAGATGCGAATTCTTCTATTACAATCCATCGGAGTTATACCGAACTGGCAACGGATGCAGAAATTACAAGGCATGATTTCTACACTAGCATACTTTAGATGAGGTAAAGCGTGTGTGTATAGCTTGTATGCATATATGCGCAAGCATGTATGTATGTATTATGTATGTATGTATGTATGCTTGCATGTATGTATGTATGTATGCTTGCATGTATGTATGTATGTATGTATGCATGTATGTATGTGTATATGTATGTATGTATGCATGTATATGTTTGTGTCTATGTCTGCATGTGCATATGTATGTATGTACATGTGTATGTGTGTATGTATTTATGAATGCGTGTATGTATGAATGTATGTGCGTATGTATTTATGAATGCGTGTATGTATGAATGTATGTGTGTATGTATGTATGTACTTATGTGTGTGTGCATGAATGTATGTATGTAAGTATGTAACTAGATACTTTAAAGTGGCTTCTAAGACCCTCTCGGAGGCGCTCCTCGTCAGCCTAAATAATGCCAGATATCAAGCAACAAGTTCTCCGTTGGTGCTATCGCTTGCATACACACGGAACACAACAAATGGAGAATCTGAACATTTGTGCCCTGTTTAAGTCTACTAGTGCAGCGATGATACTACACAGCAGCAAGTGTGAAAACTTAGTTTCCTACACTCTCTTGTTCCGAAGTTTACTTCTGACCTTTGCGTCGAAGTTGTCTTGCATTTAAGAGGATTTTGAAATAATCTTCTAAATATCGTGAAGCAGTTTGAATATTACATGACATTAGATTTATGTGTTGCTTTTTCACTCAGTTTTTCACTTAATGTTCTATCTGTTGTTATTTTAGCGGAAAGACATTGTTGACTTCAAAAATTGCAGTGCAGAAGGTAGGAATAAAACAGAAGATCATTAACATAGGCATTTAGTTTGTACATTCACATCAAAAATACGTAACCGTTCTTCTTTAGAACTGTAATCATGTCACAAATTGAATATTGCAAATTCTATTGCCTTTCACCTTAGCTTAACGTTTACGGCTAACGTTTTGTCCTTTTTGAGCCATCCAGTCGACTACGTGATAGTCTGGACTGTTAGAAAAATGCTTTACAAGTAATTGCGCATACTTTTAAGACTATAGGTTACTTCATTGTTGCAGTGATTCAGTCCACCTCGGGCGTTCTGCCTCAATGTTGTTCGTTCCCGTTCACCTACAAGGGAAACATCTCCTACTCCTGTGTGCGCAACATCACAAATCCATTAGATGTTGGATGCTACCTAGCGAGACGCACCTGGGCCACATGCGCACCGGGGAACGGTAAGAAACCTCTCTAAACCACTTAAGAGCATATAATCTGCATTTCACAACAGAATTGAGTGACTCTCTGCAATTGTATCATTTAATGCAAAGGCGTTTGCTTTTGACTCTGTTGCACTTGATTCTGCTCATCATACATTTAAAACAGCCTGAAAAAGCATTAGTTTAGATAAGTTAGACAGCTATGGGTGCGCCGCCTCTGGGAGGTACTTTAAAGATGCTAGTTTAAATGTCTTGGTAGATACATGCCCTGCACATTTGAAATGCAGTTCCTCTCATTCGCATGGTGTAACACATTATGTAGGCTAATAATAAAACTTAGCGCTGCAACCTTATGTCAAGTTGGCAATTGTTTAGATTTCAAGGCTAATTACGTGAACTCCACTTTGAGCTTGCCAAATATAACACAACCAACCATAGCGATCTCTCTTCACGGTTGGCTGATCATCCAAAAACATGTGAACGATGGCGATATGACATTTAACCGATCGTGGATTGATTACCGAAATGGCTTTGGAGACCCAGCCGGAAGCCACTACTGGTTTGGAAATGAAAAGCTGTACCAGCTGACGTCAAGTGGAAACTGGAAGCTGAGAGTGGAAGTGCAATCGAACGATACCAGAAAGTGGTATTCAGCCGAGTATGACTCTTTCCGCTTGAGTGATGAGGCTACTAAATATGTCTTATCAGTTTCTGGCTACACAGGAGATGCTGGTGACGGATTCAACAATGTAGAACTGGCGCAGTGGCGTACGAACGGCATGAAATTCACTACAATTGACCAAGATAACGATAATGCCCCAGCAGTGTGCGCAGTAACAGCAGGTGGTTGGTGGTGGAACGACTGTGGAACGTCTAATCTTAACTCGGACGACAAGATGAGAAATCACTGGGGAACTCTTAAGATTGACGGTTTGGCCCCACTTTTTATGTGTCATCCAGTCGAATGTTGATCAGACTCAACTGATCAGAGCAGTTAGGTAGTCGTGTAGCCTGTGAATGTCTTAATGTAGCTTTAGCCAAACGCTACTTTTAAGCTACTTTTTAGCTATTTTTAACTCGAAAGACAAAATACTATTAATGCACGAAATTATTTGATTAAAATGAAAGCGACACTCATCTTTTCTTGGACTCATTTCCTTCTTTAGTTGTTTCTTTGTTTTCTCTTGGCTTTCAACCGGTCTTAGCCTGGATATGGCATGCACACAGACTGCTTAGCAGCAACCATCACTGATGCCTGGAGCATTATTACAGTGATGCTAGAGAAGTTCTCGGATTATTATTATTAATATATGACTGTAAAGGATAAGAACGTATTACTTTACTAGAATAAATAATATATAGTTGCGAATCCCATGATTTAGCTGAAAAACTGCTGTAGACATATTTAATTTCTAAATAATGTTTTTGAAAACTCTGTTCGGGCATGAATAAAAGGGGCGAGTGCTGGATTTCTGTCAGGCCACTGCGTCGGATGAGATCAAAGTTAATTATCAAAGTTAATTAGTTAGCCAGTTAATTATCTAGAGACTCAATATAGCCATTTTTAGGTAACTTAACAAAAGTGTTGCGGCATATACGCTAGACTAAACGGTCTTAACGTTCTTTGAGAACAAAAAGTTCATTAGAAGCAAACAGTGCTTGGATAACTAGATTAGCCATTATTATTATTATTATTTTCCCTCTGAGGTACATATGATCCCCCGGATTAAAACTTTTTTTGAGTAGAGGAACAGTATATTACTACTACTACTACTACTACTACTACTACTACTATTATTATTATTATTATTATTTTACCCGAGGTAGGTATAATCCCTCAGGTGGTGAAAAAATTAGCCCGGAGACATTAATGAGCATCTGGAACGGCTACGTCTCATCTGGCTTTGGCAGAGATATGGTACTGCGAAAGGCGACGGCGTTGAAGCGTTGAATTATGATTGAGAACCGTTGAAAAAGATTATTATTATTACTATTATCATTATTATGAATTAATGACCATTGTATATTGATATACACTTATGCATGGCAACAAATACAATATTAGGTTAACATGCTATTGTATATGACCGATGTTTGGAATTTAAATTTGTTTAATAATTTTTAATGGGAGTCTATGCGACGCTGTTATTTAATGTACTGTATGTTAGTTAACGTACTGAATGTTACTTAATGTACGGAAAGTCTATATGTAGCCATAAGCACTGGTGCGTGCAGATAAGCTCTTTATAAATACATGAAGTGGACATCCAAATGTCTTTATCTGCTACCAATCTGGCACATATACGAAACCATTTGGCTGAAAAAATCCTCCACCCATACGACACCGAGCTTCGAACCACCTGTCAGAGAAATCTCATCAGATCTCCTGGCCACGTGCTCAGCGGGACTTTGCAGCCATTATGGGTGTTGCGACATTCTATCGCGGTCCAGCGCCTATAGATGGTCTATCCCCGAGGGCTTCCCAGCCAGCCACTGACATCGATGTAACTCATCCGGTGTGTTCAACCTCTCCCATCGAACCGACTTCCTTGCGACGCGTGGACACGTCCATGAGGGCAAGAGATAGCGAGACATGACCCTGGCGTGGGTATGAATAGCGGACGACATTCCTGTTAAATGTTCTGTTAAATGACTCCTTCTAATTGCGTCCCAGCAATTAGCAATTAGAAAGAAGTGTGTGTCAGCTTCTCTAAGCTCTTTCGCTCGACGGACTTTCTCTTTGCCCAGAGGCGCTGATATGTCTACCCATCCCAACCTACCGTGAGCCCCACACTACGTCCCCAGTTGTCCTATTACTCAATAGACTGCAAACAACTGATCGGGTAACTCACTTAAGCACCCATTCCCGGACCAGCCCCCAACTACATGTGACATATATATCTATATCTACTCTATGTGCATATATATATATATATGTACATATATACATAGCATCTTAACCACATAATATTCGCCTCATTAGCTCTCCATTTAACCCGAGTCACTGATTTGATGGCGAAATGATTAACGGATCTGCACCCATCCATACAACTTCCGCTCGTTCTTGATCGAAAGTCACTTCATGCGACCATAGATATAACTACGTAAAGCATCTGTAAACTACGGTAACAACTGTAAACGACGGTAACAACTGTAAACTACGGTAACAACTGTAAACTACGGTAACAACTGTAAACTACGGTAACAACTGTAAACTACGGTAACAACTGTAAACGACGGTATGAAGCTGTAAGCACGTAAATAGCATGCGTAAATATTCTAATGACGAGATAACCAGGTTACAACGGGAAACTGATGGACCCTGGCAAATAAACAAAGCATGATTACGTATGCTTGTAATTAAATTTTCACGACGGCTGAGTGAATGTGTGATCGCCTTGAAACGCAGGCGTGAAGACTCGATCCCTCCGTGAGAGACCTACCTGTTGTGCGTAGACCTTAAGCACAATAACTGTCAATAGCATTATCAAAAGTATACAGTAGCGCTATAACATATCAGAAGTAAATCAGTTGAATACATAAATTCTGTTTTCATATGATAAATATATTTGAGGCTGATTGTTATCCTATTGTAGACAATACGATACAATACAATACAATGTCTCCTGCTCATGCTTTTACCACCTTCGTCAGTTTCGTACCATCCGCCGCTCCCTCTCCTTTCATGCCGTTACTACTCTGATTCATGTCCTTATCTGCACCAGGGTGGACTTTGGTAACGCTATCTTTGCTGGACTCTTACTTGCCAATATTTCCAAGCTTCAGTCTGTTCTCAGTGCTGCTGCCCGTCTTATTGGAGGCGTCCCCAGGTATGGCCATATAACTTTCTTTATGAGGGACACTCTGCACTGGCTTCCCATTCAGCAGCATATCCAGTTCAAGATCCTAACGCTTATGCGTAATTGTCTCGTTGGCTCTGCTCCATCATATCTTAGGGACTTCAGCATTCCGGTCTCCTTGGTTCCTCTCCGGTCGGCCTCCTTTGGACTCCTGACTGTCCCTCGTATGCGCACTGCCACAGTGCAGTCTAGAAGCTTTGCCTATGTTGGACCTAATAGCTGGAATCGCCTTTCCGGAGGGCTCCGGCTTGCATTCCTCAGTTTGTCCCTTCCGCAATTTCGCAAGCGCCTGAAGTCTGTATTATTTGACAGTGGTCTCGCTGGTTCGGGTCGGGAGCGCCTCTGATGAGTCTGTTCTTGAAGTGGCGCTTTATAAATGTCAAATTACAATTACGATGCAATGAGCGATCGGGGTAAGCTACAGGATAAGGTAATGTAGGCCCTAAAATAAGGTGGGGTATGCTTAACCGAGTGAATATTTCTATGCAACACGATAAAATACATAACAATTCAATGTTTCCTGTATACGTTGTATTGATAAACAAAGAATTTCGTCTTTTAGATTTATACTATGTAACACGTAAGCAGTAGCCTAACTATGTTACCTCGGGTTTCATGGAGCGCACTGGTGCCTATACAGGGAATGATTCAGTATGGTGTGGTACCTGGATTTCAAGTCGTGGACTGATGCTATCTATCCATTATTCGACCAGTTATTTCAGAGGCAGATGGCACAAAGTTGTCCAATGGTGCAGCCAATCCTCAGCTCGAAGACGGTTGAAGAAAAGACACAAGAAAAGACATTTAACCGTTCTCTGCAGCATTGAGTTGTTTCTGGCAGGAGTGTCTCTTAGATGCTCTTGTGAAGTGGCGCAAAAATAAGTTTCCTGATCCCTTACAGATCGCTGTTGTATTTGTGTACGAGTTGAAGAAGCATTCACTAACCCAAGACAACGTCTATCAGGACAATTGTTGAGAGATGCCTGTAGCAGATGACAAGCAAGCGATTACCATGCGTTACCTGATACCATCGAATATGAGCATGATGTAACGGTAAACAGTTTTCCTCACAAAGCACAAACTGTCTAGTACGTAAGCCAGATCTTGTCTGTCATTGTGAGCAATTCTATAGGGTCTTTATTGCATCTGACAGTAGCTTTCTACCTCGTCATCATATTCCCATTATAGTCGTGAGTCTTAATTCCACCGTTGTCGCGAGCTGTCGACAATTTCCTTTTTTATCGCTCGCTCTCATCGAGCAGACTTGATAGAAAGTCATCAACAAAGACGTCCCAGGTTTAACTCCACTTAACACGAGTTACGGTTGAAGAGCAAACCACCTGTATATGCATTTTTGTAGGGGACAAAGGCCCAAAATGTGTCAGCTGCTTCGACCGCGAGGCACCATTAATCTACCGTTCTATGTCGTTCTAGAATTGTGCAACAGACTTTTTATTATTATTTCTGTATTTACTAAGCGCCACTATCTAGTGAATAAGCATCAATCGACGGTGCTGAGCAATTGTGAGCGAAGGACTTGCTCAAGGTCCCTACACAGTAATCATCTCAGGAGGAGTTCGAACCCGCACTCTCCACATTGCAAGCCGAGCGCCCTATCCAATCGGCCACCGTGCCCCACAGTCGGCCACCTTGTCCCACAATCAGCTACTGTGCCCCACAATCGGCTACCGTGCCTTTTGCAGCGAGTAAGGTCAAGGCAATAACTCCAGCTGCACAGAGGACGTTCCAACATGTGTGTTAGAGCTATGGAACTTTGTCAAACGTTTTTTGCAAATGCTTAGTAGGCATGCAACCATGTATGCATGATGTGGTATATATGTATGATATGGTATGTATATATGTATGTTTTGATTTTCATGCTAAAAGTGTATAATGGCCCGAAGCCAGTTAAAGGACTAAGGTTAATCGCATCAGCGCCACTGAGGATCGACATGTAATCTTCCATTTTCTGAAGTTCCTCCTTTCAAACCAGATCGCTGTTGCTGATTGTCCGAGTTGCTTTTGTTGCCAGATTATGTGATGTCGACTCGGGTGAAAGCCCTGCGCTTAAAAGGACCCCGTGGAACCAGCGTCGGTTGAAAGAGCTGACAGGGCACCAGACTAAAGAGACTGAAACTGATCCAAGAGAATCGGACAAACTGGAAAATTCATCTGCGGAGCAAATTACTGTCATCTTCGCTACAATTAAATCGTCATCGCGGAACAATTCGTTCCGGGCGCAAGTGGAACCGGATCGTTCCAGTTCTGGAGACGAAATCCGGGTAACATACGCTACTCTTTCCAACACCAGATGGCGCGGGGCCACGTAATTGACGTTCGAGGTCACCGCCAGGCGGCCACGTGGCGGCAACCGAATATCGCTGATCTTGGATGGTCATCCTATCTATACCCGGCCTGTATTAGGAGAATTCCTGTTCAGTGCAGGGGCTGGGAGGAGTGGTCAGTCTTTTCTTCCCGAGGACTCAGGTACACCCCTCTCTTCCTGGTGAAGAGGGGTATACTCGAGGAAGCGAGGAACCAGGTGTGACAGGTAGAAAGAGTTGTTCGATGAAGATGATTAGTGAAGGTAGTGAGCATGCGCCGTTGCGATTAGTGTACACGTCCAGGGGGTTTACTGACCGTTGCGTCCGTGTGGATGTCTGGCTAAGCATCTGCCTATGTATGCATGTATGTATGTATGTATGTGTGTGTATGTATTTGCGTCTGTCTGGATCTGTACTATTCTATTCGATTACTTGTCATTTCTTTTAGTGTTTCTGTATTGCATTCTATTATCACGTCAGTCCGCAAAAGTTTAGGGAGCGTAGGCCGTTAATACGACCTTTGAATCTACTACTCCAGCACAATGCTTGAGGATTTCCCATGATGAAAGACTTCTTACAACTTAAGGTTCAAGGTAAGAAATTAGAGCCAGGTGGGCTTTGTATTCTAGTCTTTACTGTTTTAACTATGTTTCAGTGTGTCTTGCTGATTGTCTGTGTGAGTAGTTTTATGTGTCAGTGTGTCTTGCTGATTGTCTGTGTGAGTAGTTTTATGTGTCAGTGTGTCTTGCTGATTGTCTGTGTGAGTAGTTTTATGTGTCAGTGTGTCTTGCTGATTGTCTGTGTGAGTAGTTTTATGTGTCAGTGTGTCTTGCTGATTGTCTGTGTGAGTAGTTTTATGTGTCAGTGTGTCTTTGCAGTTGGGTACAGAGGGCAGTTGCTTACATCACCTTTATGTACCTCAGCAAAGCACTTCTTGCTACAAACAAATGACTAGTAAGAGAAAGAGAAGTTCGTCTGTATATGACGGTATGCACTAAGATAAGGTAAGGTAAGGTATCTTAAGGCAAGGTAAGGTTAGGTAAGGTAAGATAATTATGTGAAATTTAAGTTAAGACAATGAACAGAAAAGTAAGATAAGATAAATTTTCTGCCTGCCTGTCTGCCTGTCTGTCTGTCTGTCTGTCTGCTGTCTGTCTGCTTAAGGATGGCGCTGATGATGATGAGTTGATGTTAGCGAAGGTCCTTCATTAACATTTCCATTCATACGTCACTCGCCTTTTCACCTCGGCTTTGATTTCTCAGCCATTGTCCGGTGACCGCGAGCGACCAACGGCTGCCCTATCGAGGGCCAATTTCTCCCTCTTATCTATCAAATAACACAATTATTTAACACCCAGTGGGGTGAATTAACTCGATACCATACACGGTTCTTCTCCAGCACCCTGTTGGCTGCTTGTCCCCGGCCTGTCGTCTGCTTGTACCTCGGCTGTCGTCTGCTTGTCCCCGGACTGTCGTCTGCTTTTGCGCGCCCTATCGTCTGCTGATTCTACGAGTCGTCTGCTGTCAGTCCGCTCAGCAGATGTTCCCCTGTTGGCGACAATCACCAGCCAATAGCACGAGGGAGTCGGCTGGAGTAAGAGGGGCAAGCTGTGGGAAAGGGTGCGAGGTAAAGGGTCTTTGAATGGGAGGGAAAGCGAGCGACCAATTAGATGCGAAGCGTGCCTCTTGCCCTTGCAAATAAACCGAGCGTCTGAAGAGAGATTGGCGCAAAAGAGCGAAGCAATCGGGTTCAGCAGTGCGAGGAAAACACATATTTGTGTAAGTAGAAGGCTTCCGTGGAACGAGTTTAGCGATCTCTACAAATAAGTGGCAAATCTTTGCGAAGCAACACAGACTTTCAAAGAAAACTCAGAACTTTACAGCTTACAGAAACTTTATGCAACGAGTTAACAGCTTTCTGCAACCAAGTCACAAAGAAAAAGATTTTCACAAACTTAGATTTGTCCAAGTTAAACAGATTTTGGGCAACGGTTTCAGACCTTTCTGCAACCAGGTTACAAAAGAAAAGCTGATTTTCAAAGAAAACTTAGATTTGTGCAGGCTAAACAAATTTTGGACAACGGCTTCGCAGCTTGATGCAACTAGCGAAGTGCTTAGAATTGCAGATTTCTTGCACTAAACAACACACTTGCTCAAAGACGCCAAAGATTTACTCAAAGCAGGCGAGAATTTCAGTTAAATAAACAGTTTGGTGAAACAAGTTCACAGATTGCTGCAACGAGTCGCAGATTGATCCGTCGAATTACAGATATTCCGCTCAGACAAGAAAAGTCTGTTGTAGTATAGAAACGTCTGCGCTAAGACACCAGAGAGTTAAACTACGCAACAAGACCCCGAGAACTTCAAGATGAGCGGCGGAGAGACAGAAGCAGAGTTCGGAAGCGACACGAAGAAGTACCCTGATAAGACCAATCGTGGTGGTTCCTCATCGTCTGCCCCGTTGAGTCCCCGCTCCCGCGAGTACCTGCGTCTTCGCGTGAACGCCAGGGAGAGGCAGCGAATGCACGACATGAACTCGGCCCTTGACGCCCTCCGAATGGCCATGCCCTACGCCCAGGGTCCAGCCGTCAAGAAACTCTCCAAGATGAATACCCTCCTACTGGCGCGCAACTACATCCTCCTACTGACGAGAACCTTGGACGACCTTCGCCGTCTCCTGGTTGAGACCCACGGACGCCAGCGCCTGCCCTGGTCGCCAAGGCTTGACGCTGCCATGGGCAACCACCAGATCTACGCTCAGCAGCAGCAGTACGCCGAGGAACTGGTCCGCCGCGAACAGGAACTGATGAGGTTCCAGCTGGAACTCGAGCGACCGTCGAGGACTGATGCATCGGTGGAACTCCGCGACGATGACGAAGATGAAGACACTCGTCAATCAGTCACGAAGAAGGTCAGACGCGCCACGAAGGTCGTGCCAGGTCGCGCTGCACTGGCTCCCCATCCCGAAGAACGCAAAATATCAAGACCGATTGCGTCTGCGTTTTACCCCACGAACGAGCGCCTCTCCTACCCATCGCTGGTCCTTCACGAGGTCTTGCCTCACCCCCGTCCAACCCTGCATCCACCCAGGATCGCTCAACCGCCCCATGGCCTCACGGTGCCAATCGCCATGGCAACGACAGCAGCGACAACCGAAGCTCATGCCATGACGTCGTCGATTGCTACGTCATCGGTCGTTACGTCATCGTCGTTGCATCACATTGGGTCGTTCGGTGCGACTATTCCGTGCCCTTGTCCTCAGTGTTGCGACAGTAAGCCAACCTACGTGTTTCCGATTGACTTCGCGCTGCCCTCGAAAATACTCTGAGTTCAAGGACATAGTATACAGAAGATCTACGACGCAAATACGACGAAGTAAGGAGCACTTCAACCGTGGTCTTCCGAGCAACTACTTTGAATCAGGTTACACGAAGATTTTACTTTACAAACTTTGGTCTTCCATTGGAAAGTACTTCGAATCAAAGTAAGGACAAACTTTGGTCTTTCGAGCAACTACTTTGAAGCAAAGTACGGACAAACTTTGGTCTTCCGAGCAACTACTTTGAATCAAAGTACGGACAAACTGTGGACTTCCGTTGCAAAGTACTCTGAATCAAACTGCGGTCCTCCAGACAACTACTTCGAATCAAAGTACGGACAAGCTGTGGTCTTTCACTGTAGAATACGTTGAATCAAAACAAATAATAAAAAGTATTTGTGTCTTCCTCTCATAAGCGATAAACTCGAGTGCTTGCAGTTTAAAATCTTCATGTATAACCTAGTCTGTTAATCTCTATCGAAGAACCGATTAATAAATAAAAATGGCTCCTCTAATTGCATTGAAGCATAGGGCATTATCGAACACATACTGTAATATGTCTGGCTCATTATAATTAGGCCCATCTGTTCGTGAAGGCCTACATATAACTTTAGAGGAATAGCTCCGCTCTATACGCAAAATATTTCTATATGTTCGCAAATATCGAAATGCATGTCTACTTCTTTATTGGTTCTGATATTAATTTGATTTAGACCAAATGATAAGTAGGCCTAAACAAGTTATTTTCGTCGATGTTTTAAAAGCACATTTCAGCAACACGCGTAACCTTTGTTCTGATATTCTTAGAAATAATTTTGCTATAAAACTGTTGCTCAGTTCAATAAAATGTTTAAAATATATGTGTAATGATAGTTTTGAGTCATCTACTCGATCATAGAATCGATCGTAGTTTAGGCCCAAACTGACTGACTGACTGACTGACTTACTTACTTACTGACTGGCTGTCTTTCCGTCTGTCTGTATGGAGATATCTGGAAAATTAAGTGTTTGAGATCAGAGATTGATGTGCCGACGACGAAGAATTAGAACGTACGAAAGGAACTAGTTGTGTGCGTCAAGACCAAGGTCGAGAAAATGAGAACGCGATTATCGCATACGCACTTTGCCATAAATGGGAACTTCATTACACCCGACGGCAGAAGATAGAAACCAACATCTGACAACGGTGCTATAGACAAGAGCACAAACTAAAAATATTCGAGAACATTGTCAATGATATTATCAAATATAGTTGTAGAGAACGCTCAGTTCATAGTCAAAAGTAGGGCACAATCCTCAATAGTGGCTATATATCAATAGTGGTACACGGTAGCATACGTGGGGCACAGTAGCATACGTGGGGCACAGTAGCATATGTAGGGTACGGTAGCATGTCGGATAGAGCGCGCTTGGCTTGTAACGCGGAGAGTACGGGTTCGAGCCTCTTCCCCTGAAACGACTACTGTTTAGGGACCTTGAGCAGGTCATTCACTCACATTTCCTCAACGCCATCGATTGATGCTGTCATTAGATAGTTGGCGCTTAATAAATGTATAAATAAAATAAATGAATATATTTCAAAGATTTAAATCTCGGGCTAGTACTGTCCATATACACGGGGACCTTATATGGGGCAGTGCCCATTCAAACAGCAGCGGGGGTGAAGGATATCACCCGATTAATTAAATGAGAAATGAGCAGGGTCGAAGCCAAACGGTCGCTATATAAAACCGTGTACATTTACAATATGCAGCGAATAACACCAGAAAAATTTAATATTCTTTAAAAGATTTTATATCGAATGAGCTACCCGCTAAGAGAACACATGCTTGCTGCGATAATATTGTCACGATTTCATTTTGTTAACATAATGGACGGTCGGCAAAGAGTTGAAGAAACGGCAATGCTTGGGAGTATTACACGCCATTGACGCTAATGATGCATGCAAGGAATAATTGGCTGAGCCTATTATTTTTATATTTATTTTAATAACAGAGCAGACGTTTCCAAATTGCAGAAGACTTTGTTGCTTTCGAAGACTTTGTTGCTTTCGAAGACTTTGTTGCTTTTCAACTCTGATTCCGTCGGAGTCCCCTTGATTCTCGTTGTGCAAGCGATGCGTATGCTTCGGAGGGGACCTTTATTCAACCCCATTATACTCTACTCAATCGAATTCTATTGACTGAATCCAATTTACTTCATTAGTCTTAAGTTCAATGCCTTTCAGTTAAGTTCTTTCTGTTCAGTCCAATGTTATTCTAATCCATTCTATTCTATTCTATTCCATTCCATGCCATTAAATTATATTCTATTCCATTCCATTATACGCCAATCAATTCTATTCTATTCTGTTTAATTTCATTATATTCCATTCTATTCTATTATTCCATTCCATTATATTCTATTTTATTCCAATGCATTCTATTCTATTCCAGTCTAGTCTCTTCCGTGTTGATCCAATCCATTATATTCTGTTCTATTCCATTATATTCTACTTTATTCCATTCCATTATTTTGTACCCAATTCTCTTAAATTCTTTAGTGCCTTTTCTGATACTAAGGCAAATAAATATGGTTCGATGGCACTACAACACAAGAATACTCAAGATGAAGACTCCTTGTATGCTGTTAGCTCCTCCCATTCGAACTTTGATAGCATGAGATCGACTGCCTATTAAGGGTGAAGGGCGGGCCTAAGGCTGGGGTGAGAGGGAAAAGGCGCAGGGCAGAGGATCGTGTCGCTGACAGTTAATCACCGTCGAATGTCCCTTAACAAAGTGACTTCTTTGTCTGCGCTTAATTGAGACGCTAGGGGTCGCCACTCGTCCGGTCGTCTGCTTCGCTTTACGTCACGGCGGGGGACGCGGATCGTTTGCCCCGCGACCCCCCGGGCGACGTCACCTACCCAAAGGAACAATCGACGAATCACAAGTCATCGTCATCATTATTGTAGTCCTCCTCCTCCTTATCATCACCATCATCGTCATCATCATTACCCTCATCATCATCTGCAACACAGTATCGTCGTTGTTGTCATCGTTGTCGTTATAGTCATCAGCATCATTAAAAAAGTCATACCTGCATAAATTCATCGTTATCGTTATGAAGTCGCTCTTTATTCTATGGTTTTAACCGTTAGTTCTTTATTATTATTTTTCACCCCAGGTTGAAATGATCCCCAGGGTGAGAGAGATAGGGAAAGAGAAGGGGAGGGAGAGGGAGACGGTGCACGAACTGCTGTTACCTGATTACGGCTTGGCTTTGGTGCGCCATCAGTTGATGCCTTATGCATTAAACACAGGCGCTCTAGAAGTTACTACTTACATTTATAAATTTCTATAACGGCGCTATAGAAGTCATTAGATTACATTAGATTGTAATGCCTTTCATTCATTCATTCGTTCATTCATTCATTCATTCATTCATTCATTCATGCATTCATTCGTGCATTCGTGCATTCATGCAGAGCATTTATATAGCGCCTTAAAGTAGTATACCCAGAGGCGCTTCCAGCCCAGCTCCGGCGAAAGAGAAATTTGCAACTGTTGGTGAGAAGTGTTTCGTTTGAGGGACACGCAGATTAATGGTGAGAAGGGACACGCAGATTAAGGGTGAGAAGGGACACGCAGATTAAGGGTGAGGCCATTCCACGTAGAAGGCCCGACCATTGAGAAGGAGCAGTGGGCAAAACAGATCCAATTTTACATTATCTATATTTTCCTTGACGAAGCTCTTTTCTTCTTCTTGTTCTTCTTCTTTTGTACGTAGGTATGTGCCTTGATATTTATATAGCACCGATTGTTATTGCAAACCGTATGTGTAGGTCTGTAATCTAGCCACTGCACGTTTTAAAAAATCTTTTCCTCAGAGGGCAAGAGAAATTCCTGTCTATTAAGAAAAGCTGAACTGCTCTATTCTGAACTATGAATCTCTAAGTTCTTCTTGACTCCTGGATCTTGACCTGGAACCGAACCCTTTTGCCTATCGATTCTGTTTTGACTGAGCGCCTATGAATAAGCTGGTCCCCCGCGACTTAGCTTTCGTTGGGCCCTGTAGAAATCTCGAGATTACGATTACGATTCTTAGAACTCTGTTCCAAGGACTACATGCGGATAGACCGCCATCGAATGGTCATATTGGTTTGTGTAATACTATAACGGCGCTATAGAAATTGTCCACGTAAGAAGAGAAAGTGCTTTATGCCACACTGACCCTTACGACATGTTCGCACTGAACTAGACGTTCGCTGGGTGGCGCGACCAGTTATTAGTTTCAAACAGATTAAGGGTGAGGAAAACGCATTCTGATCCCAAAAGTACTGCACTTATTCCTTCAAATGGAATGCTGGCCTTTACATTACATATTTAATCTTGATTACACTTCAATACTTCTCTTCCACAACTCCTATCCTGATTCATCCTCTTTCCCTTATCTGACCTTCAGGTTCAATTCCAATCACCATCTACTGTAGCCGTCGTACTGCCTGACTCTTGGATCTTGACCTGGAACCGAACCCTTTTGCCTATCGATTCTGTATTGACTGAGCGCCTGTGAATATGCTGTTTACCGCAACTTAGCTTTCGTTGGGCGCTGTAGAAATCTCGAGATTACGATTATTTACGATTACGATCTCACTTTCAGGTTCAGTTCCAATCATTATCCACCGTAGCCTGACTCTTGAATCTTGACCTGGAACCGAACCCTTCCTGCCTATCGATTTTTGTTTTGACTAAGCGCCTGTGAATAAGCTGGTTCCTGCGACTGAGCTTTCTTTGGCCGCTGTAGAAATCTCGAGCTTACGATTACGTTTACGATTCTTCTCTCGTCGTTCCAGTTCTGAACTTCATTCACCGTAGCCGTCTTACTGTCTACTTGCCTAAGCCTTTGATCTTGCCCTGGAACCGGGCCTGACTTTACCTTCCTGTCTATTTTGTTTTGACTGAGCATCTGCTAATAAGCTGGTTACTGCGACTGAACTTTCTTTGGCCGCTGTAGAAATTTCGAGATAACGATTACGAGTACTTAGATCGGACATTGCCTCATGTCACACTGGCTCAGAATACCAGATATTGCCATCAACCGTCATGAAGTAGGCGTTCGCCAGGTGCCGTTCTAGTCTAAATTTTGGCCTGCGTATTTCAGTTACCCGACGCCAAACGGCCGAGGCTAAGAAAATGAAGTCGCTATAGCTGTCCGATTTCTTCAGATTTAAAAAATACTGACTAGCACCTTCTCCCTCAAACGGAAGAGGGGCCTTAGACCAAATGATGACCACGTGATCTTGGAGTTTTACATTACATTACATATATTTACATTTACTGTTTGTATGGTTACCTATGGTAAAGATTTATGGAAGTCATTCTTTTCGAAGCACTTTTGTTTGAGTAAAAGATTTGCCATATAATCATTGAACGTTTTCGCTCAGCATCTTTTATTAACGCAAAATATGTTTGGGATCATCCAGTCGTTTGTATGTGTATGTATTTCTCTGTGTGTGTGTGTCTGTCTGTCTGTCTGTGTGTCTGTGTGTCTGTCTGTATGTCTGTCTATGTGTGACTGTCCGTGTGTATGTCTGTCTGTGTGTCTGTCTGTCTGTTTGTTTGTCTGTCTGTCTGTCTGTCTGTTGTTCTTCCGTCGGTTCGTCGATCTGTCTGTCTTCTGCCTGCGTGTCCTGTCTTTGTGTCTGTCTGTGTGTGTGCCTGTATATGTGTCTGAGTATGTGCATATGCGTGACTGTCTGTAAATGTCTGTCTATGGTCTATGTATGATTATATATATATGTCTTTATGTGTGTTTGTCAGTCTTTCTCTGTCTATATGCCTGTCTGTGTGTCTGTCTGTATGTGTCTGTGTGTCTGTATCGATGTGTATGTATGATTGTATTATATATGTCTTTATATGTGTGTCTGTCAGTCAGTCTTTGTGTATATATGTGTGTGTGTCTGTCTGTCTGTCAGACAGTCTTTGTGTATGCGTGTGTGTGTGTGTGTGTCTATCTGTGTTTCTGTATCATCCGAATGACTGGTTCCTAATGGACGGCGGTGGTTGACATAGAATTCTATTTCTGAGATTGCTTTCAGTCGAAACAGGCTTCGTCCGTTGGCTGTGAATAGCCACATCGACCCGTCTCTAGCAACCATTAGTCCACACTTCATACGTCTCTCCTCCTTCATGCGTGATTAACAAATACGTCCATGCATACATAGGCTCTCATATTCCGCTCTGTGGCTTAAATATACACGTGATCTCGCGTATCAATTGCCCCTTGTTTTGATCGACTAGAAAAAAGACTTTCGTAATTGAATAATTGTCCTTCTTTGCGCAACGATTGAATAAATGACTAAATGACTGAGTAGCATACTGTTTAGCTGAAGAATTGACTAAACGGTCGAATGACAGTGATTGACTGAACGAATGAGCGGATGAACGAACTACTGACTAAGTGAGCGATCGACTGTCTGATTGATTGATTGATTGACTGACTGACTGAATGACTGACTGACTGACTGAGTGACTGACTGACTGACTGACTGACTGACTGACTGACTGACTGACTGACTGACTGACTGACTGACTGGAGGTGTGATTAACTGACTGACTGTCTGACTCATCGACTGACTAACTGACTGACTGACTGACAGATTGAGTGACACTTCCTAATTAACTGATCAACTGGCTGATTGACTGACTGACTGATTGAATGAATGACAACTGTACAAATCTTAGGACTTACCTTGCTTTATTACATCTTCAATTATTGTTTGTCTTACAGCATCTTGTTCGCTATATCTACCCCTCCATCCTACCATACTTCAACTCAGCTGACCCTCCACGAGAAAGCGACATAGAGGCGGTCTTTGAGATGTTCCCGGCGCTACAGAAGTCAATAAAATTGGTCGACAATTGATGGAAACAACTACACTTGTCGTCAATTAAGGTAAGATAAGCAAGGCGAGATAACCAAGTCAAGGTAAGATTGTGTAAAGTATCCCATATCCCACAAGTGAGACGTAGGAGAGGCGCTAATTGCTTTTCTGTAGGCCCTTGAGCCGGCAATGGACGAATCCCAATGTCCTGGACATGGGGCCAGTGCATCGCAGGACTTGCCGTTTACCTCCCAGCTTACGCCGGTACCAAATTACACTGCTTGGTGACAGAGGCACGGTGTGTGCAGACAGCTTGTCCAGGGTCGTTACACGGAGTCGAACCCGCAACCGCATGTCATTGAGCAAACGCGTTACCGATGGACCACCGTGATACAGAGAGAGGGTAAGATAAGATAATTTAAGGTAAGAAATGATATTAAAGGTAAGGTAAAATAGAGAAATTATCACAAACAAAGCTGGTCATGTGTACATACAGATATGAAGAAAGCCATGCATTACAAAGGATGGAAATGATGGTGGTGGCGGCGGAGTGGTTGTGATGGTGATGGTGGTGTTATTGGTGGTGATGACGACGATGATTGTGATTATGCTGCTGCTGATGATGATGTTGGTTATAGTGTTGATGGGTAGGGGTAGTGATGATGATGATGATGATGATGATGATGATGCTAGTGGTGATGATGATTATGATGACTAGTTGCATATATGCTGCTGTTTTTCTTACTTACTTACTTGCTGCTGCTGTTGATGATGATGGTGTTGGTGGTGGTGTTGGAGATGGTTTTTGTGGGGGTAGTGGTGATGATGACAGTGATGATGATTATTATTATGATTATAATAATTATGATCATGCTGCTGCTGATGATGATGATAGTGATAGTGATGGTGATGACTGCAGATGATGACGATTTCAACGATGATGATGATGATGATGATGATGATGATGATGATGATGATGATGATGATGTCCACTGAGTCGTCGTAGTTCTGCTACTCCGTCGGCATTCACCGCGTGCCTTAATTGTTCCACGCGACACTAAGGCCGACGCAGTCTATGCCGACAGCCGTAGCTCTGAGTCAACATCGGCTGCCGTCCGCTGCAGTCAGCCGCTCCATCCACTGACCTTCCACTCGAATCACTTCTGGGTCCTTCTAGTGCAAGGTCATGGGCGTCCAGAGGTCAGACTATGGCACTCCAAAAACAAGAGCTAGGCATTCCGAAACGTCAGATGATATAATTAGCGTAATGTTATTAATTATTAATTGCAGTATTACTAATTAGGAATTAATAATCAAGAATTACAGTGATACTAAAAACTTCGTGTTAATTCCGCTATAGTCAGATATGTCAAATGGTGTAGTTTTGAATGATGTCTCTTGAATAGCAAGACTGTTTTAGAATATTAGTCATATTATAACAGCTTATGCCTTTTAAAAAGACCTAATAAATTACCTTTTTAAATCAGGCCTATTTTAATTTATTAGGTCTATTTACAAGAAAATATAAACCAATTTAAATATTAGGCCTGTTTTAATTTATTAGGCATATCTAAAACAAAACACAAACCATTTAAAGCATATTAGTAACATATTAGGCCGTTTTAGAAGATCGAGTCAACTTATTTATCAATACTTTAGAAAAAATTGTAGTGCACTTTGCCCTTTGGCCTCTTATGCTGATCCAACCTGCTCTCCAGGAAGCAATTGATCTCATTTGACCTCGTCTGTACTCCGAGCTTTTAATAGTACTAACTGTGAGAATCATATTATCGATTTTCTCTGGCTGTTTTGATCCAGTTCTAGCCAGTTATGTGCCAAGTTAAAAATCTGCCAAGTGTTAGTCGATTTCTGATGTGCGAAACCTTTAAATGGTCCGTGGTAACTTTAAAGCACCGAAACTCCGCCACTGCCTTGTTTTGGGGTAGTGCCAGTCCCAAGACTGATAAAGGAGGAGGGCCACGTCAACGGCTTTTGATGCCATAAGATGTCGTTAAACTGAGGAACTACTGAAGTACTGGATTAACCTCTGATTACTTAAAGAGAACAACCCTATAGGAATTTCTATTCGGTAATTTCCCCCTATGCAGGTCCAGGAATCCAACGACGCCAGTCTGATCTCTTCTCTGCCTGGCCCTTCATTGTTATCGAGCCCTTTGTTCGTCACCCAGTCCACCGGAAAGGGCTCAGTTTTCCGTAGAATTCCGAAGTTTTCCTATGTTCCTTCGTTCCGCAGGAGGGGCAAAACATGAAAACTGGGTAACATCACTAGAGCAAATGTTCAGCTGTGAATTCCAGGAAGGGCGAGGGCCCTATCTTGCCCCAATATTCCTTCCTCTCTTCCTTCCTTCTAGTGAGGTACTACGTGCAACATTGTCAAGTCCACCATTAGCTGCTTTAATCAAGTTAATTAGCTCTTTTGGTTTATGTTGCTCATATCCTATAGGCCACATCTATAGGCCACAAATTGCTAACATTATACTATGACTAATATTGTCTGCCTACCCTAAACAACAAAAGGCCGTCACGATGGCTACCGATCAGATAATTAATGCCACGCACATTTTTATTTCGCGTAATTAGCATAATTATTCAATTAATTCTCTTTGCGATAAACAAGGAAATTCATGACCAAAAAACGACGCAGGGAAAATTTACCAGAGGACTAATAAGGACTGATTAAAGGACGAACAAACGCACAAAAAGAATGACGGACGAACGGACAAACCAAAGGACGGATGAACTGACAAACGGACGAAAGGACAAACGGACAAACGGGTAAATGGGCGGACGGACGGACGGACCGGCGGACGGACGGACGGACAGACGGACAAACGTCTCCTAAAGTCGTCGCAAGCTAATGACTATAGGATTATCCGGTTACAGCGACAGATGATGATGATAAATGGTGATGATGATAAACAATGATGATGATGAATATGATGATAAACTCTTTCAAATTTTGGCTAATCATACAACAACGCTGATGATAACGACGACCCCGTATTTAGTAGTAGTTGCCGGATAATTAAGTCGACGACAACGACGAAAACAACGACGGCGAGGTACCTTCATCATCCAGTTGACTTATTAACATTTCCCACCTTTGACCGACGATGCCTAGACACAAGGCTGCTGCAGCTCCCTCTCCGTCTGTCTCTGTCTCCCTGGCTGTATCTGTCTGTCTGTCTGGCTGTCTGTCTGCCTATCTGTCTGTCTGTCTGCCTATCTGTCTGTCTGTCTGTATCAGTCACAGTCTCTCTGTCACTCTCTGTCTCTCACTGTCTGTGTGTCTTTCTGTCTTCTGCTCTCTTTGTCTGTTTGTCTTTCGTTGTCATTCTCTGTTTCTGTCATTCTTAGTCGGTCTGTCTCTCCGCATGTCTGTGTATCTGTATGCGTCCATGTGTCTGTCCTCCCCACGATCTGTCTGTCTGTCTGACCGTCTGACTGTCTACCGCACACAGACAAACACAAACAACAAATCATACCCAGACAGACAGAAAGACAGACAGACGGACGTACGCCTGACCATTCACCGTCGTCCTATCGGCTGCCCTTCGCTTAGTCTAAGAAGAGCACTCGAAACGAATGGCGTCTCGGTTCCTCTAACCTTAGACGAACTGATTCTCCACGGTTCCAAGAAGCACGGTTCCAACCACACTCAGCGTCGTCGTCATCCTGCCTCCGCCGTCGCAATTCTCGGCTGCTGCGCCAGAAGCAAGCGTCGCGAGCTGCCGATCCGTCTGGCGTGTATGCAGTACGTGCACGCTTTCTCTGCAGCAGCAGCCGATGATGACGGTGATGGTGATGATGAGACGGAGAGTGGCTGTGCTGTGTACGCCGCGGCGTGGACGCAGGGACCTGCATAAGCGGCTGCTGCGGCAGAGGCACCGGCTTCAGCAGCCGGCGACTGCGTTGGCCAGCATCGCTATCGATCTGTGCCGTACAAGACAACCGACGCGACGAGTGGGAGGGGCAGTGAGGAGGGACTGACTGAAGAGAAGATGGAGGATGGAAGGGAGGAGATAGGGAGGTTGGAAGACGAATGGCGGAGGAAGGAGGATGGAGGAATAAGAAGGATGAAAGAAGAGAAGATGGAATTGAGGATGCAGTATGGATGGAATGATGGATGACGGTGAGGAAGAAGGATGGACTGAGGATGCAGTGAGGATGGAATGATGGATGGCAGACAGGGAGGATGAAATAGAGGATGCAGTGAGGATGGAATTATGGGTGGTAGTGAGGAAGAGGATGGATGGAAAATACAGATGAAGGAATACAGGAAGGAAGGTGGAATAGAAGATGCAGAGAGGATGGAAAGATGGATAAGTGGCAGAGGAAGGAAGATGGAGGGAAAAGATATGGAGGAGTAGAGAGAGAGAGGAAGATGGAATAGAGAATAGTGGGAGAATGGAATGACGAATGACAGAAAGAAGAATGGAGAAATTGAAAAGAATGAAGGAAGAAAGGAAAAAGGAAGGAATACAGAATGCAGTGAGAATGGATGGCAGAGAGGGAGTGAGGGAGGAGTTGGAATACAGAGAGGATGCAGATGGGAAAGTGGAAGGCAAATGGAGGGAATAAGAATGAAGCAAAAGAGGATGCAGGATTGAATCGGTTCGTACAGAGGATGGAGGTATGGATAGCAGAGAGGAAGAAAGATCGAGGGAATAAGTGAGTAAGTAAAGTATCCCACATCCCCAAATGTGACGTTGAGGAGGCGCTCGTTTCCTTTTCTTTAGGCCCTTGAGCCGGCAGTGGACTAATCCCAAGGTCCTGGACATGGGGCCAGACCATCACAGGACCTACCATTTACTTCCCAGCTTAGGCCGGTACCAAATTATACTGCTTGGTGACAGAGGCAATGTGTGCGCAAACAACTTGCCCAGGGTCGTTACACGGAATCGAACCCGCAACTGCGTGATCACTGACCAAACGTGGGAATAAGACGAATGAAAAATAGAAGGAAGAGAATAAATAGAACTGATGATATAAATGTCTATGGCGAACCAGTGGCCAATCCAGAAATTATAAGGGAGGTCAAATAAAAGGCCCGTAGTTAAGTCAGCCGATTTGAAAAGGGTGCGATGTTTTGTAGTCCAACATTTTTGATGACCTGCTTCAAATTTCTTCAATTCTATTTCAATTTCAAAGACTTCTGATGATTTTTTTAGGATTTTCAGGACCATTTTGAGCCAGTTTTATTTTGAATACACCAGTCTATTTTTAACGCTGCAGTAAACAAACAAACAAGCAAACATACATACATACATACATACATACATACATACATACATGCACACATACACACATACATACATGCTAACTGTGAAGAGATGGAACTGTTTAGACTAGCAGTACATAAATATGAGGATAGTAAGTAAGAAGTAAGGAAGTAGATAGCAAGTAAGAAAGAGAGGATAGATGGGGCACCGTAGGAAAACTGTAAGCAAGACAGATTATATAGAGAATGATAAACAGATATGTGGGCATCCTGACACATAGACGGAGACGGACGCGCAGAAACACAATGCCATGATCAGAGACAGAATGAGACAGACAGACAGATAGACAGACAGACAGACAGACAGACAGACTGACTGACTGACTGACTGACTGACTGACTGACTGACTGACTGACTGACTGACTGACTGACTGAATGAATGAATGAATGAATGAAACAAAGACATACGAAATAACACAGAGACACATCCAGAATGAAACAAACAGACATACGCAATGAGGCAAAGACAGATACACCGAGGCAAACAGGCAGACAGAATGCGACGGGGAAACAGAAAAAGGCACTGCGATAGAATGACGGATAGAATGATGGATAGAATGATGCTTGGCCGGTCGCTGGACCCGGTTGCCGAGCCAAGCTCATCCTCCGTGATGCCGGAGCCATTTCGGCTACACGGTCGGCCGGGCGATGCATAGAGATGGCGGCTGCTGATGGTGGTGGTGCTGCTGGTGCTGCATCCCGTTGGCGAATGCTGCGGAGGAGAGGCTGGACAGAGTCTGCGAGGAGATCGATGGAGATCCATGAGGAAAAACTGGAATCAATATTCAGGTGCCTCTATTGATTGGAAACTGCGCTTATGTCTAAGATGTACAGCTACAAAAACAGACAGACAGACAGACAGACAGACAGACAGACAGACAGACAGACAGACAGACAGATAGACAGACAGACAGAAAGACAGACAGAAAGACAGACTTGAGTTGGTGATAAATTTATCGGTTTTGAGTCCCCTAAGTACATACACACAGACATAGACACACACAGACAAACACAGACACACACAGACACACACAGACACACACAGACGCACACAGACAAACACAGACACACACAGACACACACAGACGGACGGACGGACAGATATGGTGACAGAGAGAGACAAGGAGAGATACGAAGAGACAGAGAAAAGACAAAGACGAATGCAGTCGGCTATAAGCGACAAGGAAAGAGAGAGATGTAAGAGGAATAAGATTAGGAGAATGTGGACAGAAAGAGACGGGAGATGCAGAGAAGAAGGAACAAGAGAAGGCGGAGAAAGAGGAGGAGGAAGAGGCGGAGGGACGTGGACGAGATAGAGAGATAGAGAGAGAGACAGAAACAGAGACAGAGACAAAGAGAGACACATAGAGAGCGAGAGAAGAGAGAGAGAGAAGGAGAGAAGAGAGGAAGAGGAGAATGGGGGGAGGAAGAAGAAGCCGAGAAAGGAGCGGAAGGTGAGAATAAATCTGGCCATTATTACCAAGTCCAGCTGTTACAATATTGCGCATTCTCGTTGTGGGCTTTCCTGGAATATAACCCACTTCGCCGACATTTATCCTCCTCCTCCACCTTCTCCTCCTCATCCTCTTTTTCCTCCTCCTTCTCCGCCTCTTCCTCCTTCTCCTCCTCTTCCTTCTCCTCCTCCTCCTTCTCCTTCTCCTACTCCTCCTTTTCGTCCACCACCACCTCATCATCATCATCATCATCTTCATCTTCGTCGTCGTCGTCATCATTGCGTCGTTGTCGTCAGTACTTTACACAAAGGATGCAATTACCCTAATGTTGATGAAAGAGCTGCCAGGACTTGCAACTATATACAGCAGTTATATTGTGTCCTGTAGGGTAGCACAAGGTTTTGTAAGAAAAGTTCCTATATAAATGCGTCGTCACGACTACGACAACCTCTATCTTAGTAAAACATCGAAGATTCAGAAAAGCGCTATGCAAATAACAATATTCATACATATTTATATGCATGCATGCATATATACATACATACATACATATATATACATGCATACATACATACATGCATGAAGGCTGATCTAGTCACTTGATTCACAGCAACTTCCTCGCATGACACCAACTTACTCACCAGCGCTGCGTCAAGTCAGTGGGGTTGTCCGGAGAGAGAGAGAGAGAGAGAGAGAGAGAGAGAGAGAGAGAGAGAGAGAGAGAGAGATATGTCAATATCACAAACCACAAAACCCTAAACTATGCCTATTCGTATAATGTGTAATGTGAAAATGTCAACAGATTTCTGAAACTAGTGTTTCCGAGAACATCGGTATCCGTGAACTAGTTCTATTCGTAATGTAGGATAATTTAATACAATTTTGAAACAGTGAAAATTTCACTGAATGTTAAGTGAAAGTTCGAAACATTAACAAATTTGATCCATAGTCTTTACAATTTGTTTTTGTAATCCAAATATTATTAGTTGTATTTTGCATAGCTGAATGAAAATAAGTACATAGCTAATCCAAAGAATACTTCCCTTTCTTACCATTCCCTTCCCTTCCTTTGTTTTACTTTCCCTTCCCATCTCCACATTACCCCACCTATCCTGCCCATTACCTGCCCTGCCCTACCCTGCCCTGCCCTGCCCTGCCCTGCCCTGCCCTGCCCTGCCCAATCCAATCATACCATACCCTGCCCTATACCCTACCCCTACTCTATTCTACGCTATGCTACCCAATCCAACCCTACCCAATCAAACCATACCCAATCCAACCCTACCCAATCCTACCAAATCCAACCCTACCCAATCCTACCCTACCCAATTCAACCCTACCCAATTCAACCCTACCCAATCCTACCCTACCCAATCCTACCCTGCCCTGCCCTATCCTTACTCACCTTGCATGTCTTTTATAGCCTGAAGCTGCAGTATTCGTTATTCGTTCATTCATTTTGACGATCGCAATCAGTCATCCCATCTTCACCGAGAGGGAAACACAGAGACAGAGACAGATAAGCAGAGAGACAGGAGAGAGACGCAGACAGAGAAAGAGGCAGACACAGAGACGGTCAGACAACTGAATCTGAAATTCTGCGTCAATCTGCCGACTCTTTAAGCTGACGACCGAAGAAGAACGCAATCAGCTGAACTCCCTCCCTGACTCATCAAAGAACCTTGTCGTCTTCTATTCCTGTGCAGCCGAGACATCGCCTGGACAAGTGCCTCTAATCCATCCATCCATCCATCCATCCATCCATCCATCAATCCATCCATCAATCCATCCATCCATCCATCCGTCCATCCGTCCATCTGTCCATCCATCCATCCGTCCATCCATCCATCCATCCGTCCATCTGTCCATCCATCCATCCATCCGTCCATCCATCCATCCATCTCCTCCTACTCCTGCTCTCCTTCTCCTCCTCTTTATCTTCTTCCACCTCCTACTCCTCCTCTTCTACTTCCTACTCCATCTTCGACTCCTTCTATTTTACGACCACCTCCTCTTCCTCTTCCTCCTTCTCATCTTCCTTCCCCATCTTCTCCTCCTCCTCTTCATTTTTCTCCTCTTCCTTCTCGTCGTCTACCTTCTTCTACTACTTTTGCCTCTTGTTCTCCTGTTTTACGACCACCTCCTCTTCCTCCTTCTTCTTCTCCTCTTCCTTCTCCATCTTCTTCTCGCCCTCTTCATTTTTCTCTTTTTTCTCCTCCTCCTTCTCTACCTCTTCCGCCTCCTTCTCTTCCACTTCCTCGTTCTCCTCCCCTCTTCTTCTTCCTCCTCCTTCTTTTTCAACTCCTTCTCATCCTCCTCTCTCCATCCATCCATCCATACATCCTTCCATCGTCGTTCAATCTGCCTCTGCAACCCGGCACAAAGGCATCCCGCAAATCATCTTTATTCAATTGGTTACCCATGGCAACCATTGGCATCGCTTCCCAGAATCAGAATCTCATTGTGCAGGGATGGTCGACGACAATTTCTAGAGTTAAAGTTATGCCTACTAGCATCAGACACTAATGTGGTCTTTGCACATAACTTGTCTGCTATTTAAGGCTTTCCACTGTGGCTTATAACTTTCGTGTTACATCGCATTGCGTTGTATTCTATTGTATTGTACTGCATTTGCCGATTTATATAGAATTAAATATTCAGCTAGACAACTGATGTGCGTTTTGAAAATTAAACTAAAGTGCCTGGCTGTAGGCCACTGTCTCTTTTTCCGCAATTTATTTTTGCTTTTGTTTGTTTAATTACTAATTAATGTAATTATTTATTCACTTATTGCACTCATTAGAAGTTTCCAAGGTAAGTAAATCTGAACCTGAGACGCGAGACAAGTGTATATGAAAACTTGTCCACGTAGTTACAGGGAGTCCAATCAGTAGGACCCGCAATCGTTGGAGTACAGACCCAGTGCGCTGCCGAATCGACCACCGTATCGCACAGTGGCAATGAGGAAATGGCAATGAGGAAGTGGTAATGAGAAAGTGGTAAATAGGAAGTGGCAATGATGAAGTGGCAATAAGGAAGTGGCAATGAAGAAATGGTAATGAGAAAGTGGCAATGAGAAAGTGGCAATGAGGAAATGGCAACGAGAAAGTGGCAATAAGGAAGTGGTAATGAGAACGTGGCAATAAGGAAGTGGCAATGAGAAAGTGGCAATGAGGAAATGGCAATGAGGATTCAGGCAATGAGGATTCAGGCAATGAGGATTCAGGCCACACTACCTTTCGTAGAAGGGACACGTTCTTAATAGCATCCTTACGTCGTTTATTCTTTTTCCGTTTTCTCTTTAGTCCGGCTCAGCAGCCGCGGTAAGCTTCGGCTCTAATGCCTCGAGATCATATTTGTGCAGACATGATGTATTGCCGGCTGAAATGAGGTTCTTGGGACCTTGGACCGACCTTACAGCCACCGTCTTCGGCCAGGACTCGATACATTAAGATTCTCCCCTCGCGTGGAATACAGTCCCGTACTTCACGATAGGTACCTCACATCCGAGCAAGAGAAGAACTGCATCGGGTGGGATAAGGCTATGAACGTATCTTTTAGGTTGTCTTTCTTTATGTTATTTGTCTGTATTCTTAATTTACCGGACCTAACTTTAAGTTACCTGTTCAGGTGGCATGCATCGTTTTTATGTTGCTGAAAAATTCTGAATTCGCTAAGCTTAGGCTTGTAGGTCTATACAACATTTGGTAGATATTAAAGTAAATTAGTAATTAGTAATTATACACAAAAATCAGACGTTCGCCACATCTGGTCCACCTGTAATAACTATTGTGCCAATCAAGCTGCCTTCCTTGGCGTAGCTGGAGTGTGGTGTTAAAAATTCAGGATTTAATTAACTGTTATTGGTACATTACGTCATAACCTTATTACATCGGGAGTCGAAAGACGACCATTCGATTTCTATCTTCAGTTCTCTATCAACGCAGTAGCCATGCGCACCTAATTTCACCCTTTATTGCATTCGCCATCTTCTATTTTACCTATATATTAGCTAAAGAACAGCAGAACTATCAGTAAGAAGATCAGCCGGCGAGGGAGAGCACTAGTCACCTGCCCTAGTATGCTCAAGATAGCTCGAAGGCGAACTTTAGTCTGTATCATAAGGATTAGCGTGTATGCTTAGGGTAATTTTAATAGTATTTGTCCCATTTTTGGCTTTATCATGGCCGATTAGTTTAAGCGCTCCTTCTTACTCCACACCTGTTAAACGCGGTCACGGCTTACTGACCACTCTCAAGCTCAAGACTCATCTGTCACATGCAAATCGTTTGGAAACAGTCTTGCGGCACGCTGGCCGATTGGACTGAGCACTCCTTCTTTTCGCTCCACGTCTTTTACACACCGTCACGGTTCACTGACCACGCATGACCCATCTACAGTATACAAATTGTTTGAAAACAGGCATGTAATAAGCTGGCCGATTGGTTTGAACGCTCCTTCGTTTCACTTCACACTTGTTAAAAACGGTCACGGTTCGCTGACTACACTCAATCAAGACTCGTCTACGATATGCAAATCGTTTGAAAACAGACATTTGGTGCGCTGGCCGTTTGGTTTGAGCGCTCCTTCTTGTTCCAGACCTCTTGAGTTAAGCAAGTTACGACTGTTGACACGCGTATACACTTGGACGTCGATCTGTGGTTTGGGCGCAAGGAGGCAGCACAGTGCCTTTGGATTTGTACTGACTTTGAGTTGATATTGAGAGATGCGTTTTATTCGAATAATTAAAAGGAAACAGTTTTCAGTTTTGAGTGAAACACCAGCGCAGATATTGCAAGAATTCACCAAGAGTTGGAGAATTCGTAAGGTAAGTTGGACAATTGATGCAACTCACAACGAGACCATCCCTTGCTCTAAAATGAAGAGGAAAGTTTTCATTTTAAAGCTGTAGGGTCCTTGAGCAAGTCCTTAACTCACAATTGCTCAGCCCAATCAATTAATTTTAGTCATTAGATGGCGCTGCTCATTAACTGCATAAATAATAAAAACTAAACTGAATCCTTCCCCTTATACCGACTCCAGGGGATGGTGGTTGATTGGCATAGGTGGCTTGTTCTGCAATGGATCTTCTCCCATCCACATGATAACCATGCTTGACATTGCTTAACTGTGCTTGCCATGCTGTATCCTCAGAACGAAGAATCTATCCTTAATCATGTAAAACAAGTGCTATTATCTCTAGGCTGCTTAATTCACATGGGATTACAATTTCTTTAGATGTTTGGTGTTTTTTATAGATCCAGCTTCAGCAGCGCGAGCATCACATGCAACATCTTCAGCATGAAATGGATGAGAAGTAGAAACGGTGACAAGAAGAAACGCTGAATGAGGAGCTGACATCAATAGAGGAGGAACCTGGAAGATTCTAGTGAGTCTTAAGGAATCCATTATCTGATTTTAAAAGTCAGAAGAGAAGGAGGAGGAGGAGGAGGAGGAGGAGGAGGAGGAGGAGGAAGAGATAGAGGAGGAAGAGGAGGAGGAAGTTTAAGAAAAATGAGATGGAAAAAGGAGAAAACAAAAATGATGAGAATGAAGATATTACAAATCTAATAAACAAAGAAAGAAGGGGAAGAGATGAGAATAGGAAGAAAAAAGAAGAAAAGAAGAGTTGCTTGCTTGAACTTCAGCTGCAACTGCTTGCTTGCTTCCTTCAACTGCTTGCTTCATCTGCTACTCATTGCCTGCTTCACCTGCTACTGTTTGCTAACTTGCTTGCATTATCTGCTACTCATTGCTAGCCCGCTTGCTCACTTTTCATATGCTACTGATTTCATTGCTAGCCTGCATGATTGCTTGCTTTTATTGCTACTGATTTCATTCCTAGCCTGTGTGCTTACTTGATTGCACTGCTACTGATTTCCTTGCTAGCCTGTGGTGCTTGCTTGCATTGCTACTGATTTCACTGCTAGCCAGCATGATTCCTTGCTTTAAATCTGCTATTGATCTCATTGCTAGCCTGCGTGCTTGCTTGCATTGCTACTGATTTCATTGCTATTCTTTTCGTTGCTAGCCTGAGTTAGAATTACTGATTGATTTGAACTTAGTATTTGAGCCAGTCTCTCTTTCTCGCTCTGAAATCAATTTTCGCGAAATTTCGTTACATGAATAAATTTGCACAAAATGGCGTGCGATATAAGAAGCAGTATGTGTACGCGAATTTGGATTTATAAATGTTCTGCCGTGTGGCGAATATATTAATGCATCTAGTTAAATTGCATTCGCCAGATGGCAGCCGATTTTTTTAGCAGTCCAGCTTCTAATGTTTTATAGATTGTTTCATCGCTCGCCATTTTGTTCGAAGGACTGACATTTTAAAATTCCATTTGCACGGCCACACTAGAAACAGTTTATTGGTTTTCGCGTAGTTTTTGAGTCGATGTCAAATAATTAGAACTATAATTAGCAACTTCTAATGCGCCGGTGTATAATGCACAAGGCATCAACCGATGGCACACCAAAACCAGGCCACAATCAGGTCGATATCCAGAAGGTCAATCCGCACGACAGAGAGGCAGCCTATGGTAGATAAGCAATTTGAAACAGGTAAGTTTTAAGCTGAGAACGAAATGACAGAAGCGACTGAGCAGAACGAACAGACACAGGGAGGGAATTCCAGAATTTTGGTCCAGCAGCCGAAAATGCTTGTTTACCCGAACAGTTCTAGCCCAAGGTATGACCAGAGAAAGACAATCAGATGACCTTGCAGAATAATGGTAAGTCTGGGGAATAAGGACTGATTTCAAGTATTGTGGTTGGCCCTAGTTCAATGTTTTATAAACTGTAAGTCCTAATTTTGAAACAAATCCTTTGCTGAATAGGAAGCCAATGTAAAGATTTAAGCACAGGGGTTATATGCTCATATTTAGAAATATTTGTTATGGCTCTAGCCAAGGAGTTCTGAAAATATCCTTCATTCAGTGGATCCTTTTACGCATGTTAAATTGTATTCGCTAAATGTCAGTAGATTTTTTAGAAATAGAGCATCTCGTTTGTAAAATTATGGAGGACTCTGAGCATCAGAAAATTAGATTTCCACGGCAAAACTGATAATGGTTTTTTTAATCTGTTAGGCCCTATCTCTTTGTCTTTCTTTCTTCCTTTCTCTGCCTTATTATGAGCTGTAAGCTGATGCAAGCATGACTCATAATTATGTCTTTGTGCTGTTTGTCATTGAAAGGGGCTATATGAATGTGTAATAATTTGCATTATGTTGATGTCTATCTAGATTCGTTTGCTTCTGGAGAAGTCAGGTGATGATCTTCAGCTGGAGTTTCCATTTGGGCAGCGGTGGGCCCACTCGACCCCGTTGTTCCTCATCCTCTTCTCACAGGACAGTCGCCAGAATTCAGCTAAGGGTAAGCATCATGTAGATCTTCATTCCTTCCCAAGTTTTCTTGCCTGAACTGCTGCTTTTGTCAACTGCTTGCTTCAACTGCAACTGTTCCTTTCAAGAGCTTGCTTCAACTGCTCTGCAGCTGTTTGCTTTAACTGGAAGTGCAACTGCTTGCTTGAACTGCAACTGATTGAGCTTCAGCTGCAACTGCTTGCTTGCTTGCTATCTGCTGCTGTTTGCTAATTTGCTTGCTTCATCTGCTACTCATTGGTAGCCTGCTTGCTTACTTTTCATCTTCTACTGATTTCATTGCTAGCCTGCTTGCTTGCTTGCATTGCTACCGATTTCATTGCTAGCCTGAATTTTACTTGCATTGCTAGCAATTTCATTGCTAGCCTGCATGCTTGCTTGCATTGCTACTGATTTAATTGCTACCCTTCATGTTACTTGCAACGCTACTGATTTCATTGCTAGCCTGTGCGTGCTTGCTTGCATTGCTACCGATTTCATTGCTACCGATTTCATTGCTAGCCTGCATGCTTGATTGCATTCCTACTGATTTAATTGCTAGCCTTCATGTTACTTGCATTGCTACCAATTTCATTGCTAGCCTGCATGTTACTTGCATTGCTACCGATTTCATTGCTAGCCTTCATGTTACTTGCAACGCTACTGATTTCATTGCTATCCTGTGCATGCTTGCATTGCTACTGATTTTATTGCTAGCCTTCACGTTACTTGCAGTGCTACTGATTTCATTGCTATCCTGTGCGTGCTTGCTTGCATTGCTACCGATTTCATTCCTAGCCTGTGCATGCTTGATTGCATTGCTACTGATTTCATTGCTAGCCTGCATGTTACTTGCATTGTTACCGATTTCATTGCTAGCCTGCATGCTGCTTGCATTGCTACTGATTTCATTGCTGCCTTCATGTTACTTGCAGCGCTACTGATTTCATTGCTAGCCTGTGCGTGCTTGCTTGCATTGCTACCGATTTCATTGCTAGCCCGAATGTTACTTGCAGCGCTACTGATTTCATTGCTAGCCTGTGCGTGCTTGCTTGCATTGCTACCGATTTCATTGCTAGCCTGCATGCTTGATTGCATTGCTACTGATTTCATTGCTAGCCTTCATGTTACTTGCAATGCTACTGATTTCATTGCTAGCCTGTGCATGCTTGCTTGCATTGCTACTAATTTCATTGCTAGCCTGAATGCTTGATTGCATTGCTACTGATTTCATTGCTAGCCTGCATGTTACTTGCATTGTTACCGATTTCATTGCTAGCCTGCATGCTGCTTGCATTGCTACTGATTTCATTGCTGCCTTCATGTTACTTGCAGCGCTACTGATTTCATTGCTAGCCTGTGCGTGCTTGCCTGCATTGCTACCGATTTCATTGCTAGCCCGAATGTTACTTGCAGCGCTACTGATTTCATTGCTAGCCTGTGCGTGCTTGCTTGCATTGCTACCGATTTCATTGCTAGCCTGCATGCTTGATTGCATTGCTACTGATTCAATTGCTAGCCTGCATGCTGCTTGCAGTGCTACTGATTTCATTGCTAGCCTGTGCATGCTTGCATTGCTACTGATTTCATTGCTAGCCTGCATGTTAGTTGCATTGCTACCGATTTCATTGCTAGCCTGCATGCTGCTTGCATTGCTACTGATTTAATTGCTAGCCTTCATGTTACTTGCAATGCTACTGATTTCATTGCTAGCCTGTGCATGCTTGCTTGCATTGCTACTGATTTAATAGCTAGCCTTCATGTTACTTGCAACGCTACTGATTTCATTGCTAGCCTGTGCGTGCTTGCTTGCATTGCTACTGATTTCATTGCTAGCCTGCATGTTACTTGCATTGCTACCGATTTCATTGCTAGCCTGCATGCTGCTTGCATTGGTACTGATTTAATAGCTAGCCTTCATGTTACTTGCATTGCTACTGATTTCATTGCTAGCCTTCATGTTACTTGCAATGCTACTGATTTAATTGCTAGCCTGTGCGTGCTTGCTTGCATTGCTACCGATTTCATTGCTAGCCTTCATGTTACTTGCAGCGCTACGAGATTTCATTGTTAGTCTGTGTGTGCTTGCTTGCATTGCTACCGATTTCATTGCTAGCCTGAATGCTTGATTGCATTGCTACTGATTCAATTGCTAGCCTGCATGCTGCTTGCAGTGCTACTGATTTCATTGCTAGCCTGTGCATGCTTGCATTGCTACTGATTTCATTGCTAGCCTGCATGTTAGTTGCATTGCTACCGATTTCATTGCTAGCCTGCATGCTGCTTGCATTGCTACTAATTTAATTGCTAGCCTGCATGTTACTTGCATTGCTACTGATTTCATTGCTAGCCTGCATGCTGCTTGCATTGGTACTGATTTAATAGCTAGCCTTCATGTTACTTGCATTGCTACTGATTTCATTGCTAGCCTTCATGTTACTTGCAATGCTACTGATTTAATTGCTAGCCTGTGCGTGGTTGCTTGCATTGCTACCGATTTCATTGCTAGCCTTCATGTTACTTGCAGCGCTACTGATTTCATTGTTAGTCTGTGTGTGCTTGCTTGCATTGCTACCGATTTCATTGCTAGCTTGATTGCATTGCTACTGATTTAATTGCTAGCCTGCATGCTGCTTGCATTGCTACTGATTTAATTGCTAGCCTTCATGTTACTTGCAATGCTACTGATTTCAGTGCTAGCCTGTGCATGCTTGCATTGCTACTGATTTCATTGCTAGCCTGTGCGTGCTTGCTTGCATTGCTACCGATTTCGTTGCTAGCCTGCGTGCTTGATTGCATTGCTACTGATTTCATTGCTAGCCTTCATGTTACTTGCAACGCTACTGATTTCATTGCTAGCCTGTGCGTGCTTGCTTGCATTGCTACCGATTTCATTGCTAGCCTTCATGTTACTTGCAATGCTACTGATTTCATTGCTAGCCTGTGCGTGCTTGATTGCATTGCTACTGATTTCATTGCTAGCCTGCATGCTGCTTGCATTGCTAGCCTTCATGGTGCTTGCATTGCTTTCATTGCTAACCTGCATGATAAATGTTCTTCTGCAGTCTAGCTAATACATTAATTCTTCTAGTTAAATTGCATTCGCCAGATGGCAGCTGATTTTAGCAGTCCAGCTTCTAATGTTTTATAGATTTTTTCATCGCTCGCCATTTTGTACGAAGGAATGAAATTTTCAGGAAATTCCATTTGCACGGTCACACTAGAAACAGTTTATTGGTTTTCGCGTAGTTTTTGAGCTGATGTGAAATATCCTTCATTCAGTGGATCCTTTCACGCATGTTAAATTGTATTCGTTAAATGTTAGTAATTTTTTTAGAAATTGAGTATCTCGTTTGTAAAATTATTTATGACTCTGAATGTCAGAAAATTTGAATTGTCAGCCTTATTATGAGCTGTACATATGGTGAGGCAAACATTACTCATAATTATGTCTTTGTGCTGTTTGTCATTGAAAAAGGGCTATATGAATGTGTAGTAACTTGCTTTGTGTTGATGTCTATCTAGATTGGTTTGCAGTCGGAGAAGTCAGGTGATGATCTTCAGCTGGAGTTTCCACTGTTCCTAGTAGCCACTGTTCCTCGTCCTCTTCTCACAGGACAGTCGCCAGAACACAGCTACGGTAAGCGTAGATATTTTTTCCTCCCCAACTCTTCTTCTTCCGGATCTTCTTCATAGGCATCAATCCAGCTCTCTCTCCTCAGAAAATTCGCACAAAATGGCGAGTGGTGAAAGAATCATGATAAATGATCTTAATGATTCTAGTTAAATTGCATTCGCCAGATGGCATATGGTTTTTAGCAATCCAGCTTCTAGTTTTGTCTGAATTCTTTCATCGCTCGCCATTTTGTACGGAGGAATCTGATTTTCAGGAAATTCCACATGCGCCACCACACTCGAAACAATTTTCTGGCCCCTGTGACATATCATTCAGTGGATCCTTTTACGCATGTTTAATTGTATTCGCTTAATGTCAGAGTAGATTTTTTTTTAGAAATTCAGCGTGTTATTTCCACGGCGAAATGTGTAATTGTTTGCGTTATGTTGATGTCTACCTAGATTGGTGCTCTTGTAAGGTATCGTTTAGTTTAGATCTTCATTCCTTCCTTAGCTTGCTTGCCTGTGCCTAAGTGCTTGCTCTCACCATCAGTCCAAGGGTCAGAGAGAGAGAGAGAGAGAGAGCGAGCCGAGCCTAGTATTGGTTTGAAAGTGTCTATCTCTGTGTCTCTTTCTTGTGTATGTATGCTGTGTGCTGTTTTTCACATATGTGGGAGAGAGAGAGAGCTTGCAGTGCTACTGATTTCATTGCTAGCCTGCATGTTACTTGCATTGCTACCCTGTGTGCTTGCTTTCTCTGTCTTTTTTCCCTTTAAGAGCTGAGCTGTTTGTCATATGTGTAATCGTTTGCGTTATGTTGATGTCTACCTAGATTGATTGGTTTGGATATGGAGACGAGTGACGATCTTCAGCTGGAGTGAGAGAGACCCGTGTCCAGGACCTAACAGGATAAAGCAGCATAAACTAAGTAAGTTCCAAGGCCGCTCTCTCTCTGCTTCTCTGTGTCTAACTGTCTTCTTCATCTCTCTCTGTCTGTCTAAGTCTTGAAAGCCATCGACTGCGACGCAGTCGATGACCTTGAAAGACTTAGTTTATTTTGGCTCGCTCTCTCTCTCTCCTCCTCTTCCTCCCTCTCTCCTTGGCACTTTGCCAAGTCTCTCTCTCTCTCTTTCTCCCTCCCTCTCTCTTCCTCTTCCTCCCTCTCTCCTTGGCAAAGTGCCAGAGAGAGAGGGAGGAAGAGGAAGACAGAGAGGGAGAAAGAGAGAGAGAGAGACTTGGCAAAGTGCCAAGGAGAGAGGGAGGAAGAGGAGGAGAGAGGGAGGAAGAGGAGGAGAAAGAGAGAGAGAGCCGAGCCAAAATAAACTAAGTCTTTCAAGGTCATCGACTGCGTCGCAGTCGATGGCTTTGAAGACTTAGACAGAGAGAGAGAGATGAAGACTTAGACAGAGAGACAGAGAGAGAGAGAGCGGCCTTGGAACTTACTTACTTAGTTTATGCTGCTTTATCCTGTTAGGCCCTTGATCCGTTCAGTTGACGAATCGCGGACTTGCCCGGTGCCAAATTCTGCCGCTTCGCAGAGTCGTTACACGCAGTCAGCAGACCCGAACCAGAAACCTATCAAAGACGACATTTATTAGAAGAACTATTTCTTTTATCACTCTTCTTCAAATTTTGCCTTAGATAAAATATTGGAACGTAGTAAATACGAGGAGGAGCAAGCAATGAAGAAAAATACTTGTAGAAAATGGAAAGGCACTGAAAATTGACTGCGTGATTGAGTAAATAAATGAAAAACCATTATGCGACGGTTATTTTTGGATACAGTTCAACCAGCGCATCCAAAAACACATAATACACGCTACTAGGTATGTTTATATAGCACCCCTTTGCATAAGATGCTTCAATTAAGCACACACAAGTGCATAAAGCACCCCATTGCCTTAGAATCTTCAACTAAGCACACAGAAACACAAGAGAATATATACTCGAAATACATAAACCCTTTACACAAGCTGGAAATTAACACACTAGGGCTATAATATATATAAGCAATTTATATAGCACCCCTTTGCCTTTATACGCTTCAGTTAAGCACACAAAAACACAAGCGCATATATACTCTAACTACACTCAGTTTATATAGCACCCCTTTGCCTAAGATGCTTCAATTAAGCACACATAAACAAGCTTTAATCAAGCTTTAAATTAACACTAGGCCTCTATTAATCGATTTATATAGCACCCCTTTGCCTTAAACTTAAATTATGCACACCTGTATTCCAAACTTAGATGCTTCAGTTAATCACACAAGCACACACATACTCTATAAATACACATAAACAAGCTTTAACAAACTTAAACGTGCTTGAAATTAACACTTATCAATTTATATAGCATCCCTTTGCCTTAGACTCTTCAACTAAGCACACAGAAACATACAAGTGCATATATACTTTAGCTCCATACATCCTTCAAACAAGCTTGAAATTAACACTAGGCCTCTATACATAATCAATTTATATAGCACCTCTTTGCCTTTATACGCTTCAGTTAAGCACACAAAAACAAGTGCATAGGCTATATACTCCTACTACACTCAGTTTATATAGCACCCCTTTGCCTAAGATGCTTCAATTAAGCACAAATAAGTGCATATAAACTCTAACTACACATAAATAAGCTTGAACAAGCTTTAATAAAGCTTTAAAATAACACTAGGCCTCTATTAATCGATTTATATAGCACCCCTTTGCCTAAGATGCTTCAATTAAGCACACATAAGTGCATATAAACTCTAACTACACATAAATAAGCTTGAACAAGCTTAATAAAGCTTTAAAATAACACTAGGCCTCTATTAATCGATTTATATAGCACCCCTTTGCCTAAGATGCTTCAATTAAGCACACATAAGTGCATAAAAACTCTAACTACACATAAATAAGCTTGAACAAGCTTTAATAAAGCTTTAAAATAACACTAGGCCTCTATTAATCGATTTATATAGCACCCCTTTGCCATAGACTTAAATTATGCACACCTATATTCCAAACTTAGATGCTTCAGTTAAACACACACAAGCACACACATACTCAATAAATACACATAAACAAGCTTAAACATGCTTGAAATTCAAACATTGGGCTTATCAATTTATATAGCACCCAATTGCCTTGGAATCTTCAACTAAGCACACAGAAACATACAAGTCCATATATACTATCAATTTATATAGCACCCCTTTGGCTTTATACGCTTCAGTTAAGCACACAAAAACACAAGCGCATATATACTCCAACTACATTCATTTTATATAGCACTCCTTTGCCTAAGATGCTTCAATTAAGCGCAAATAAACTCTAAATACACATGAACAAGCTTGAACAAGCTTTAGTCAAGCTTTAAATTAACACTAGGCCTCTATTAATCACCCCTTTGCCTTAGACTTAAATTATGCACACCTATATTCCAAACTTAGATGCTTCAGTTAATCACACAAGCACATACATACTCTATAAATACACATAAACAAGCTTTAACAAACTAAAACGTGCTTGAAATTAACACTTATCAATTTATATAGCATCCCTTTGCCTTAGACTCTTCAACTAAGCACACAGAAACATACAAGTGCATATAATCTTTAGCTACACACATCCTTCAAACAAGCTTGAAATTAACACTAGGCCTCTATACATAATCAATTTATATAGCACCTCTTTGCCTTTATACGCTTCAGCTAAGCAAACAAAAACACAAGTGCATAGGCTATATACTCCTACTACACTCAGTTTATATAGCACCCCTTTGCCTAAGATGCTTCAATTAAGCACACATAAGTTCATATAAACTCTAACTACACATAAATAAGCTTGAACAAGCTTTAATAAAGCTTTAAAATAACACTAGGCCTCTATTAATCGATTTATATAGCACCCCTTTGCCTAAGATGCTTCAATTAAGCACACATAAGTGCATATAAACTCTAACTACACATAAATAAGCTTGAACAAGCTTTAATAAAACTTTAAAATAACACTAGGCCTCTATTAATCGATTTATATAGCACCCCTTTGCCTAAGATGCTTCAATTAAGCACACATAAGTGCATATAAACTCTAACTACACATAAATAAGCTTGAACAAGCTTTAATAAAGCTTTAAAATAACACTAGGCCTCTATTAATCGATTTATATAGCACCCCTTTGCCTAAGATGCTTCAATTAAGCACACATAAGTGCATAAAAACTCTAACTACACATAAATAAGCTTGAACAAGCTTTAATAAAGCTTTAAAATAACACTAGGCCTCTATTAATCGATTTATATAGCACCCCTTTGCCATAGACTTAAATTATGCACACCTATATTCCAAACTTAGATGCTTCAGTTAAACACACACAAGCACACACATACTCAATAAATACACATAAACAAGCTTAAACATGCTTGAAATTCAAACATTGGGCTTATCAATTTATATAGCACCCAATTGCCTTGGAATCTTCAACTAAGCACACAGAAACATACAAGTCCATATATACTATCAATTTATATAGCACCCCTTTGGCTTTATACGCTTCAGTTAAGCACACAAAAACACAAGCGCATATATACTCCAACTACATTCATTTTATATAGCACTCCTTTGCCTAAGATGCTTCAATTAAGCGCAAATAAACTCTAAATACACATGAACAAGCTTGAACAAGCTTTAGTCAAGCTTTAAATTAACACTAGGCCTCTATTAATCACCCCTTTGCCTTAGACTTAAATTATGCACACCTATATTCCAAACTTAGATGCTTCAGTTAATCACACAAGCACATACATACTCTATAAATACACATAAACAAGCTTTAACAAACTAAAACGTGCTTGAAATTAACACTTATCAATTTATATAGCATCCCTTTGCCTTAGACTCTTCAACTAAGCACACAGAAACATACAAGTGCATATAATCTTTAGCTACACACATCCTTCAAACAAGCTTGAAATTAACACTAGGCCTCTATACATAATCAATTTATATAGCACCTCTTTGCCTTTATACGCTTCAGCTAAGCAAACAAAAACACAAGTGCATAGGCTATATACTCCTACTACACTCAGTTTATATAGCACCCCTTTGCCTAAGATGCTTCAATTAAGCACACATAAGTGCATATAAACTCTAACTACATATAAATAAGCTTGAACAAGCTTTAATAAAGCTTTAAGTTAACATTAGGCCTCTATTATTCGATTTATATAGCACCCCTTTGCCTTAGACTTAAATTATGCACACCTATATTCCAAACTTAGATGCTTCAGTTAAACGTACACACGCACACATATATTCAGTAAATACACAAACAAGCTGAAACATGCTTGAAATTCAAACATTGGGCTTATCAATTTATATAGCACCCAATTGCCTTGGAATCTTCAACTAAGCACACAGAAACATACAAGTCCATATATACTATCAATTTATATAGCACCCCTTTGTACTCCAACTACATTCATTTTATATAGCACTCCTTTGCCTAAGATGCTTCAATTAAGCACACATAAGCAATCAATCGATTTATACAGCACCCCTTTGCCTTAGACTTAAATTATGCACACCTATATTCCAAATGATGGTTCAGTTAAGCACATACAAGCACATATATACTCTGTACTAAATACTCACTGGGCTTATCAATTTATATAACACCCCATTGCCTTAGAATCTTCAACTAAGCACACAGAAACACAAGCGCATATATACTCGAAATACACATACCCTATAAACAAGTTTGAAATTAACACTAGGATTACAGTTTAATCAATTTATGTAGCACCCCTTTGCCTCGACTCCAGTTAAGCACGCACAAATACACATACCCTTTACGCAAGCTTGAAATTGACACTAGGCCTCTATACACACTCAATTTTCTATAGCATCCCTTTGCCTTAGACGCTTCAATTAAACACAAGCGCATGCGTAATCATTTATATAGGGGAAATATTGTAAAATTACAAGTTCACTTACTACTGCTGTCTTTCTGGTGGGTCATGGGCCTCATTCCAATGCGAGGAGGAGCTACTGCGACTCTTGCGTGGTGTCCATCTTCTCTCATCTGTTCGAAGGAATCAAGAAAATACTTTTAGAAAGTAGAATTAACCGAGAATGGAAAATAAAAAAGCTGTGAAGGAAGTAAAAATGGAAAGACATAGAAAATTGACTGATTGAATAAGTGAATGAAAAACCATTCTGCAACGACTATTTTTGGATGCAGTTCAACCATCCATTATTCTTCAGTTATTCTGTAGAAACTGTTTGATGCAATTGATCAAGTTTTTATTTAACTGAATTATTGACCGAATCAACTAGGCACGGCTACGCTGGTACTTTTATAATAGACGCTAGGTCTAGGTCTAGTAGATCTAGATGTGGCGCTTTCCTGATGTCCCGCTTCTGAGTAGATTACCTGATGATGCGCTAAATAATTAACGGCTCAATGTCAAGCGCTTGAAACCGTGTGTAAAAGTAAAGCATAGGCTCTTCAATTAAGCACACACAAGCGCATATATACTCATTTTATGTGGCAACCCTTTGCCTTAGACCCTTCAATTAATATTTTCATTAGTTTTACCATATATCTCAGGCGGATAAACAATTTCACTGTATCTAATCTCAGACGGATAAACAATTTCACTGTATCTAAACAACATATATGTGCATGGCAAACAGTCTTCAATTAAGCACACACACAAACAATTTGCTTTCTTGGCCTTGCAAAAACAGAGATTGGAAAATAAAATTAAAAAGCTGTGAAGCAAGTAAAAATTTAAAGACATTGAAACTGAGTGAATGAATAAGTACATGAAAAACCATTTTGCAACGTCTATTTTCGGATGAGTTTATAACAGACGATAGGTCTAGGGGTGGCTCTTGAAAGAGGTCCCCCCTTCTGAGTAGATACCTGAAGAGGTGCTAAATAACACACCTGCCTCCAACATAACCGTCAAGCATTCAACTCTCTTGATACAGACACCTTACAACTGTTAATAGTGTATGTACGTAATTATCTCGTGAATGTCAACGGTATCTACATAACACCTACGTGCATTAATTACGACAAGAATTCAAGCGCTTGAAACCGTGTGTACAGCTAAGGCATGGACTCTTCATTTTCATTAAGCACAAGCAAGCGCATATATTCTAAATACATATACTCTTTAAACGGACTTGAAATTAACACTAGGCCTATATATATATATGATCAATTTATATAGCACTCCTTTGATATGCGTATACATATATATCGACACTTACGAAGACGAAGGCCTTGGAATGTTAAACGCTTTTTCACTTCTCAGGTTTTCTATCCTTCAGTCACGACCTCGCTTCTCCAGTCGACCAAAACTCCTCCTTCGAATCGCTCGAGTTCTTCAGCTCGCTGCAGACCGTCCGAGCGAAGACTCTCAATTCGCCCAGTAATTAGTAAGCCGCAGACGTCTCCCTTCTCCTTCGCTCAATCTTCTGACTGACATTACCCACATCAAGTTCAAGACCCACCTACTGTATGCAAATCGCCTGAAAACAGACAGATGTGTCTTGTGGCTTGTTGGCCCATTCGAGGGTCACGGTTCACTGACCACACACAGGTTCAAGGGATGAAGACAGCAAACGTTCTGCCTCAACTATCACACAACACCACTTTGAGTTCATATTTTCCCACCTTAGTGACCACATTCTCATCTATACCGGGTACATAGATATATACATATATATATATATATATATATACGTAAGGTATATATATATATACCGGGTATGTATAGGTCACATGCAACACATAATTTATTCAGCGCCGAAATTTAATGACAGCCCATCAACCGATGGCGCTGAGCAATTTCGCGTTCAAGCCAATCGAATACCATGCCACACAATGTATTTGAGAGCAGTTCAAACAAACCTCAACAATTGTGACAAATGACTCCTCTCATTTTGACAATAACATTCTCATTCACTTTCCATCAATACTGGTATTGATTTCGGTTTAGCTAAAATGATCTGTTTTATTCATTAAACCGTTGCTACTAGAAGCCACTACATACCCGCTCGATTATATTACCTTACTTTAACTCACCCATTCAAACGATAAAATGAAATTATATAAAATTGTGTCTTACTCTTCACCTATTTAAAAAGCCATCCACTGACCGTCTATAAACTTTGAGACAAGATGGTTCTCATAAATGCATAACAGTTAGTGCTGTTGTTGGACATTGCAAAAGATCTCTAATGTCAAGACATCGATCTGAAACTGACCCTTGCACCTTGTCTCTTACCGAGTCGAGCTGATTCATCCCGGTCAAGAAGCACGTTTCACTTATGCAGCTCATGCGTGGCTTTAAGAAGCTAAGAAGTCCTACATTATGGTAGATCTAATAATAACAATAATGACAATATTAGGCCTAATATTAATAGGCGTAATAATAATAAAAGGTTTCATAATTGTAATAGCCCTAATAATGGTCATGGTCATAGCCGTCGTCGTCGTAGTTGTTGTTGTTGTACTGGCATATAGCAGTAGTAGTAATTGCTGAATGTACGTAAGCATTATAATATTTGAGTATACATGTATTTCCATTCAAGGACCTCTCGGAACTGTTATAATTTATATATCCAACGAATCTTAACTGATGCGAATTAATATGTATTGAGAATCGGTTTCCTTCGCCGTTGATTCCTATTATCTCCCACTGAAGCTGCATTTCCCAATACATCGCCCTCCCGTCCAATGATCTTTCTCCCCACTGGTCCAAACTAAATATTTCCCATTGAAAACACATCTTCCCGTATATTTCGCACCTCGTAATAGGTTTTTTAGCGCCGATGTTTAAGCTGGCCTTCCTGGCGCGGGTTTTGTGTAGCCTAGGCGGTTCGTCACCTCCCCTCTTGGTTTAAACGTAATAAATTTAGAAATACCGCCCAAGACTCTATTCGCACCTGCATGCAGCACACGTGCCACCTGCCTACTATGAACCAACTCCACACAGACAGACAGACACACACACATACATACATACAGATTGTAAAGGAATGGTTAACACTTAGCCACCTAGCTGGGAAGTAAACGACAAGTCCGGCGATGCACTGGCCCCGTGTCCAGGACATTGAGATTCGTCAATTGTCGGCTCAGTGGTCTAAAGAAACTTAAATGAGCGCCTCCCCTACATCTCACTTGTGGCATATGCGGAAATTTACTTTACTGCTGACACTATCCCACAAAGTAAACATCTTCCTCATACATAGTTTCGCTTCTCCCAATGGGTCTTTTAGCGCCACTTTGTAAGTCGGTATCCCTGAGGCGCCTTTTGTGTGGCGCTAAGAAATTTCGGAGGTTTACATTTACATATATCCCAGTGGCGGATTTAGCTAAAGGCGCCCCCTTTTGGTTATATGCCTGCGCCCCCAGACCATTCCCGTCCATGGAGGACTGCGAGAATGTGGCGCTCCTTGGAAATGCTCTTGCCCCACGCAAACAATCCTTGAGCCGCCACTCATATATCCCTCTGGTTCTGGCACTACGCCATTAAAAAGGTATCGGCGGGCATCCAGATCTGCGATAGCGCGACAAAACTATTTTAAGTTAGCAGGTCCATAACGCAACCGAAATCTGAGAGCAGCTGCGCTGTGGGATGGGCAGCCTAGAACAGATATAATTATATGCAAACACAAAACTAAAACGTAATAAATTTCGAAATGGCGCCAACAAGTCTATTCGCACCTGCATTCAGTACACGTGCCACCTGCCAAATCCGACCCAACGACAGACGAACAAACACGGAGACAAACAGACATACAGATTGTTAATTAGTGGTCAACACTTGTACGCGAATCGTGTAAACAGCGCGCGATTTAATCTAATGGACGTTTTCAAAACTGTGCTGCCACCTAGCTGGAAAGTAAACGTCAAAGTCCGGCGATGCCCTGCCCCCGTGTCCAGGATTTTGGGATTTGTTCACTTTCAGCTCAAGGGCCTAAGGAAAAGTAAATAAGTAAGTAAGTAAGGTAGAAAAGGAATGAGCGCCTCCTCTACGTCTCACACTGTGGGATATGGGAAACGTTACTTTATTGCTGAGACTATCCCCATAAAATACACATCTTCCTGATATATTTCGCTTCTTCCAGTGGGTCTTTTTTGGTCTCCCTGACTCGGTTTTTGTGTGGCGCTGAAAAATTTCGGAGGTTTACATTTACATATGTCCCACTGCTTCAGACTTCCACCCCAACCCCCTCAATTAAAAACGGATCGGCGGTCATCCAGCTGAGACAGAGCGGTAAAATTAATGTATGTAGGCAGTTGCAAAACGCAGCTGGCTTTGGCGGACTCGCACCGAAATTTAAGACCAGGTGCGCTGTAGGATGGGCAGGAAACGATGGATAATTACATGCAAACCTAAGCTTACTAAATTAGAAATGGCGCCAACAAGTCTATTCGCACCAGCATGCAGCACACGTGCGACCTGCCTAATCCGAACCAACCCTAGATGACAGACGGATAAAGGAGGAGTGTAAAGAAGTGGTCAAAACGTGTATGGAAGTCGTGTTACCCACGTTGATCTAATGGTCTTTTTCGAAACTGTGCTGCCACCTACCTGGAAGGTTAACGGCAAGTCCTGCGATGCGCTGGTCCTGTGCCAAGAATATTGGAAATTTGGAAGTCATCCGCTGATGGCTCAAGGGCCTAAAGAAAATTAAATAAGCGCCTCCCCTACATCTCACTTGTGGAATATGAGAAACTACTTTACTTTACTTCTGAGACTATCCCATAAAATACACATCTTTCTCATACATTTCGCTTCTCCCGATGGGTCTTTTAACGCCATTGTATAAGTTGGTCTCCTTTACGCGGCTTTCGAGTGGCGCTGAGAAATTTCGGAAGTTACATTTAAATATATCCCAGTGGGCGGATTCAGCTAGAGCCGCCCACTCTTGGTTATGTGCCTGCGGGGCCCTCAGTCCAGAACCGTGCATGGTGGACTGTCAGAATGTGGCGCGAAAAATGCTCTTGCCCCAAGCAAACAATCCTGGAGCCGCCACTGATATATCCTTCTAGTTCAGGCTATTTCCTATTTACAAGAGATCGGAGGGCATACAGATATGAGAATTCATCGGGTGAGATCCTTCATCACGGCGGCCCGTATGAATGGGTACCACGCTATTTAAGGTCTTCGTGTAGGACCAAACTAGCCCGAGATTAAACCCTCTTAAATATAATCACTATCGGTACATGAACCCGCACATGCTCATGCACAGAAGCACCCGACGACATGTTAACGTGAGGCTTAATTATTCTACCTACGTAACGAAAACAGAAAATTAGCGTCCAACAGATGAGTTAGAAATAACAATTAAAATTCAATGGGGCTGGAGACAAAGATAAAATCTATTTTTGTTATAAATTTGGCCAAATTCCACATCCTAATTGCCTTGGCAGATGCGCTGTTGACAGCTGACCGTCTACCAGCTGGCCTGGTGATACGTCACTTCCGGAAGCTACAACTGCCGAAAGCCCAATACACGGCAGTGCTTTCTCTAATTCTTCTATCACCTCGTTGTGTGGACATCTTCTATTATCGCCCAACGAGTAATTATTTTGTTAGTGTATTAGTTATTTTCGAATTTCGTAAAATGGCACAGGTATGTTATACAAGCCTAATTTCTTTCTGGATATCAGATGACACATGAATATTACTTCAAGTATGTTTTGTTTAAAATTGAAATTATTATAGACTTACCTGTGTTCCAGTACGCACAAACGGTTTGGTTACTAGACTTAAGCGTATGGAGTAAAGGAAGAAAAGGAAATGGAAGACACGAAATGGAAGACACGAAGGAAGAAAAGGAAATGGAAGACACGAGAACGTTTTCATATTTTCGCTTCTACAAAATTTATTTACACTTGAACGAGAAAATAAAAATTATGAAATGTGAGTGAAGAAATACTACATTATATAAAAATACAACATATTATGAAATAAATATTTCAGTGGGGACGAAGTCGGTTAATTCGAAATCATTTTTTGTTATTGCACTGATTTCGTTTAACATGTAGCGCAGGTCAAAAATATGAAGTACACATTCACCAGTTTCTTGACAAAAATTATCTGTGTAGACATCAGAATTATGTAGTTTACTAAGTTAAGCGTCAGCATTTACTATACAAGAAAGAAGCAGTTCTGATTAATAGCCTTGCACTAATCTCCACCTCTTAATTCTGTCCACCATTGAACCAAAAGGAAATCCTTTTCTGCCCCACAGCACAAGTCCGCTTGATCCTTAAATTTATGTGCAGTGTCCTACTCACAGGTGCTGTTTGCTTCCTATCCAGCTTTCACTTTCATAGTCCTGAATTTCAGGCACAGAACCTCTTATACTGTGAATACGTTTTTACATCAGAGCTGGCTTCGACTAGTATCTTGCAAATTATGACAAAGGTACTGTATAAATCATTACATGTTGATTGGATTAATCTTTGAAAACTACTTTTCTTCACTGAGGCTCAAGGACAGTTGAAGACAAGACGCTTTAGAAGTTGCTGCTGGAATTCCTGTGTTATATCTTGTTTTGTTTTTGGTGATGACTGTCGCAGGCTCAGCAGCACCAGCAGCAGCAGCATGATTCAGGTGATAAAGATAAGAAGAGAAAAGAGACCATCCTGGACCTTTCAAAGTATCTTGACAAACCGATTCGAGTTAAATTTGCTGGTGGTAGAGAAGGTGAGATATTAATGTTAATAATAATAATAATAACACAATAAATAATAATAATAATAGTTCTCAAGTGTGGGCATAAAGTACATTTAGCGTCCCTGGCCAGTAGGACATGCAGATCCAGAGGGAGGCTATTCTAGGTAGGTGGCTCAACCACTGAAAAAGCACAATGTTGCTTGTTAAAGGAATAACAACTTGACCTTGGGTTGTTTAGATGTTTTGCTTAGAAGTGGGTGTTTTTCTTAATGTAATTTTTGTCATGTTGTTTGTGTTTATCCGTAGCGAGTGGAATCCTCAAGGGTTATGATCCTCTCCTCAATCTTGTGTTGGATGGAACAACAGAATATTTACGAGGTACGTCTCCACTTGTGCTGTGTTAAGAAAATAGGTAACCAAAGAGATAATACACAACTGCTCCATAAAATGGCTTTGTTGGAATGGGTAACGGAAACTGCTAGAATTATTAATGAAAGGATGTGGTGTTTGTAAACGTTTTCCAGATCCAGACGATCAGTTCAAATTGGCAGAAGACACTCGTTCGCTCGGTCTGGTAGTCTGCCGTGGAACATCTGTCGTCCTCATTTGCCCGATGGAAGGAATGGAATCCATTTCAAATCCCTTCATCCAGCAGGAGAGTTAGAAATGCTCGACAAGAGACAACCATCTGTGACGCCTATGTTCCATCATGTTGTCATCATTGCTCGACTTCCTTTTTGAACGTTTTGAGCATTTTTCGTTGACTCATTTGGATGCTTGACGATTTGTGGCAGTCTTTGACAGAGCTTTGTTGAGTTTGCAGTAGGATGTCTAGCTGCAGTTTGAGTTGGCCTGTTTATGTGAAATCTTTGGAACGTCCTGTAAAATTGAAATATTATGACACAAAAACTGCTGGACATGATTTGTCTGTTTATGGGAAGTGTTTGGAACATTCATTAAAAGGGAACAAGTGCTCCTTTGAATAGGTTCAGTGTACAGATGTGTACAGTGTACATTTCAGAGTACAGGGAAAGTGTGTAAAGCTTCTGATTAAGTAATTATTGCCATTTTGATCGTTTCCTAACATGAAAGACACGGTGGTGTGAAAATGTCTTTGCTGCTGGTCTGTCCTTGGTTTGAATCCCAGAGCTCTGACCACTTGATTTCAAACTGTAACCCTTCCCTACAGTCAGCACTATTCGACGAAGATTTGGCCGTTTCGGGTGTCAAACTCTGAACACACTGCTGCATGGCTAGCAGTTTCTGCACTCTTCATTCACCCACAGATTTTGTTCAGCTCATTTTTTCAAAAACGCGATGCTTCTTTTCAATGAACAGACACAGAAGAAAGTAGCGTTATCTTGTCGCTACAAGAAATCTAGGTGACTACCAATTCACTACAATCTAATAGAAGTATTGATCACAAAATGTTTCCAATTCAACTTGCTTTTGGCAGATTAGTGTTCGAATGGTTACTCACTGCTGTGTCGCAAGACAGTAAGGTAATCAGTAACATAATACACGCATCAGTAATCCTCAAAGCGCGGTCCTCAGTTCAAAGATAATTCAACAATTGTGAAGTTGCTACTTTTACAACTTTACAGCAGTTTGACAAAGAACTATGTAAATTTCATACAGCACACTGGGATTTCAACCCCATACACAGTGGTGAAAGGCAAGATCTAAAACAATTGTGTAGTTGCAACTTTTAGGTCTAAGATGCACCATGTTAGCCACATGTTTCAGCGTCTCATCGAAGCGTTATTTCTTAACACGCCATATGTCCATCAGCTGAGCAAGGCAGGGAAGTTCCTGATAGGTGCTACATAAGTAAATACATACGTCAGCCACTGTGTCAAGTGGGAAAAGTGTTCAACACCAGCATCACACACGAACATTGAACAGTATAGTCCACTGCACATATGCACTGTTCCAGGTTTCAACTCGTAGCCACACCTGTCAGAACGACAGTCGTGGAAGCAGTGCCTTAAGGGCCCATCCATGTATTACGTACGCAATGAGGGGGTGATCGGACTTAGGCGATTTTGAGTACGGGTGCGTACGGCAAGGGAGTGGATCTCGACAAAATGTGTACGTACGCAAAATAAATTTCTAATTATGACATCCACATTAGCCTATTTATAACATTATTATCCTATAGTAGTCCTCCTGTATTAATCCTATATAAAAAAATAAATAGTAGCCTACGATAAAACAAATGTCTTATAGATGACTAGCTAATTAACTTTTGTAAAGGGGGATTAGAGAAGCTTGGTTGTACGTACGCATGGGGAAGGGGTCCACAAAATGTATGAGGTGCAACAGGGGGGAAGGGGGAATGAAAATATATTTTTTTGCGTACATAATATATGGATGGGCCCTAAGAAAGGCCCATTACAAGCGCTAGAGATAGAAACAAAAGTACAGGGATGGAACATTTCTGGAGTTCTTCTCCAGGCAGCAAAGATTCCGAGCAGTCAAAAACAAGCAGGTAGCTAGCTATTCACAATGCACCAATTTAGTCAACACGAAATTATTTCAAAGGTACATCCCTGCCCTGTACCTCAAAAAACCATGGTGGCTACTGGCACCCAGACTAATGCGGTAGCCCAGAAAACAGTCCAGTCTTAAGACTTCAAAAGTGCCGTCATCATAATGCACCAAACATCAACTGAGTCATCTTAATGAAATACACTTCATTCAACAACCTTCGCATTACAACAAAGTTGTACTTAAGCGAATTTAACTGGGATGTTCCCAAATGTGTTACATCAGAATTGCGTCATAATGGATCCTGTATTACAGGAGGTTCCATTGTAATGTATGCATCCACACGTTTACGCAGTATTTATATAGCACCACTGAAAAGCAGAAGACATACAACTGTACAGCTTGACTGTTTTACATCTTGTCCTTGGCAGGACACCAAAACCACTCCAATTATAAGAGTCCTCACTTTTGTCTTGCACTACCCTCTACAACCAGTGTTGCATATGACAAAATCGCGTAGCTTACTGTAGGAGAAATGAGCCGAAAACAGACTTATTTGGCTAGTAACTCAAAATCACAGCATAAAAGTCATTGTGCCCTGTAACTAGACAATAGTGTGACCTTTTAATAGTAATAAGAAAATTTATATAGCGCCGTAACACAACCGAGGTCAAAAAAGGGCGCTGTACATTCACCAGTGCATTCAGCCATTGAAGGATAAGCTGAAAAGGACATGTTTTTAACTGTTATTTTAAAAATGTCTCCAGCGAAGGGGATGACCTGACATGCTCAGGAAGTCTGTTCCCCACCACAGGTCTAATTTTGTGGTAATCACAGAATCAGAGCCAAGTAAATCCATCCTAGTAATATAGTTCACATAAACCAGAGCACCATAGAAAAGCTTATCTGTGACAATTAAAAAGTTTGGGGGGTCATTTATGATGTTTCACAACTAACGTTTACCAAAATCTTTTTATTAATGTTTCGACTTTTGGCAACAGGTTCCGAGCACTTGCCGTTTAAAAAATTACCAGATCAAGTTAACCTCAAATGTAACAGCAGTTAACCACGCCTCCATTGAGATCTAAAACCACTCGAGCTAGGCAACACCAAATGAAATCAAATGCCATGAAGAAACCCAGGGCAAGTTCAATCATAACCCATCCAGGCGGCACACAACATGCTTACAGGATATGCAGTCTGAACAAGACAGCTTTTAAGTCATATTCTGAACAAACATCACAACATACGGGAATCATGTTACTATCATGTTACCTACATCAAATAACACGTGATAACAACGTTGCAGCACAACAAGGTCATGTCTTAAAGTCAACGCAAGATTGGAATAAAAGTCGGCAAGCACATCACACCAGTAGAATTCACATTGTACTTATGCATGTTACATAGCTTAAATAACATGTTACAAATGTGACATAACATGCTAACAGTTCAGTTAGGGCTAATAAACTGAGATGCACGTTATGCACGTGTATAAGGTCCCAATGCTTTGGGAGCTACTAGCTCATGCAAAAGTGCCAGAAAAGCGGGCAGTCTTGGGGTGGTAAGTCATGCCAGACATCACTCAGCCAGACCCCAGAATTTAACATGCACATGGTCCCAATAAATTTAAATCTAACCCGAACATTATGAAACTGTTTTTCACAAGCCTCACCTTTAATTAACTGTTTTATTAGTTATAACTGAAACTCCACCACTGCTGAATGCAGGTGATGCCAGTCCCAAGCCCGGATAAAGGAGGACGGCGACGTCAACGGCCTTTGATGCCAGAAGATGTCGTTAAACATCGGAACTACTACTACTACTATTTAGTTATAACTGTAAAACGAGAAAACAGTATCCGCACAAACTACCTGTCTGATGCGACCTAATTTTGAATCTCGCCTTTAGGATATGTAACTCTGAGCACCAAGAAATTACAAATGTTAACAACAGACTCTCAAGCATTTTGAAAGGTCATGCACTTTCCAACCCAAGGCAACATCAAAAGCAACAACTGTTAATTCATCGATCCCTTAAAAGAATCATAAAAACAAAGATAGTTAATTCACCATCCATGTAAAGTAAGATAAGGTAAGGTGATCGCTTTTTAATTATGCAAGTACGTCAGCTTCACGTATTGCATCCTACAGTCTAAGGATATTTCAGCTCATAAATAGGACAATCGATTGTTTTACACAGCTTCCTTAGGGGTCGTCCATTAAGGAGAGGAGTATGAAAGAGAAGAGGAGAGGTCCGCAGAGGAGTAGTGTCACCGCCTGGGCATCCTTTACGGACACCCCTTTTGGTTTACACAGCTTCTTTATGCGTTACACAGCTTCTTTACATGTAAGACAATTTACCAAGAAGTCGTCTTCATCTGGCAAACTGGTTGAACCGTGGACACAGCAGTGAAGAAAGCATCCACTTTACTAATCCACCAACTCTATAGTGCAACGCAAGTTCACCAGTGATCTACAAATTAACTTTTCAAAACAAGAACCATTAAATGACGAGACAAATAATCTGCAAAAAAAGATTCTTACAAGTAATTTATTTTACACAAACCGCTTAAATCACCGTTTCAGGCAGGTAGTAAACTGAAGATCAACTTGAAATACCTTGATCACAGAGCTCCACTGAAGCTGTTCTTACTACGGTATATCACTATGCTATGATCTCTATCCAATACAATCTTATTTACTACTGCGAATAATCACTTATTAATCTTTAGATCCGTAAAAAATTTTAAATGGTAGAATGAAACCATCATTGTCATTGCAGCAGAACACGGGAAAAACCCTGGGCAGACAGACATAAGGGTTGCAGCAAAGTGAGGTTTAGAAAAAACTGCCCACACGATGTCAGCCGAGGGTAAAATTTGGTCCCATACTGCCTGCAATCCAGAGACCCTAAGCAATACTCCACTGTATGCTGTAAAGGTCCCAAGTCCAACTGTGGAACAAAAGCGCTTTTTTCCGGGCAGAACAGGAAGTCAGGATCAGATATTTCAAAGTTTTGTTACATAGAGATGTTAAACTTGAATTGACAGAACTTTTGGCTCAAGCACAGACACAGTAAGAACAACCTAACAGTTTAACAACCTTTTCTCTACACAAAGTAGTTGAACAAAAATTGCCAAATTCACCTGACTCACTGAAATCAGAATCCCAAGCAAACTGATGAATGACTGGTGTTTTTCCACACCACCTGATCTCATGCAATGACTTCCAGAGTGCCGAGCATGGAGTAAACTACTGTACTAAGCATTGCACTAAGCTCAACCAACATAAAGCCGACAGCCAAGTCCAGAAGGGGAAGAGCTAATTTCCTTCATTTTCTTAGGTCTTGCAAGAGTGAGGGACGAATCTTCCTAGTTCTGGACACTGGGCTAAAGTTGGTTATTTTTCAGCTCATGCCAAAATTTAACAAACTGCTGGATGGCTGACAAAACCATATGAAACCAGCTTGCCCAGGATCACAAAACAGCGTCCAATTAGCACAAACATTTTGACCAAAAGGTGCCAAAGCATGTGTCACTGCAGACCCGTTTGACTCTATATTTCTTCACAATCAACAATCCCTTGTCACAGACAGTTCATTCTTTCAACTATGGTAATGCTAACCCGATTCTGCACAGGCCAAGGTCGAAGTGCCTTTGACCACTTTAAATGGGGCAAGCCACTGATCTTTCGTGTAGCTTAGGCACAGTGCAGACTATGGCACACATCGTCAAAGTCTGTCCACAAACATGGTTTGCTGGTGGCCAAAAGGCTCTTCACTTCGCCAGTGACGAGGCATGCAATCGGCTAAACACAAACTGGATATGCTAGACAGACTATAACATCCTTTCAGTTGGTTACTCTTATTTTCAGCAAATTCATCCAAGCAGATAAATGCAACAACTGACAGTTCAGCCAACTGCTCTCCAGCACGCAACGTCTTCCGAGGGTGGACCCCCAGTGTCTTAAATCGCATAGTACAACGCCTGACTGGCCAAGGCTCCAAGTGTCTGCCCTGCAACATCACTGTGCAGACTGAAGCCTTCCCAAGATGGTCCCTGCATATACACCTTGAGCAAATCCTTAGTGCAAAGTAGCCACGCTTCAACTGATAAACTGTCCCTCAGGTAGTAACGCTATACAAATACAAGAAATTAAGTAAGCAGAACAATTCCAGACAAATCTGGAACATGTGGCAACTGTGCAGTCGGCATGGCCTGCAACCAGATATTGCTTGTAACTACAAGAAGTTTCATTTCTTATTTCTCCTTTCTTTCAGGCCACAGTGATTGTCTGATATTTCCAGACACTGTCTTTGAGTATAACAGCCACATCAATTAGTATCTGGATTTAGAAACTTTTTCAACTCATAACGACATTAGTTCCAATGCAAACAGGGCTCCAGAACAATGACAGAAGAATCCAAACTGTTCTAAAACTGATTCTGCTTCCAGTCAACAGCCTCTTCTGCAGATCAAACATAGTTTTTCAGAAACAGTTCTGCGGAAACGACAGAAAGAAATACAAAGTCACAGTCAGGCAAACTTCTCAAAGGAAAACTAATGTCACACGTTACACAAGTCGTGTCTTTTCACATCTGTCAGTAGGTCGCATATCAGCGTCTCCGAGAAAACGCTAAAAAAAGACACTGCATAATTTTACAGATGTATGCATATAACAGTAAGATCAGAACAACGTGACTGGAACAGTAACTTAACGTAAATCAACCTCGCTACACAGCATTCACAAGATTCAACCCATTTGTTCAAAATTTTCCTTTTTACATATACACATATTTAAAAAGGTGCCTCTCTTTAAAACTGTCACCAAAAATTACTTTTTAGCAGGGCAGCACTGCTAAGTGGGTAAACATGGGATTCTTTGACTACCGCTAATGTAACTTAAAGTAACCACGCCTTCCATGGTGCCTTCAACCCAATAAGTACTTCACAAAGGCGCTATGCCATCAAATCATGGTTTACATCCCTACACTTACATCAAACAGACCTAAATGTAAGAGGTATATACCTGGAGATTACCATGTAAGAGGAATATACCTGGAGATAACCATGTAACAGATATATATCTGTAAATTACCATGTAAGAAGTATATACCTGGAAATTACCATGTAACAAGTATACACCTGGAAATTACCATGTAACAGGTGTGGATACTCCTTAACATTAAAGATATGATAAAACTTGCAAAATTACAGAAAATTAAATTTCAAACAGATTCATCAATACTTATGAAAGTTTTAATAAAAACCAACTGGGTGCATAAGTTTATGCCTCAGAGTGTACAGCAGCAAAATATTTAATCAGCTACTGCAGTAAAGCATCATCGATAGTTTTCAAATCACAATTAATAACGGCAACAGCAATCACCATAAAAAAATGTAAACCATGAAATGACACCACCCTCAGAGCTGAACCATACGCCAGATGTTTGTGTATTTTTGCTTCAAATGGTCAAATACTACTGTAGTCAACTGATATCGTTTACAGGCAGTCCTCTTCGAAGCACCAGCGACAAACAGCCAGACTGGCAAAGAGCAACATGACCCACTTCCAAAAGCACAAGGAAATAGATCGTTGATGCATGTACATGCGAAGAAGAAGCGACGATCTTGGAGTCCGAAGGCGACACCTTCAATGAGTAAAATGCAACAGCGGCGCAACCCTCACCACCACGCCAAGTCAGTAGTCTAGAAGCGAAATTAAGCGGAAAACGGTAAATTTATCTATGTGAATTTCAGTCGCCAGCACCACCATTCGAGGGCTCCTGTTCGTCCACATTGTTGAACTGTTCGGCATCGATTACTCCAGCACCGCAAACATCCATCTGGCAGGACTCTTCCTCGCCGTCCAGACTTGCGTCTCCTTCGCCTGAACTCAGAGAGCTCTTCTTACTGCCCGGCTTTACCGAACCGTTGAGGCGCCGGCGTTTCGTCCGAGATCGGGTGTCCGACTGGTCGCTCTGTGGGGTGATGGAGCGCAGTTCGAAGAACGGCAACAGCTGTCCGACCCGCTCTTCGAAAAACTCCTCCATTTTCCGACCGGCTTTTCCGATTTCAGTCTCCGGCTGTGAAATCAAAAGAGAAACTACTGAACATCATAAACAGGCCTTTGTTTACTTGTACTTGAACTAAAAATGTAGAAATAGAAGAAAATAATTCAATAATAATTATTATAACAACTTCAAACTAAATCATCCACATACTGTAACAGCTAGAATGCCCTGAGGGTCAACAAGTATGATCTATTCATTGATTCTCCTGTATCGTCAGGTTAAAATTTTGGATAACATCATATTGGCCACACAAACAGAAGGAATACAAAGCCTTGGGGAATATTAGCTTTTAAAGAAAAGAAGTTTTTGGTAACAATAAATGACATCCAGGGAACATAAGCTCTTGTGAGAAGCAGGTTTCGAATAATTTGCCTCATGGGATATTATCTTTAAAAAAAGCAGCTTTTGGTAAACTCACACAATAAAATTCTTCAAAATGGCAGGAATAAGGAGTCTAATGTAACATTAGTGTTAAGTAAAAAGCAACACAATAAAATTCTTCAAAATGGCAGGAATAAGGAGTCTAATGTAACATTAGTGTTAAGTAAAAAGCAACACAATAAAATTCTTCAAAATGGCAGGAATAAGGAGTCTAATGTAACATTGGTGTTAAGTAAAAAGCAACACAATAAAATTCTTCAAAATGGCAGGAATAAGGAGTCTAATGTAACATTAGTGTTAAGTAAAAAGCAACACAATAAAATTCTTCAAAATGGCAGGAATAAGGAGTCTAATGTAACATTAGTGTTAAGTAAAAAGCAACACAATAAAATTCTTCAAAATGGCAGGAATAAGGAGTCTAATGTAACATTAGTGTTAAGTAAAAAGCAACACAATAAAATTCTTCAAAATGGCAGGAATAAGGAGTCTAATGTAACATTAGTGTTAAGTAAAAAGCAACACAATAAAATTCTTCAAAATGGCAGGAATAAGGAGTCTAATGTAACATTGGTGTTAAGTAAAAAGCAACACAATAAAATTCTTCAAAATGGCAGGAATAAGGAGTCTAATGTAACATTAGTGTTAAGTAAAAAGCAACACAATAAAATTCTTCAAAATGGCAGGAATAAGGAGTCTAATGTAACATTAGTGTTAAGTAAAAAGCAACACAATAAAATTCTTCAAAATGGCAGGAATAAGTAGTCTAATGTAACATTAGTGTTAAGTAAAAAGCAACACAATAAAATTCTTCAAAATGGCAGGAATAAGGAGTCTAATGTAAGACTGGCATTAAGGAAAAAGCAGTGCTTCATGAATCACATAACATTATGCTTTGTAAGCAGCTTAATTAGCTTGACATGGCAGGAACAGGACAGTAACATGATAGAAGCTTACATGGTTGAATTTCTGGCAGTTGGCAAAGACGAGGCAGATGTCGGCAATGAAGTCCTCAAGGCACTGATATTGATGGAAGTTGTTCTTGGAAAGTTTGCTACGAATCGTGCTGAAATCCATCGGGTTAGTGATTGTCCGATAGTAGTTAGGAACCTACAGTTATCAGCACACAAAACAGGATACAACCACTTTTAGACTGGCATTACATAACTGTGCAATGATTAAGTTAACTGGGCAGTCACATTAACTGGACAATCACATTAATTGGGTGATCATGCTAACAGGACAATCACATTAACTGGACGATTACATTAACTGGGTGGTCACTTTTATTTTGGCATTTGTAAACAGTCTGTTTAGGATTAGCCTTCCACATCTTATTTATTTTATTTTAACTGCACCCAAGCATTGCCCAATCTGTTGACTTGGGATGAGAGACCTTGTCTCATCCAATGAGGAAGAATTGACCCGGGGAAAATGAAAAATATCAGCCATCAGGGGTCCCAAAAGTATTCAAAGAATCTGTAATTCATGCCAATAAGAACACCCCATTCACAGTAAGGGGGAGTTTGGTAAGTGAGAAATGGGATTCATTTACCCATAATCCACTTAACATGCTGATAACAACCCTCGGCTCTTGAGACCTGCATGCATACAAAACGATCTGCACTGTAATTTTTTTCCCCTTATGACCTAACAAAAACAACCACTCAACTCAACACAGCCGCACCTTCACCCCCAACAAATCAACAGCGAAGACTTAACCGTCCCATAAAACAATGCTCTTCACAACTTTTAAATCTTGAGGGAGCTTCATATACATTTTTAAACAATAAAATAACAGCAGTGCACACCAACAAACTGAACTGCTGCAAAAACGATCAAATTCATGCTTTATTGAATGCAGTTTGAAACACCATAACAACACATCTTCTAATAGCAAGGGTAATAATTGCTCACATTTTCTAAAGACTGAATTAAAAGGATGCTTACCGATTTACTGACTGGTTCGTGGAACGGCATGCTGGCTTCATGACAAAACAGTTCCAGTAGAAGTCTTTCGCAGACCTAAACACAGAAAGCCACTCAGAAAAACTTCAAATGAAGCAGTTGCAACAGACAACGACAAGCAACCGCAACAGCAAAACATGGCACAACTGCTACATCTATTTAAAAACTTACATAGCACCATCATCACAATCAACAAAGCACCTATCAATGATTGCTTCCGGTGAAACCACACTCAAAAACTGCAATCCACATCTTAGATGTATGTATGTATGGATGGGAAACTTCTAGATAGCCATGCACTACGGCATGACTAAAGTTCTGGAACTTCTAGATAGTCATGCCATAGCGCCTTTGCGAGGTTCTTAAAACGTGCAATATAAGTTTTGGGAATCATACATACATACATACACAATATACATTTTGGGAATCATACATACATGCATACACAAACAAATACATTATACATACCATAAACTCAGAAAGCAAAGCATGCATCTGACTCTGATTATTTTTTTTGCATAGCACCTTTTAAGAAACCACTCAATGTTAATAATAAAAAGGTCACTCTGTGCACCAACCTTCTGTTCCCTAGCAGTCAGACCGGTCGTGGATCGGCGTTTTGTGCCCAGTCCGGCCGAGACGGCCTGTCGATTATCGGCACTCTCCATGCGAATTGTCTCCTCTTTTGTACACAGACCACAGTACCACTGGCCACTTCACGCACATTTCAAACCAAAATAACTAGGAATTAGAATAATGGACGGTAACAACGTACAACAACATTTAGTGGCACAAAAGCTACAATGCCTGAGGAATTTCCAGATATTGGGGTATCGTCAGTCTTCTTACAGATGACACAATGGAGGCCCACTGAGCTTGAGGCACAGGCCAAATGGGGCCATATAATCCTTCTGTTGGTTACACAGCTCAACATAAAAAACAGATGATATGCGTGACAGAGCCTCGCTGGTGGAGATTTTTCAACCATCATTTGCCAGCAGATTTACCTGTCATTCTCAACTCAACCTAACATCATTTAGACTAGCAAAAAGCTCCTTCGATACGACATAGTCAGAGACACGGTTTATTTCAGTTTTAGAAAATTACATCACCATAACGTGACATTGTCATACGGTGATACTTGGTATGGCTAAGAATTCCCAGTGTATACACAATACCTTGGAGCATCAGTGAGTTGCAGGACGTGACATCCCAGATGGAAAACCTTGGGGCATCCGTCGCAGCAGAGAAGGTCTCCACCGTTGCGACAGACTGCACAGTAATCGTCGCTCGGGTCGTCTGCCGACCGCAACCGCAACACGTCGGGCAGCGGAGAAGACGAAGACGACTCCATCAACGACAAAGAATCTGGAAATGAACAGAGCAGAGCATTCAAGAGGTGCTAAAAATATATTGTACAGTAATCAATACTCCCTCCCTCCCTCATTCCTCACTCGCTCACTCACTTTAGCTCACTCACTCACTCTTGCTTACTCACTCTTGCTCACGCACTCACTTTTGCTCACTCACTCATTCACTCTTGCTCACTCACTCACTCACTCACTCACTGATTGACTGAGAAACTCAGTGCCACATACCTCCCAGTGCCACAGAGACCTGGTCGTTTTGGATGTATTCGCCCCCAGTCAGGCCGTTGCTCGAGTCACTTGTCATTTCTGTCCAGTTGGAGAGCGGTTTGTCCGAGTCGTTGCTGGCACTGACGCCGGCTCCACTGGCAAACAACTCACTTGAAAGATCCGGTGAAGTTTCGTTCAGCAGTTCCAGTTCAGTGGATTCGATACACGGAGTGGGAGTCCTACTGCCGGACATGCTTGCCTGAACAATTTGAAACGTCAGACAAAAGGTCAGTTGCTGATGTGTTTGCCTTCTGCCTCCATGGCTTTATTATTTCAGCTGCACTCAAATAATGATGATATAAGATGAGTGAGGTGGTTTCCCGTTGCCTTCCTCACAGACAACTGTGGGTCAGCAACTTGTCCAAGGTCGCTATGCAGTGGCTTGAGTAAGATTCGAACCCGTGTCCCTCCAGTTATGAGGCACAGAACAACTATTACACCACTGTGTTTCTCGTTCAAATAATAATAATAATAATAACAACAATAACACCGATCGCCAAAAACGAAAGCACAATAAAAGAACACTCTGTGAATGATGATTTACAATTATTATTACAAGAATAATAATAACAATTAATAATCCATGCATTTCTGTAGCTCCACTATTATAATGCTCAAGGCATCAGCCAATGGTCACGGCCAAGCAAAGTAGGAGCACATACCAAACTCCAGGGTAAGTCTGGAATCTTGCACAGTACACATATTACTTTACAAATTAAATTCTTCCTACAACTGCAGTGATTATTATGATTAGGACTCCATGACTCAACTCAGAGAAGGACCATTGCATACATACATTACATAATGGTTTTGTCTGCTTTTTGTAAACTTTATACTCATAGGCAGCTGTCAACTCTGTTTACATAAAATACAAAAGCACAATGAGAAAGCAAGCAAAAAACTAGGCAGCGGCACTTACACCGGCTCTCAGATCCAGGAAGTCTAGGTTGAAACCTTTGGCTTCCTGTTTGATCATACTGCATGACGGTCTCTCTGATGCCTCAACTTTCACAGAACTTGTTGTACTTGAGGGGTAGTACGGTTGTCTGAAAGGCAGAATACAGAACAACGATGTTTAAACTCATGCAACGCCTCAATGTCTGTTGATATATTTGGGGTTCAAAACTCATCCAGGGACAGAAAGAAGTTCCCTAAGTACAGTTCCTCTCAGGCCCTCCAGAGGACTCCACTCAAAACGAATGCTGACGTCAAAACGAATGCTTTGCCTAAGGTGCTCCCAGTTGCTGGAATCGTCTATCTCTAGAATTGCGACTTGAACTCCTTTCTCTCCCCCTCTCAGTGTTCCGCAGCCGCCTGAAGACTGTACTGTTTAACAGTGATTTTACTTTTTCAGGTCAGAAGCACCTCTGTTGAGTTTACCCTCTAAGGGGCGCTTTATAAATCTCAAATAACAATTACAATTACAACCCCAATATCACTCAACCAATAAACATTATCAAGAAAAATGCATCAGTGAGGCACAAACACACTGTCCGTACACAGGGACCTTAAATGGCGTGGCACCCACTCACAAGGGCAGCAATGGTGTAGGATATCACCTGATAAATTCACTGAAAAATGAGCAGGGTCAAGGCCATACGGTTGCTATACAAAGACATGTACATTTACATTTACAAACAGTCACTGCTAATCATGGCTTAGAGAAGGCAGTTACAACCAGGAAGCATTTCCAATGTTGAATCTATCTTCCTGTAATTCTCCCCATTTCTTTCAGCCGGTCTTTGCTCTTTTTCCTCTGACTCATTCAGTGTGGCTCATATGACAAAATCTCTTTGTCTGAGCTCATTACCCATTTTCACAAACCAAATGTCAAACCATATTCATTGCCAATCGTTTCAATAACTGTTACAAGCAAGTTTTAATAATGCTCTCAACTTTAAGTCCTTGTTGCAGGTAAATTAACCCAGAATTTCAATAATTGCAAATATTAAGCCTTTAGAAATGCCCTAAGCCATCACTAATTCATGGTGCAGGATCCTTCAGAAAGAAAAAATTCAGGAAAGCCCTCAACTTTCTATGAATCAGCTTAACAAATGACTCATTACAGATCATAAGCCACTTCCGAAAGTCACTTTAAATCATCATCATCATCATGATCCATGGGCCGAGAGCCCGTAGGTGTCCACTGCATGCATTGTCACTTGTCTCCACAGTTCCCGATCTTGTGCTGTTCTTATCAAGGCGTGCAAGTCTTGTTTACACCAATCCCTTATATCATCTGTCCACTCCCTGTTAGGTCTTCCTCGTCTCCCATTTCCGTCCATAATTCCCATCATCACGCTTTTTATTTTTCTACTGTCATCCATCCTGCATATATGTCCAAACAAGCGTAATTTCCTTCTCATTATTACTTGTATTAGATCTTCTTTTATGCTCAGTCTTCTTCGGACCTCCGTATTTGTTACCTTCATTGTCCAATGCAGATGTAATATTCGTCTATAGCAGTACATTTCAAATGCTAATATCTTATCTTTATCCGTCTTCTTGATTGTCCATGCCTCACATGCATACAGAGCTGTGCTAAACACACATGTTTTCAAGACGTTTAGTTTGGTCTTGTGGCTGATTTTCCTGCTTTTCCAGATGTTGTTTAGCCCTGCCATAACTCCTTTTGCCTTTACTATTCTTGCCTTTATGTCTTTTGCACAATCATTATTCCATGTCATGAGACTTCCTAAGTACACAAACTCCTTTACATTTTCAATCACCTCATCTTGCACTTTAATTTCCATGTATATTGTCTCCTTGCCAAATACCATTGTTTTTGTTTTATCCACATTTATTTTTAGTCCAGCATGTTCGGCAAGTAGGTTCAGTCCGCACACATTTTCCTGCAGCCTGTCGCAGCTGTTCTCCAGCAGGTCAATGTCATCTGCAAATCGTAGGTTATTGATGAGTTCTCCCTGCACTGAGATTCCAGTTCCATTATCTTGTATATCCTGCATGACTCTTTCCAAGTAAGTGATAAACATACTAAGTGAAATTGGATCACCCTGCCTTGTCCCTATTGTGGTTACAAACCATCTTCCTAGTTCCCGTCCCACTTTCACTGCAGATTTTGATCTCTCTCCAATGTTCTGTAGAATCTGTACCAGTCTGTCACCTACTCCATATGATTTCAGTATTGCCCAGGTAACATCGTGCTTGATGGAGTCGAATGCCTTTTGGAAGTCCACAAAACAGTTGTATAAACTTTAAATACATGACTGTTAATTTTCTTTTCTCTTGTTGCAGATTATAAGCACCTTCCTCAGGTCACTTTTACACAAGTTTATGGTCATTTTACTTTTAAAAAACAAGACAGGTTACTTTACTTAGTAAAAGTAAAAAACTGGTCATTTTACTCTTAAAAAACAAACTGTTACTTTACTTTATAAAAGTAAAAAATCTGGTAATTTTATTTTGCCTCACTGCAGATGTAAAGCAAGTTTCTAGAGGCACTTTTAAAAAACAAATCTCTGGTTACTTTACTTTAAAAAACCAAGACTGGTCATTTTAGTTTTAAGAATCAAAAGTTGGGTCATTTTACTTTAAAATCTATGACCCTAGTGATTTTACTTTTAAAAACACCTCTTGTCATTTCCTTTGTCTCTTTTTAGTATGGAAAAGGGACCTGATACTATTTCCTGTTCAAATGTAGGCATAATCCTACAGTTTTCCTCTTTTGGTTTTGCTTTTCCTGTGCCTAGATTGTTACACTTTCATCTACATAACAATAGGGAACAAGCACAATGGCGTTTCACTTTCACTTTCTAGATGAGAAGATCAGATATGAAAAAAGAGCAAATGGAAAAGAGAAGAGAAACAGTCCCTGTCAAGTGAAGAACAGCTCTGACCATCACAGAACAATAGAGGATACCATGTTAAGTATGATCAAACGGACCAATTGAGTTTCTGACGAAGTCTTGACAGGAAAAGGCTCTGTTCAGACCTACCCAGATAACCCAGATAAGAAAGATACACAGTCAGAACAAGCATACAAGAACCTGTACCCACCTTCAAACAAACACTCTACACTCTTTCAGCATACTGTACCCACCTTCATACAAGCCCACTCTACACTCTTTCAATGCATATACTGTACCCACCTTCATACACACACACTCTACACTCTTTCAATGCATAAACTGTACCCGCCTTCATACATACAAACACTCTTTCAACGCATATTGTGTACCCTCCTTCATACAAACACACACTACACTCTTTCAATGCATATACTGTACCCTCCTTCATACACACCCACTCTACACTCTTTCAATGCATATACTGTACCTTCCTTCATACATACAAACACTCTTTCAACGCATATTGTGTACCCTCCTTCATACAAACACACTCTACACTCTTTCAATGCATATACTGTACCCTCCTTCATACATATAAACACTCTTTCAACGCATATTGTGTACCCTCCTTCATACAAACACACACTACACTCTTTCAATGCATATACTGTACCCTCCTTCATACACACACACTCTACACTCTTTCAATGCATATACTGTACCCTCCTTCATACATATAAACACTCTTTCAACGCATATTGTGTACCCTCCTTCATACAAACACACACTACACTCTTTCAATGCATATACTGTACCCTCCTTCATACATATAAACACTCTTTCAACGCATATTGTGTACCCTCCTTCATACACACACACTCTACACTCTTTCAATGCATATACTGTACCCTCCTTCATACATATAAACACTCTTTCAACGCATATTGTGTACCCTCCTTCATACAAACACACACTACACTCTTTCAATGCATATACTGTACCCTCCTTCATACATATAAACACTCTTTCAACGCATATTGTGTACCCTCCTTCATACAAACACACACTACACTCTTTCAATGCATATACTGTACCCTCCTTCATACACACACACTCTACACTCTTTCAATGCATATACTGTACCCTCCTTCATACACACCCACTCTACACTCTTTCAATGCATATACTGTACCCTCCTTCATACATATAAACACTCTTTCAACGCATATTGTGTATCCTCCTTCATACAAACACACACTACACTCTTTCAATGCATATACTGTACCCTCCTTCATACACACACACTCTACACTCTTTCAATGCATATACTGTACCCTCCTTCATACATACCAACACTCTTTCAACGCATATTGTGTACCCTCCTTCATAAAAACACACTCTACATTCTTCAATCCATATACTGTACCCTCCTTCATACAGACACTACACTCTTTCAGTGCATATACTGTACCCACCTTCATACATATAAACACTCTTTCAACGCATATTGTGTACCCTCCTTCATACACACACACTCTACACTCTTTCAATGCATATACTGTACCCTCCTTCATACATATAAACACTCTTTCAACGCATATTGTGTACCCTCCTTCATACAAACACACACTACACTCTTTCAATGCATATACTGTACCCTCCTTCATACACACACACTCTACACTCTTTCAATGCATATACTGTACCCTCCTTCATACACACCCACTCTACACTCTTTCAATGCATATACTGTACCCTCCTTCATACATATAAACACTCTTTCAACGCATATTGTGTATCCTCCTTCATACAAACACACACTACACTCTTTCAATGCATATACTGTACCCTCCTTCATACACACACACTCTACACTCTTTCAATGCATATACTGTACCCTCCTTCATACATACCAACACTCTTTCAACGCATATTGTGTACCCTCCTTCATAAAAACACACTCTACATTCTTCAATCCATATACTGTACCCTCCTTCATACAGACACTACACTCTTTCAGTGCATATACTGTACCCACCTTCATACAAACACACTACACTCTTCCAACACATACACTGTACACTCCGTCATACAAACCCTCTAAACTCTTTCAACGCATACACTGTACCCACCCTCATATAACCACACTCTACACTCTTTTAACGCATACAATGCATCCACCTCATACAAGCCCACTCTACACTCTTTCAACACATACACTGTACCCTCCTTCATACATACAAACACTCTATACTCTTTCAACTCATATACTGTACACCCTACACTCTTTAAAAGCATACATTATATCCTTCTTCACACAAACATACTGTAGCTTCCTTATAACTATACATATCTGCAGATGCCACAGTTCAGTACCTCTGAGAAATTCCTCAGAGTTTCTACATAAATTCTCCGACATGTAGACGCAAATAAACAAGGGAAGAATGTCTAGTTGTCGGATTTCTGCAGTTGTGAGCAGTAGAAAAATACTTCAAACATACTTTTTACCATTACTGCTGATAGAAAAATACTTCAAAAATACTTCTTATGATCACTGTTGATAGAAAAATACTTCAAACATACTTCTTACGATTAATGCTGATAGGTGTGATGAAAGACTTGTTTTCCCTTACCAAATCTAACTTCCCCAAGCATCAAGCCATTACCATTTAATTATAACTGCAAATTTACACAACACCACTTCACTAGGAACTCCTCAAAAGTGCTCCCAACTTGAAAATACGAAACCACGATTGAACTGAATGGTCTTCAAGGTTTGCAGACAAGAGGCAGTAGGGTCAAGGAGGTCATGTCACAGGTTGCTAGGCAACATTCCAGAAAGATCAGCAGACCACAGCAAAGCTAAAATTTGATATCACAGTGCATATCATAACGAAGCATTTCATAAGAAAGCGATGGTGTAATAAAACGACCATCGACTGATGATTAGGGCATTATGATAACGGCGCTGTAGAAGTCTTTAGATTAGATAATGAAGACAACATACCTGCCACCGCTCAACTGTCTTGTATACGATACACTGTTTTCCTGTAGGCTGTCTGTAACGGCAATTAAAATGTTGCACTGATATGAATAATAATACAAATAACAATAATATATTATAAATAATAACATTATTATTATTATTGTTTATAATATATAAATATAATAATATATTACAAATAATAATATATTTGATATAAACTTTCTCCACAATCAATGAAAACAACAATTAAATAAAACAAGTCTGAGCTTACAATTTAAACACACAGCAGTCCAGACAGGCAGAAAGCTACAGATTTAAAATTACACAAAAACACCACTGAGTTATTGCAAATTACTACTGAGATAATATGAATTAATTGATGCATTCTGCATGCTGGAAATTCCTTTAAAAATGACCCATGGCAGCCGGACCAAAGTACCAGATCACAAAGAGGCAGTTCAAAGACCAAGCCAATTCAAGCCCAGCAAGAGATCAAAACAACAGATCAGAGCAGTAAATAAGTAAAAACAACAGTAAATAAGATCAAAACAACAGATCAGAGCAGTAAATAAGTAAAAACAACAGTAAATAAGATCAAAACAACAGATCAGAGCAGTAAATAAGTAAAAACAACAGTAAATAAGATCAAAACAACAGATCAGAGCAGTAAATAAGTAAAAACAACAGCAAATAAGATCAAAACAACAGATCAGAGCAGTAAATAAGTAAAAACAACAGTAAATAAGATCAAAACAACAGATCAGAGCAGTAAATAAGTAAAAACAACAGTAAATAAGATCAAAACAACAGATCAGAGCAGTAAATAAGTAAAAACAACAGTAAATAAGATCAAAACAACAGATCAGAGCAGTAAATAAGTAAAAACAACAGTAAATAAGATCAAAACAACAGATCAGAGCAGTAAATAAGTAAAAACAACAGCAAATAAGATCAAAACAACAGATCAGAGCAGTAAATAAGTAAAAACAACAGTAAATAAGATCAAAACAACAGATCAGAGCAGTAAATAAGTAAAAACAACAGTAAATAAGATCAAAACAACAGATCAGAGCAGTAAATAAGTAAAAACAACAGTAAATAAGATCAAAACAACAGATCAGAGCAGTAAATAAGTAAAAACAACAGTAAATAAGATCAGAACAACCGTAAATAAGTAAAAACAACAGTAAATAAGATCAAAACAACAGATCAGAGCAGTAAATAAGTAAAAACAACAGTAAATAAGATCAAAACAACAGATCAGAGCAGTAAATAAGTAAAAACAACAGTAAATAAGATCAAAACAACAGATCAGAGCAGTAAATAAGTAAAAACAACAGCAAATAAGATCAAAACAACAGATCAGAGCAGTAAATAAGTAAAAACAACAGTAAATAAGATCAAAACAACAGATCAGAGCAGTAAATAAGTAAAAACAACAGTAAATAAGATCAAAACAACAGATCAAAGCAGTAAATAAGTAAAAACAACAGTAAATAAGATCAAAACAACAGATCAGAGCAGTAAATAAGTAAAAACAACAGTAAATAAGATCAAAACAACAGATCAGAGCAGTAAATAAGTAAAAACAACAGCAAATAAGATCAAAACAACAGATCAGAGCAGTAAATAAGTAAAAACAACAGTAAATAAGATCAAAACAACAGATCAGAGCAGTAAATAAGTAAAAACAACAGTAAATAAGATCAAAACAACAGATCAGAGCAGTAAATAAGTAAAAACAACAGTAAATAAGATCAAAACAACAGATCAGAGCAGTAAATAAGTAAAAACAACAGTAAATAAGATCAGAACAACCGTAAATAAGTAAAAACAACAGTAAATAAGATCAAAACAACAGATCAGAGCAGTAAATAAGTAAAAACAACAGTAAATAAGATTAAAACAACTGTAAATAAGTAAAAACAACAGTAAATAAGATCAAAACAACAGATCAGAGGAGTAAATAAGTAAAAACAACAGTAAATAAGATCAAAACTGTAAATAAATAAAAACAACAGTAAATAAGATCAAAACAACAGATCAGAACAGTAAATAAGTAAAAACAACAGTAAATAAGATCAAAACAACCATAAATAAGTCAAAAGAACAAAAAATAAGATCAAAACAACAGATCAGAGCAGTAAATAAGTAAAAACAACAGTAAATAAGATCAGAACAGTAAATAAGTAAAAACAACAGTAAACAAGATCAAAACAACTATAAATAAGTAAAAACAACAGTAAATAAGATCAAAACAACAGATGAGAGCAGTAAATAAGTAAAAACAACAGTAAATAAGATCAAAACAACCGTAAATAAGTAAAAAGAACAGAAAATAAGATCAAAACAACAGATCAGAGCAGTAAATAAGTAAAAACAACAGTAAATAAGATCAGAGCAGTAAATAAGTAAAAACAACAGTAAATAAGATCAAAACAACAGATCAGAGCAGTAAATAAGTAAAAACAACAGTAAATAAGAGAGACTTTGGCAATAAATATCCCAACACCAATTTAAAAATCGAACACATTTAAAAAAATCGATGAAACAAAAAACTTTAAGTGTTTTTGTTCTTAATGACTTTTACCTCATGAAAACTAGCACACACAGCACTTTCTCTAAGATACCTGAAAGGCACTGTATTGTCTAGATGCATACATATATACCTGTACATAAACACATAAATAAAATACATACATACAAGTCAATCGACAAGATAAAATATCAAAGTCCATCTCACCTGCGGCCAGGTGCTGAGAAATCGGTGACGGTGGCTGGTAGGGTCCAGTTGGCTGAATGATGATTGGCTGGAGTGACGTATTGCCCTGGCTGCGAACCGCCTCATTCTGTCGCCTCATTTGCAGCTGAGCCAGACAGATCTGGTTGCCAGGAAATGCAGTGGGCTGAGTCGGAGACGAGTACCCACCAATCTGTGTTGCCGTCGACGATGGATAGTAGAGGCCAGCATTGCCGGCGGCAACCTTTTGTTGGTGGCCAAGGTTTGTGCTCGAAATGTTCGCAGACTGGTTTGGAAGGTGCGTCAGGCGCTGCGTCCCGAAGCTGCTGTAGTCATGGCGACTGGTCGGCTGCTGAGTCAGATACGATTGCTGTTGCATCATCTGCTGTTGCTGCTGCTGCAACATCTGCTGCTTCATCTGTTGCTGGCGGCGCTGGCGGTCGAAAGTCTTTCGCATGCTCAGCAGCAGCTGCATCTTCTGGTCGCTGGTCATCGCGTGTTGGAGCACGGGCTGCGCCTGTGACTGCAGGGCGCCTGACGACCCCAAGACCCCCGAATTCGGCAGCGATCGCGACGTCGATGACGAGATCCCCGACATGAATCCATTGACCGACGATCCGGAACTGGCGGTAGCAGACAGCTGCCCTGAACGACTGCTGAACGGAACTCCATCGACGACTATACAACCGAGCTTTGGAATCGAAGCGGCGATGGACTGGCTGCTCACGAAGCGCAGATCAACGACGTGGTACGGGTTGGGCACCTCACAGCGCGTCTGGAGGATGTGACGCAGCTGTGTGGCGAGTGCCTTGCGCGAATACAGAAGTTCCGTGTCGTCTCCGGTCTGCAGAAGGTACTCGGCAAACTTAAGACTGTGTTCCAGGTTCGACGAAAGCAGCTGTATTTCGTGGTCCTTCTGCTCGAGCTGGCGTTTCTTGGCGCTACAGATCGACTGAAGGTCCGTGATCAGCTGGCGCCCTTTCAGGTTGATGTCAGTGATGAGGCTCATCGCGAAATGCTTCACCTCCTGAATCACGGCCTGCTCCTTCTGGATGATCTCGCGATTTCGCTGGTCAATGAGGCTCTTTGCGTTCTCGATGTACGTCTGCTTCTCCTTGATTTTGTTCAGTAGGTTCTGGAGGTATTCCTTGTAGGAGTTTGATGCCTCCTGCAGAAACTGATACTTGTGTTCCTTGTGCTCGACGAGCTGACAGTCGCGACACGTCAGCTTCGAACACGTATTGCAGTAGAGCTTCAGCGGTTCCTGCAAGTGGACTGGACACTGGAGCTGCTGGTTACGAGCAAGCTCGCGCCGATCCTCGCAGCGCGGGGCATTTTCCTTCGTCTCGATCGTATGATCCTTCGTGACCTTGACCCTTCGGTGTGCCTGTTCGCACTGATCGCAGAGCCATTCGGTGCACTCGACGCAGTAGTAGGTCGCCGCAACGTTTTCCTCGCACCCAGTGCAGATCTTGGTCTCATCTGACGCTGACGAATTCTGGCTGGCAGTCAGCGGCAGAGACGGAACGAAGACGTTGTCTATCATGTCGGCTGCTGAGCACAGCTGGAGGCAAGTGGGACACTTCAGCTGTCCAGCTGAAAACAATGAAAAAGAACTGCGTTAGGTAAAAAAATTAAAAGTACGACCAACATAGTACCTGCTAAGAGCTTCTCAAAAAGCACTTGGTACAAAAGTCTAAGTCTGAACGATAAGAAAGTTCGTGAAAGGAATACGCTTCACACACACCGTACATTAACAAAGCTCACTTGACAGATATAAAATCTATCCACAGTCGAAAAGTTAACAACATATTTGACTGATACCAATGTCTCTTATTTTTGACAGAAGATTTCTCTCACTTTTAGTATTTTAGCAGAAGATTTACAAGCATTCGATAGCCTCACATGATAACTTACAACAGATACATAAAGTAAAAACAGCAAAGAGAAACTTCATCCAATGGGTCTGGGAGTAACACGGTGAGAAAACACTTGGCAAAATTAAGTACAAAATCCTTGTTCAATTCTTCTTGATAATGGAGGCAAAATCTCAACCACAAATTCAGGAGTGCAAGACACGAGAGACATGTGATATGCTTACATCCTAAAAGTTAGTTAAGACAAAACATGACTCTGTCTTAAAGTCAAGCCATGACTCTGTCTAAAGTCAAGCCATGACTCTGTCTTAAAGTCAATCCATGACTCTGTCTTAAAGTCAAGCCTGTATAGATATGACATGCTCTAACAGTCTCGCCTAGAAGCTGACAGAAGTTTGGGTCATATGCCACCACTGATGTGCTTCACAGTCAGACAAAATCTGTGCTGATCACAGTAGTGTTTGCTGCTATCAGACATCACTCTTCAAGTGAATAGACCAGATTATTCAGGAGTGTTCATGCTGCTAAAGCCAGAGGACCCAATGGATGAGTCACAAGCTTTATAACTCATGAGTACTCACTAAGACAGCTGGTCATGTGAGCACATTCATGAGCAACATGACTAATCATCACATAAAATAATCATGCGAAAACCAGCAACATGACAGAACTTGTCATGTCGGTAAAACGATAACATGATAAAACTGTCACGTGAGGAAGCTAACCTGAGTCATCAATTGCGTGACAAGTAATCACATAATATTTTTAGACTCATGGCACATATCAAACTAGAAGAAAGTCAAGTGAGTGCAATGTAAATAATCACATAAGAGATTTCACTCATGTGACAGTGAGATATTCACTCATGTGACCAATTGTCCTCCTTATACGTGATGATAATAGGTCATACGAGAACTCAGTCACACATGACCACACAATGAAAAAGTACTGTCTAAAGAGCATGTGTATTCCAAAGAATGGATGTACACATACCTATCTACATATACATCAACACCCATCTATATACATACCAGTGTATACATACATAAATAACAGCATCACAAACATACATATATGCATGCACAATTACAAACACATACATATATAACATCATGACATACATACATACATAAACACACAAATATAAACATACATATATACATGCATACATAAACACATATGCACACATACATAAACACAAATTATACATACTTACATAAACACACATAAAAACATACATATATACATACATACATACATACAAAAATACATACATAAACACATATGCATACATACATAAACACAAATTATACATACTTACATAAACACACATAAAAACATACATATATACATACATACATAAACACATATAAACATACATATATACATACATACATACATACAAAAATACATACATAAACACATATGCATACATACATAAACACAAATTATACATATTTACATAAACACACACATACATTCACATGTGCACATAACACAAACACACATCAAAATCTATTTAATAGCCAACACAGCATAAACTACAATCATATGCCATAAGATTGCATTTATAAGGAGCTCTTCACACATTCAATTCCAGCCAAGCACATCGTCAGCCAGTGGTTTCCTAGGCAACAGGGCTCCGTGCAACGCATTTACATCCACAGATATTAATCACTTAGGACTTATAGGCAATACCTGTCTAAAAAGGCAATTACCAGGACTATCCTTTAAATCAACACTGCTTTATGGAACAACCCCTAACTGGCTCCTTGCCCAAACATGTTCACAGCTTTGTATCAAGCCACAACATGCATAGGTGCAGTGCATATGTTACCACATGAAACTCTCAACCACACTCACCTATACACCCTACCCACCCATGCACTCCACCAACCCATACAGCCCCAACCCCCTATACACCCCACTCATCCAGCCCCACCACCAATACACCCTCAACCCACCCATACACTCCACCTCACCCAAACACTCATTAAACCATACAATCCCATCAACTGAAGCATCCCACCAACCTATACACCTCATCTATCCTTACACCCAACGCACCCATACACCCAATCCCAAACATACCCCACCCCATCCATACACCGCCACCCACCCATACATCTCCACTCAATCGTACACTCCTCTCCATCCATACAATCCATCAACCCATGCACTCCACCAACCTATACACCCCATCTACCCATACACCCCACTCCAAACATATGCCACCCCACTGATACACCTCCACCCACCCACCCACCCATACACCTCCACTCACCCATACACCTCACCCAAACATATGCCACCCCACTGATACACCTCCACTCACCTATACACACCTCTCAACCCATACAGCCCCAAAACCAAACGTAAGACACAAACAACTCACGATAAAATTTATCAACAAAGGTCGAAATAAAGAAAAGGACTTTTACCTCAAGCCATCAGTGGCACTTGACCTTGACCTTCATAAGTTCATAAGGTCAAGGTGAGCAAGCAAATAACGGTAGAGCTATTTCTGGGTCACCCTCGTGAATTCTGCACGTGTCATAAACTACAATTCACCCAGAGTCTTAGCTAGCCTGACTCAAACCTGCGCTGGATTCGGACCAGACCTTTGCAGTCTAAACTTTCACTGAAGTCACTGGTCTGTTCATAGCATATATGAATATGTATGAGTTTACATACATGTCTATATGCATGTATGCACACACTTGTACAGACATGTGCCTCTGTATGCGTGTATGTTTGTATTCTATCGGTGAGCAAGACAATGCAATGCAACACAACAATAGGAATACAAAATCAGGTATGACAAGGTAGGAAAGGTATGGTAAGCTCAGGAAGGTAAGGAAACCTAAGCAAGACAAGGCAAGTTAAGTTTCAAAGGTAAGGTATGGTAAGTTAAGGTAAGGAAGACAAGGTAAGTTAAGTTGGGAAGGTAAGGGTAACCAAAGGATGTTCAGGTTAGCTGAGCTAGGAAAGGTAAGACAAGTTAAGCTAAGGAGGTAAAGTAAGGTAATGGCCAGTTCATAACAATTCCAAATTAACTAAACTAGTTTAAAAGCCATTCTAAAACTCTGATGTGCTTTGAAAATGCAAATCAAGTGAATGAATCGATGACACTTGCATCATTCACAATCTTATATTCCTCCATTCTATATATTCCTCTATTGTAGGTGCAGGCTAGCCAACATTAACAACAACATCCTAACAGTGGCACAATGTCCCATTATGGACTGCACAGCAATGAAAACAAAATTTCAATTTCAAATTAAAAACATGCAGAGCTGGCAATCAGAATTTTTCAAAAGAGCCGAGTCAAATGCCAGTGATGTTGGTAAACACCTACAGACTGCTTATCCATGAAACTGAGCAGACACAATATTCCAATAAGTAAGTAAGTATGTATGTAAGTTAGTAATGCATTTGTTAACTTTCCATATGTCCATGAGCTGAGGAAGGAATCATAGGCATGGAAGGGTCACAGCGGTCAGACAACAAAAGCAAGATCAACCTGCTCACATGTCGTCTTCCTTGCAGTGATACCAGTCACCAGTCTAATTCTTATTTGATTTCTAATCCACTCCATTATGTCAGCATTAAACAATTTATTAAATAATTATCAGCACTAAATAATTTGTAAATAATTATCAGTGCAGTAATCATTTAATATAAAAATTATCAGCATTAAAGAATTTAGTAAAACCTCACAGTATCAATAAACAATTTTGGGTACAGTAACTAAGCTTCATCATCGCTGGCCTTAGTACTTGATTGGATTTTGACTGGCCTCTGTAACTGACTGACCTCATTTACTGGTTGGCCTTATCAATTTATTGGCTTTATTACTTTATTGTCCTCATCAATAGAGTGGCACACCAATAGACTGACCTTGTATTTTTGTTAACTTATTTGCCTTAGTAATTAACTGGCAATATCAGTAGACAAGGACAATAAATGATTGGCCTCAGAAATTTATTCGAATCACTAGCTTGTATCTACACCATTCCATCACAGAATGATTCTGCATTATCTTGAAATCTGGAGCACAAAGTACTCTGTAAACATAACTCTTCACCATATTTCTCATTGAATAATCCATAAACATAAAATTTCTCCAGATTTCTGAGGGATTAATCTGTAAACACAACATTTCCCCATCTTTCTGATTGAACACTCTGTAAAAATAAAATTTCCCTCGATTTCTGAGTGAATAATCCGTAACCATAACACTTTCCATATTTCCGAGTGGCAGAAAAGAAAACATTTTAAACAAAACAAAATAGACAACCAGTTATTTTTCATCATGCTCCAAGGACAATCTTATTTTACTTGGATCAAGTTTTAGATTCAAATTATTTTGGTTACTCTATGTTTGAAGCATTGTTTCATCAACATCATCACCTATTAATAATAAGGTTATGCAAGAAACACCTCCATGGCACCTCCGGGTTATTAGGTAACGTAAGAAAAGGAAAAAGGTAAAGTAATAATTAGGGACCTTGCTTTTTATAGGTGATGACTTCAATGGTTCAAGTGCCTCTCAAATCATACAACAAGCAACAGCCTAAATAATAAAGGCACCAATCTTTTATTTAATATTTATGTAATATAGTCTTGAAGCAGAAGCCTCCTACAGCTGATGTTTGTACACAAATTCCTTCGAGCAGATACACGTGACTAAGACAGCCCATCAAAGGGGCTATAAGGGCCTGGCAACTAAAATGGCTACATACCGGGTAATAAGACTAACCTGTGCTTTGCCGTAAGATGTTACCACATCAAATTCATTCCTTATTGCATTGGAATATCATCAAACTGTGTGTATGAATCCAGATGGGCATTTAAAATCAAGTAATTATACACAAGTTCGAATAACTAATCAAAAATGTAATGCCTCTTGCTGCACGTTTGAAACCAGTTTTTAAGGTTTACGGGAGATATCAAATTTCATCTAAATACGTACAAATGAAACTTTGAAATTCAGGTCAATGCAATGCAACTCACCCTCGTCCATGTCAAGCATTGAGATGCATTGCAAGCAGAAAGTGTGAAGACACGAGAGCAACTTAGGCTGCCTGTTCTGTAGCGGCTCTTTGCACGATCCGCATGTGGACAGAGCGGTCAAAAATCCTAATACTCCTCCAGCATCGGCCTCTCCTCCTCCGCTGCCCGTCCCTTCGTCGCTCGTGTCTACGGGGATGGATTCGGCCACAGGGGTTTCCGATGGAGGAAGACATTCGCCGATTACGACTTCCGTGGTCTCCGCCTCCATTTTTACGGTGCAAACTAAACAAAAGCAGAATTTGGTCTAACTGGAGGTCGACTTTTATGAAAAATGTGATAACTACATGGAGACTTCACTACAAAAAAAGATTCTTTTATTTGAAAGAAATTATCCCCTCAGATCCGCCATATTGTCCGTCAACTAATAATTAATGAGCCTCGCTTCCGTACAAACAGCAACGAATTACGTATCATAGACAGAATCGACCATATACGTCCTGTAAGAAACGCAGCCATTAACGTCCCAGTTTGGCTTCTCTGAGATTGCTCTTCTTTGGGTCCTGTCTAACTTGTTTTCCCGCTCCTTATCTGTAAAAGGTTAAAGTTATTGCTCGCAACCCCTCAAACTCTCTTGTTATGTCCCTCATGGTTCCACCTTAATGCCACTTTAGTTTGTACATTACACCGCTGAGCCGTCTTATAGAATCCCCTTCAGTCGAACACAATTTTAAAGCTGATGCACTCACTCAGCTCTTCAGTTCTTTCTCTCCAAGTTCCTTTTCCTCGTCCATCACCAGTTACTTGATGTTGTTAGCCAAATCTCAAAATTGATGCCCCCTATCCTCTTTTGCCTCAACCCTGCCAAAACTGAAGTTATTGCTCGAGGTCTATCAGATGAGATGAAGAAATCCCATAACTCTTTTATTCACCTATCAACTACTTCCTCCATTCTCACTTTCACCTCTAATTCGCATGTACACAGTCTTGGCATCGAGCATCGAGCCACCAATCGATCGATCCAGCGATCCATCAATCGATCGATCCAGCGATCCATCCATCCATCCAATCGACACTTGGATTTTGTCACACTGACTCATTCGCCAGAAGAATAGCAACATTCACTATAGCGTTCGCCAGATGAAAACTTAACCGTTATTTATCTAAAGTTTATTGAAGATTAAAGAAATGAATAAACCAAATAAATATAGTTGCTTTTGCTTAAATTATATCTTAAATTAAAATTCAAAATGATTATATATAACATTGTTGAAACGTTTAAATAATAATAGATTTCTTTAACGGTGCGTCAGAGGGTTTGAAACACCTCTTTATAGCTAAACGAAGTATTTCATAAAGGCAAACTGCACTCGTATAAATTGAGGCGCTATATAAGTGTTATAATATTATTTTTTCAGCGAATCGAGTAATATCGGTTCGGACCTCAAAATAAAATAAAATATTTTATAATTGTCGAATTGTCTGGAAAGTTGTTATGGTAATTATGAGTAAAAGTTGTGCTGGCGTCAGTTATGTAGAAAATGTCTTTTCTTCTTCCGTCTTATTTAAAAATAATGCTTCAGCAGGTTTTTTGTTTTCTTATATTTTTTGTCGTTGATCTTTGTTTTCCCCGTCTGTCTGTATGTGTGTCTGTCTATTTATCTGTTTGTCTGTTTCTGCATAAGCTCTTTTCCTGCTTCTTCCTCCTCCCCTTATCTCTCTTCTCGCTTCAGTTTCAAACACCATCCACCATAGCCGTCCGACTGTCTGACTGCCTAACTCATGGATCTTGACCTGGAACTGAACCCTTTTGCCTATCGATTTTGTTTTGACTGAGCGCCTGTGAATAAGCTGGTTCCCGCGACTTAGCTTTCGTTGGGCGCTGTAGAAATCTCGAGTTTACGATTCGTCTGTCTGTCTGTCTACCAGTCTGAAAATACAACTTTCGAGAGATTCGCCATAAAACCACATATACTATAGTGGCAAGTAAAATGAAGCCATTCGATCAGTGATTCTGTCACTTTGATTGAAAAATACCTCTGTGGATCCTTTGGAACTCCGAAAAAGCTCAACTTCTTCTTTCCTTTCACGTTACAGTAGATATTATTACAGTAAACAACGCCGGAACCATCGTGATTTGACGCCATCGCTATCGTAGTCTTTCTAACCCGGTCACCGCTAGGTGCGGGCCTGTGCCCATTGATTACATGATTTTGCACGGCAAGAGGGCGGAGCTTCGGATCTGTCTACGTATAAGAATCTGTGATATAACTGTTTACGTTTGTGTCCATCTGGCGAATAAATGAGTACCATATCCACGAATTTGTAGACAAAAATATTTTTTTCAGTTTTTGAAGCTCAAACAAATGAATGAACCCGTTAAGGCATAATTGATTTTGTTCAAATTATATTTCTAATTGTTAACGGAACTTCTAAATATAAAATTGTTGAAAATGTTTTAATATATTTCCGTTGCTGTATTATCAAGAGTTTAAACACCTCTTTAATCTTGAACATTTTATTTCATAAATGAACACGCGCAGCTGTGGACAAAGGCGCTATATAAATGTTCTATAGAATTTTTTCATCGAATCGAGTAAAATCGATTCGGAACTCAAGATAAAGGTAAACTATTAATTTATGAATATTATTAAATATTTTATAATGTTAATTAGTTCGTTAGCCTTTGCCATAAATTTCCAGCAGGAGTTTTAGATGATCTCAGTAATTTTGTAAATAACTGTCTTATTATATTTATTATATTAATTATTATTATTTTATATTATTATTATTAATATCGTCATCGTCTATCGTCATCCTCATCATCATTCTTCTTATTATTATTGCTGCTGCTGCTGCTGCTGCTGCTGCTGCTGCTGCTAATTCGTTTGACTTATGACACGGATACAAGTCTATTGTTACGTCACTTTATTATGAAACAAATCTATTGTTATTGTTTTCAACGGAGCCCTTGATACAATACTACCCATCTATTGTTAATTTGTTTCAGTTATGAAAAGGATACAAGCCTATTGTTACGTCAATTTATTATGAAACAAATCTATTGTTAATTTGTTTGAATTATGAAAAGGATTTTTATCTGTTCATCTGTCATTTACAGACAAATACAGCGATTGTATAATTATGTTAAGACTTCTTTAGCACTATTATGTTAATTCGCTGAGTCATCAATAATCGCTGTAATGAGTCCAGAGTGACTACAGATTTGAGCGCAGAAGCATATCATTGAGTGACTGAGTAATCACAAAAACCTAGTAAAGAAACTATTAATTAAGTTAATTACAATATAAATTCAGCGAGCAAGTATACTTGATTAAGTAAATAGGATCCTATACAAATAAATTAACTGGGCTACTTAGTAATAATCATGAAGGGGAAATAGGGAGCACAGAGGTTACTAAGAAGAGGGGTTTAATAAATGCAGAAATGAGAAATAGTAAGCACGATAGTTTTTAGGTGAAATGTATACGAAACAAATATCTAAACAAATATTTAAAATATTCTTCAGATAAATAATCAGTAGTATATGGAATGGTGGTCCTGGGACTCTGTCGAAAGGGGCGGAGCTTGATGAGGCGAAACGGGAGAGGCTAATGGGAAGGGCTAACGAGAGGGGCTGATACAGCTTCTGCATAGTAGTGTGAGTGATTCTTCGTTGTGTAAGCATTTAATCGATTTTTAAAAATATTATTCGTTGTTGGAACGCGAGGAAGAGGGAATTCAAACTCTCGTGACCAGATTTGCAAGGTCCGTGCATAGGGCAAGATAATATAACCCGGCCGTAGTGTAAATGGCAACGCTCCAGAAAGGAGAACACCACAGATGTTGATGATAATGATGGTCGTAGTGTCGAGGATAATGTCATGGATCCCATCAGAAATTTGGGAAAGACATGAAACTAGGGCACGTCATCACGGTCTGGGTGGGGCCAGAAGTGTTACATGTGACTTCCAGGAGAGGGCAAGAGCGCCATGTTTCCTCAAAGTCGGTGCTGTCATTCGCAGGGTGTTAATCTGGGGGGGGCAAAAGATAGGCGAAGCTTTATCTGTATGCGGCCATGCCAGTCATGGAAACGGTATGTTCTAGGGCCTTTCTGCGAAGGGAGGCGATGCTCGACCCCCTCCACGTGTCGTCCATGTCGTGCATCCCGTAAACAGCCATCTGTCCGGCAGCAGCGGCTGCTGCAGCTGCACTCATCGGGGACTCACAGTACGGCCCGACGGACGCCGGGGACGGGTACATCGAAGCCGTAGAGGCCACGTGGCTAAGGGCGCCGTTGTGGCTCAGGGCGCCCTGGTGCTGGTGGTGCGGGTTGCCCAGGCCAGACAACGTAGGCAGCTGACCGCAAGACCCGCCCCCTCCGGGGCCGAACGACTGTCCAAGCCCCGCCTGCCGAGCCAGCGTAGGGGGCGGTACGGGGAAGTGATTGGCAGCGGCCGCGGCTCCGTGAGGCATCTGAGGCGCCATCTGGCCCATACCCGTCATAGCAGCACCAGGCGTCCAGCGGGCGTCCGAAGGCGGGAAGTTGAAGAAGGGATCGTTCATTCCGCCGAAGGGAGACAGACACGTAGATGGAATGAGAGCGCCTGGCGAACGGAAAACATTCGTCGTCTTCTTTCGCTTTTTCCACTTGGCTCGACGATTTTGAAACCATACCTGAAAAGGAAATAAACTTAATCATCAAACTACACTGGACAATCGAAACCTGTTCAGGAATTTCTACCACTAGATTAAATTCATTTAACTTTATCTGACCACCATCATAGGTTCCCACGATTTAACGACATCTTATGGCATCAGAGGCCGTTGACTCGGTAGGAAAATTTTTCGTAACAGTTCTCACTGTTAGGCATACTACAGCCAAGATTTGAACTTCATCCTCGAAAAGAAATTGGCAGATACTCCCAACATCTTCATGAATCTTGAAGCTATTGCGAGTGGAGTTCTGTTCCCTGGCGATTGAATCTAAACACTTAGACATTCGCCAGAGTTCATTGTGGTATGTTGTCGCGGAATGTGTTTCCTCAGATACTCGTCAGAGGTCTCTATAAGATCGCATTACACTTTTAACATAACATAGCATAGCATAATGTCACCAAACATAGCATAACACAACATAACGCATAACACAACATAACATAATATTGCATGACATGGCATAGTATGAAATGGGTTTTAATTCGTTCATACGACGTTTAATCTGTGTCAGAACCACTGCAACACGGGTGGCAGTGGCCCACCAGCCATGTATTGTAAGTAAAAAGTAAAGTATCCCACATGCCACAAGTGAGACGTAGGGGAGGCGCTCATTTCCTTTTCTTGTTCTTTAAGCTGGCAATGGACGAATCCCAATGTCCTGGACACGGGGCCAGTGCATCGCAGGACTTACCGTTTACTTTCCAGTTTACGCCGGTACCAAATTATACTGCTTGGTGACGGAGGCACGGTGTGCGCAAACAACTTGCCCAGGGTCGTTACATGGAGTCGAACCCGCAACCGCATGATCATTGACCAAACGCGTTACCGATAGACCACCGTGCCCCACCAGCATTGTAGTATAGTATATTGTGTTTGACACTGCATTACAGAAGCGATTTCCAGGTGTGTCCAACAGTCGGAGCCTCGTTGTTTGGGCCATCTTCGACGCTGTGATGTGCATCGTGGAACTATATGTCTCCGCAATGGTGACGTGAGCAGTCAAGGGAATGCTCGGTATTCTCCTCAGACACTACTGTTGAATGGCATCACGCTTTGCCTCCAAGTCCTAGATTAGCTTCCAGGTCTCGGCTCCTTACAGGACAGACAAAATGCACGCATTGGACTGAGCAACGGATTAAGCACTAGAATTGCGATTTCCAGCGGTTGAGGCCTTGTCGGTTGTGCTAATGAATCTACCAATTTCTCCTCCATTTTCTACAACCTAATCTAATAGAATCTTGAAATTTTTTAGCGCTGTCATAATAGCGAACAAGGCATCAGTAGATGGCGCATCAAAGTCTATTTACAACCAGGTAGTCATCCATAGAAGACAAACATGCAGCCTCAGAAACACAAGTATACTGAAAAGGAAAGGCTTCACGTGGAGATTCTGAATACTCAGCTTAGCCAAGGACAGGTTAAGGAGGTACAACCAGGGAACTTGACCCAGGAACCATCTTTCCCTTAACAGTTTTCAAGCGTGACACAACCTGACTGAGGGAATTGGAAGAACTCGTGGCATACTGATGCATCTGGGCAGCAACTATAAGCGTTTTCCACAGGTACCTCAATTAACTGCTGTTACACCAATTTTTGGGCTACACTGGGAGCAGTTGGTAAGATTCGAGCGCAGTATTATTTGATCGTGTTGCAAAGCAATGCCAAGAATTTATTCGCCATTCTATTCTGTTCAATTCAGTTCCATTACATTCCATTCTATTCTACTGTACTCCACTCTAGTACTATAGTTTGATCTTATCATATATTACATTTTACATTCTATTCCATTTAATTACATTACATTCTACTCTACACTACTCTACTCTACTCTACTCTACTCTACTCTACTCTAGTACTGTACTTTAGTCTGATCTTGTCATATCTTAAATTTTAATTCCGCCTGATCCAGGCCCAACAGAAGGGGACCAGGAAGGCCATTTGGACCGGGTCGCACATAGAAAAGGGGCCTCAGATTTTGAAAGCGTGCATCAACTATTAATATTTATTAATCCTTTTCTGCATTATAATTCAACACAAAGTTCAAAATATTCAACATGCAAATTAGCAGGCTTTTGACGTACATGCTTCGAAATTGAAGCAATGGATTCCCAGTGACCTGGTTGACCTCTATGAATCTCTGAAAGGTCCCAGTCTGATCCACTTCTGTCATTTCTGCCACAGAGTTGATTTTTATTTCCACGTTTTCAGTGGCGACGGATTCACTTCCCGACAAATTGCGCCGCGTTTCACGCGCATGCGCAGCCAGTTAGCACGGCGGCCGACGACGCGCTGTGACGATGAAGGAGTCCAAATAAGCAGGTGCGAGCGCCGAGCCTTTGTTTCGAGGCACGAACCTCTACTACTTGCAAAGCAGACAATTAGTGACGCAGTGGCTAAAGAGCCGACGGAGTCAGATGGACAGATAATGCGATGCAGCGGCGTCGACGGCAAAGTAGCTACTGCCGATACCTCGGGGAGGGGCACAGGGAGAGCGCGACAAAGACCGAGGCGATCTGTATGCGCAATTTAAACGACCGGAGAACGCGGCGGGCGCGAGAGGAAGGGCCGGGCGGGCTCCTCTGGGGCCCGGCCGACAGACGGAGCGATCTACTGGTGGGATGGGAGGGAAGAATGGGATCGGAAGCGATCGAGGCAGATCAGGGAGGAGAAATTTAATCATGAAAGTTTTATGAGAGCCACGTCGACAATTTGACAGATTGGGGAGGGAAATAATGCGCAATTTGGACGCCAGGAGACGCCTCTCTGCTCGACTCGGCGCAGGGAAATCTGTACCTGGAATCGCAGGACAGGCGGAATTCAACTGGTTCCCTTGTTATGCCATATTCAACTGGTTCCATTCTTTGGCTGAAGGGTTCAACTGGATTTCCTAGCAGACGACTAAACTGGTTCTTTTCTCAAGCTAAGCTATTCAACTGGCTAGCATGGCAGACTAACTGGTTCTTTTAACAGACGAGACTAAACTGGTTCCATTCTTAGGCTGAAGGATTAAGTTGGTTCTTTTGAGCGGACTGGACTAAACTGGCTCTTCCAGCTAACTAAATCGGCCCTTATCTTAGACGGGAGGATTCAACTGAGTCTCTGCATACTGGATAATTCAACTAACTTCCATGTCATGTTGAATTCAACTGGTCTACTGCAGACTGGACACCTTGATACATACATACATGTATACAAACATATATATATATATATATATTCATACATATATCCATACATACATACATACATTCATACATATATACACATAATACATACATACATACACATACGCACGTAAATACATAGAGCAAACGTACATACATACTTGCAGACAGACAGGCAGACAGACAGACAGACAGACTGAGACTGACTGACTGACTGACTGACTGACAGACTGACTGACTGACACACAGACAGACAGACAGACAGACAGGTAGATAGACAGACAGACTGAGACTGACTGACTGACTGACACACAGACAGACAGACAGACAGACAGACAGAGAAACAGACAGACAGACAGACAGATAAAAAGAAAAACAGACACACAGACAGTATGATGTAGGTACATAATTCTGTTTCGCATTGTGACCTGGCTCCAAAAGACAGTCACCATTCATATCAATAAAGGACTTGAAAACAACAATAATCTATTCCTCTAAAAGCACAGGACTCGAATTCTTGCTGTGCTCGCCGTTGCTGGTGCATTTGCCTGCTTATCGGATGCCACAGCGATCACCCAACGGGGTTCCAAGTACCCTACTGCTCAGTTTCGACCGGGTCTGTAGTGAAAAGCATTTGCTATTCAGATATTTTAAAATTTGCACGTGTCCGTATTTTTTCACGTGTTTTATAGGCAGTCCCTCTTCCGCCTTTAAATCCGGCGCTTCGATATAAATATTTGAATTCGGTTTAATGTCCCAGATTCGTTGCCACTGCGGGGGCGTCCTGCGCGTTGCCTTGGCAGCGGGTGAGACTGCAACCCCCACTGGACACGGTCGGAGACCCGCTTCTCGTACATCTCTTCCCATCACGCGACCGACATAAAGACCCCTCTAGGTTGCCGCAGCAACGATGACTCTGCTGCAGCAGCCGAGAGCAGCCGGCCAGCATCTTCGACCGCAACGGACATCATCATCGCATCGAGAGCATCAGCAACCGCGCGCAGACTCCATCTTCATGACCAGCATGCAGCCAATATCCGTCGAATATCTTCGGCTGTCAATGGATAATTGATGTAGCGCTTGATTTCGTGTTGCTGAAAGCAAGCGCTGTCTAATGGCTCCCCGAACGGCAGTACACTACTGACGGGTACCATCAACAGTAATGGAACGAGGCGAGCCCTTGGCTCTTCAATTACCCCATTCGCATGCTTACGGAACGACGCAGCCTCCGTAGCCGCGGCCGGCGAAAGATCAAGTCCGTAGCATCTCTGCTGTCGTGACACTAGCTCCTTTGCTGCCTTCTGTATCCGTCTTTCTGTGACTGCGTGTCTGTCTTTGCCCGTCCTCCCATTCGTCTCCGTTTCTCTATCCACACTCCGTAGCTACCGGTGTCCCTCTCCATCTTCCTCTCCTTGTCTCACTGCTTTCGAACCCTCTACTTCATCTCTATTCGCCTAGATCACTAACGCCGTTCGCTTCTTTTGTTTATATCCCTCCCTCCCTTCCTCTCTCCCTCCCTCTGTCTCTCTCTCTCTCTGTCTCTCTCTGTCTTTGTATCTCTCTCTGCCTTCTCTGTCCTCTTTCTCTCTCTGTCTCTCTCTGTCTCTCTCTGTCTCTCTCTCGCACTCAATCTATCTATCTATCTATCTATCTATCTATCTATCTATCTATCTATCTATCTATCTATCTATCTATCTATCTATCTATCTATCTATCTATCTATCTATCTATCTATCTATCTATCTATCTATCTATCTATCTATCTATCTATCTATCTATCTATCTATCTATCTATCTATCTATCTATCTATCTATCTATCTATCTATCTATCTATCTATCTATCTACCTGTGTGTCTGTCTGTCTGTCTGTCTGTCTATCTTCGGCATATTCCATCCATCAAAACAACAACTTCAGCAACATCCACACCAAACCTACCTCCGTTACGGACAATCGGGTAACAAAAGTAGCGCTTAGATCAAAGGACATCAAAGAAGACCGAGTACTTGCCTCGAATGCCTCGACCACCAACAATAAGGCAAAGGATGGCAACAAGAGATCCTTGGCAAAGCACGACACTGAAAGACAATAGATGGGAGGAAAGTCCACCAAAATAACCAAAGCAAAATAATGTACAGATTAGTATAAGTGGAAAAACATATGCAGAGTGACATAGACATGATGTCAAAAGCTCAATAACGTGGTCAGAAAATCGAAACGCAGAATGACATAGACAGAATGTCAAAAATAGAATGACATCGTCAGAATATCAAAAGTAGAATATTATCGACAGGATATCAAAACGCAGTATGACATAGACAGAATATCAAAAGTAGAATATTATCGTCAGAATATCAAAACGCAGTATGACATCGTCAGAATATCAAAAGTAGAATATTATCGTCAGAATATCAAAACGCAGTATGACATAGACAGAATATCAAAAGTAGAATATTATCGTCAGAATATCAAAACGCAGTATGACATAGACAGAATATCAAAAGTAGAATATTATCGTCAGAATATCAAAACGCAGTATGACATCGTCAGAATATCAAAAGTAGAATATTATCGTCAGAATATCAAAACGCAGTATGACATAGACAGAATATCAAAAGTAGAATATTATCGTCAGAATATCAAAACGCAGTATGACATCGTCAGAATATCAAAAGTAGAATATTATCGTCAGAATATCAAAACGCAGTATGACATCGTCAGAATATCAAAAGTAGAATATTATCGTCAGAATATCAAAACGCAGTATGACATAGACAGAATATCAAAAGTAGAATATTATCGTCAGAATATCAAAACGCAGTATGACATAGACAGAATATCAAAAGTAGAATATTATCGTCAGAATATCAAAACGCAGTATGACATAGACAGAATATCAAAAGTAGAATATTATCGTCAGAATATCAAAACGCAGTATGACATAGACAGAATATCAAAAGTAGAATATTATCGTCAGAATATCAAAACGCAGTATGACATAGACAGAATATCAAAAGTAGAATATTATCGTCAGAATATCAAAACGCAGTATGACATAGACAGAATATCAAAAGTAGAATATTATCGTCAGAATATCAAAACGCAGTATGACATAGACAGAATATCAAAAGTAGAATATTATCGTCAGAATATCAAAACGCAGAATGACATCGTCAGAATATCAAAAGTAGAATATTATCGTCAGAATATCAAAACGCAGTATGACATAGACAGAATATCAAAAGTAGAATATTATCGTCAGAATATCAAAACGCAGAATGACATAGACAGAATATAAAAAGTAGAATACTATCGTCAGAATATCAAAACGCAGTATGACATCGTCAGAATATCAAAAGTAGAATATTATCGTCAGAATATCAAAACGCAGTATGACATAGACAGAATATCAAAAGTAGAATATTTTTCGTCAGAATATCAAAACGCAGTATGACATAGACAGAATATCAAAAGTAGAATATTATCGTCAGAATATCAAAACGCAGTATGACATAGACAGAATATCAAAAGTAGAATATTATCGTCAGAATATCAAAACGCAGTATGACATAGACAGAATATCAAAAGTAGAATATTATCGTCAGAATATCAAAACGCAGTATGACATCGTCAGAATATCAAAAGTAGAATATTATCGTCAGAATATCAAAACGCAGTATGACATAGACAGAATATCAAAAGTAGAATATTATCGTCAGAATATCAAAACGCAGTATGACATAGACAGAATATCAAAAGTAGAATATTATCGTCAGAATATCAAAATGCAGTATGGCATAGACAGAATATCAAAAGTAGAATATTATCGTCAGAATATCAAAACGCAGAATGACATCGTCAGAACATCAAAAGTAGAATATTATCGTCAGAATATCAAAACGCAGAATGACATCGTCAGAATATCAAAAGTAGAATATTATCGTCAGAATATCAAAACGCAGTATGACATAGACAGAATATCAAAAGTAGAATATTATCGTCAGAATATCAAAACGCAGTATGACATAGACAGAATATCAAAAGTAGAATACTATCGTCAGAATATCAAAACGCAGTATGACATCGTCAGAATATCAAAAGTAGAATATTATCGTCAGAATATCAAAACGCAGTATGACATAGACAGAATATCAAAAGTAGAATATTATCGTCAGAATATCAAAACGCAGTATGACATAGACAGAATATCAAAAGTAGAATATTATCGTCAGAATATCAAAACGCAGTATGACATAGACAGAATATCAAAAGTAGAATATTATCGTCAGAATATCAAAACGCAGTATGACATAGACAGAATATCAAAAGTAGAATATTATCGTCAGAATATCAAAACGCAGTATGACATCGTCAGAATATCAAAAGTAGAATATTATCGTCAGAATATCAAAACGCAGTATGACATAGACAGAATATCAAAAGTAGAATATTATCGTCAGAATATCAAAACGCAGTATGACATAGACAGAATATCAAAAGTAGAATATTATCGTCAGAATATCAAAATGCAGTATGACATAGACAGAATATCAAAAGTAGAATATTATCGTCAGAATATCAAAACGCAGAATGACATCCTCAGAACATCAAAAGTAGAATATTATCGTCAGAATATCAAAACGCAGTATGACATAGACAGAATATCAAAAGTAGAATATTATCGTCAGAATATCAAAACGCAGAATGACATAGACAGAATATCAAAAGTAGAGTGACATACTGGTCCTCTCCTTGTTTAAGGCGTGAAAGCTGCAACTCAGCGCTATATGTGTTGTTTATTTATTACACCTACACCTACAAGGTAACTAAGTCTGAATCTGAGGTGCTTGTCCAGGGTTGCTTACACGGAGTCCGCTTGCAGGTTCGAACTCGCAATCGTTGGATTACAGACCCATCGCGCTGCCGAACAGACCACCACTCAACGGATCAACAACCATAACGCATAACTTATTCACTCGAATGTTCCAGCAAGACTTTCTCTCGTCGACGCATGCGCTTACGCTTAGGCGATCGTTACCATAAAACGGAGCTACGGTAATGGCATCCACGCTGATGCGCGCAGTTGTCTGGCTCCAGACTACTCCCAGCTGCGGTCAGCGAGTTTATGAGGAAGCGGCCCCCACTCGGGCGGCCCCCCGACGATTTTATTAGACTGGGACCCCCAGTGAGCGTCTCGAGACCGGCCATGGGAACGACGGGCGAGCCAGACATGGGGACACGCGACGGTGTTCGTACAATTGACGCCAAACTCCAATAAGCCGCGGAATATATAATTTCCGGACTTGAAAACGATGGCCGTTGAATCGACGATGACAAAAATATATTAAAAACAAAGGATTTCAAAAGCGAAAAGCAAGACATTCCTTGTTGTCAAAATCCTCCGATTAAATTCTGTGAAAAGGAAATTTTCCGTTGAATCGACGATGACAATAATATATTAAAAACAAAGGATTTTAAAAGCGAAAAGCAAGACATTCCTTGTTGTCAAAATCCTCCGATTAAATTCCGTGAAAAGGAAATTTTCCGTTGAATCGACGATGGCAATAATATATTAAAAACAAAGGATTTCAAAAGCGAAAAGCAAGACATTCCTTGTTGTCAAAATCCTCCGATTAAATTCTGTGAAAAGGAAATTTTCCGTTGAATCGACGATGACAATAATATATTAAAAACAAAGGATTTTAAAAGCGAAAAGCAAGACATTCCTTGTTGTCAAAATCCTCCGATTAAATTCCGTGAAAAGGAAATTTTCCGTTGAATCGACGATGGCAATAATATATTAAAAACAAAGGATTTCAAAAGCGAAAAGCAAGACATTCCTTGTTGTCAAAATCCTCCGATTAAATTCTGTGAAAAGGAAATTTTCCGTTGAATCGACGATGACAATAATATATTAAAAACAAAGGATTTCAAAAGCGAAAAGCAAGACATTCCTTGTTGTCAAAATCCTCCGATTAAATTCCGTGAAAAGGAAATTTTCTGTTAAATATTTCGAATTATACGAAAATAAAAACAGCTGTAAATATTATTTCTTTCGATATTAATATTGTTATTTAAATCAGAAAAAGACTGCCTGACCCGCGAAGTGATTGGAGGAAGATGACCCTACCAACTCGACGGCATACATTGTTCTATTGGATTGTGTGCAATGTTTTATCATGAAGTATTGTATAGTACATTTGGGTTTCTTTTGCATTCTTTTGAAATATTTTTATTGTAAAATAATATAAAATGTGAACGTAACTCATGTAATTGCAATTATATTACCATGGAAACTATTCAACGTCATACAATTCGAACACAGTATAATACAATACTATAATTAGGATACGATACAATACAACATAATAAAATACGATACAATACAACATAATAAAATACGATATAATACAAAATAATAGAATACAATACAATACACCATTGTAGAATACGATACAATACAACATAATAGAATACGATACAGTACAACATAATAGAATACGATACAGTACAACATAATAGAATACAATACAATACACCATTGTAGAATACGATACAATACAACATAATAGAATACAATACAGCATAATACAATACAACTCAATATATCACGATGCAATGCGATACAATACGATATGATATAATACAGAGCATATGGCAAGAGAATACAGTGACAGTGTATCCCGCTTGCTTTTACACTGCATACATTGAGATGTTTTTATTGCAATTATAATCGTAACTGCAATTTTTTAATATTTATACACAAATTTATATAAGTGAAACCTCAGTGAAAACAATACAAGACCACACAGTGTATTGTAATTGGATTGTAGGCTACTGTTTGCCTTCTACTTTTTGCCATCGTACTGAGCTGATGATGATGATGATGATGTGTTCTCTGCCCGAAGGCAGGTCCATTGGCTTTAACGCCACCTGGGGACGAGATGAGTGAGGTGGTTTCCCCTTTGCCTTCCTCACAGACAATTATGGATGAGCAACTTGTCCAAGGTCGCTACGCAGCGGATTAAGGTAGATTCGAACCCGCGACCCTCCGGTTACGAGGCACCGACCATACCACTACACCAGCACGTACTGAGCTACTGCGCATAAAATCGGGAGTGGAGCAGTCGCTGTAGCGTCTGTGCGTTGCGTCTCAGTCGAATTCCAGACGTGAGCGTTGCATAGCGGTAGCAAAGGAAGTCACTTCATTGGTAGCCTTCCGGCTTCCATCCTCCAAGGCTAATTAAAACCGAGAGTGGCAAGGGACTATATGTGGCACAATGAGAGAGGAAGAGGCACGGGGAAAGGGCGGAAGAAGAGGCGGAGGACGAAGAAGAAGAAAGAAGAGGACGAAGAAAACGAAGAGTAGGAAGAAGCAGAAGATAGAGATTGAGGAGAAGAAGATTAGGAAGAGGAAGTTGAGGAGGAGGAGGAGGAGTTTAAAGAGGAGGACAAAACGACGAGAAAGACGGAGGAGAAGAAGCATGATGAAGGGGACGACGATGACGATATGACGATAAGGTGGAGGAGTGATGGAGAATGGAGCAAAAGAAGAAAATGGAGCTAAAGAACGAGGACAAGGAAGAGAGGAAGAAGAAGAAGAAGAAGAAGAAGAAGAAGAAGAAGAAGAAGAAGAAGAAGAAGAAGAAGAAGAAGAAGAAGAAGAAGAAGAAGAAGAAGAAGGAGAAGGAGAAGGAGAAGGAGAAGAAGAAGAGAAAAGAAAAAGAAGAAAAAGAAAAAGAAGGGAAGGAAGAAGAAGAATACGACAGTGGATATAAACATGAAAACGAGTGTAAATATGAAGGTACACATTTTTCTATAATCGTAATCGTAATCGTAATTCCGAGATTTCTACAGCGCCCAACGAAAGCCGCGCCGCGGGGACCAGCTTATTCACAGGCACTCAGTCAAAACAAAATCGATAGGCAAAAGGGTTCGGTTCCAGGTCAAGATCCAAAAGTTAGACGAAGAGACAGCGTGGCAGCTACGTGGGGTGGTGTTTGAGGTTGGAGAGGAGAGAGAGAGAGAGATAAGAGGAAGAATGGCCTCGACCCTGCTCATTTTTCATGAATTAATCGCAAAGATGAAGAGGATAAGGAGGATTAATAAGAGAAAGAATTGGTAAAAGCTGCGGTTAAAAAACATGAGAAGAAGGTTACACAAGACAGAGTTCGAAGAGGAGAGGAAGAGGCTACCCAAAGGCCCTTGCGGCAGAATCGTAGACCATATATAGTTTAGTTTTTGAGGCCGCACCTTCTATGACGCTTTCAGGCGTTATGTGGCGCCACGGTCACATTTCCGAACCATTAAATGACTTTACAGTTATCCGCATTCCTCGGAATTTCTGCTCGTTTTCTCCGTGGCCATGGAAACGCGGAGCTCTAGCTATGCAGTCGAAAGGATGGCCTCCCGCCAGGAGGATGAGGAGAGAGGACCGAGGACATCCAGACCCATCCAGTAATTGCCTGGTGTTCTAATTCCTCCTGCCCATCCTTTCTCTCTCTCTCTTTCTCTCTCTCTCTTTCTCTCACTCTCTCTCTCTCTCCTCCTCCTCCATTCCCACTAGACGCCGCTTCTTCATCGATTTGACTATGGCATGTTTTCCTGCATCATCGTGTGCTATGCATCCATCTCTCAAAGGCCTATCTAAGGTCTATCTAGGTCTATCTAAGGTCCATCTTACTGACCTAAATTTTAAATATATGCTGAATAGAGGCGCAGTAGCCATTAGAATGTTTGAGTAGCCATTAGAGGTTAGAGTGTTTGGCTTGTAATTGGGAGCGTAAGGGTTCGAACCTCCTCTGAGACGGGTATACAGTGTAGGGACCTTGAGCAAGTCACGATAGTTGTTCAGCGCCATCGATTGATGCTTAGTCATTAGACGGTGGCGCCTAATAAATGCAGAAACAAGAGGCGAATGTGTATCACTCTATCCCACCCAATTATACCACTTTCAACACTTTATGATTTGTTTTGATTGCCGCAATGCAATGCTATACAATACAATGCAAGCTATACATTCAATGGAAGGCTATACAATACAACCCATTGCTATACAATACAATGGAATTAAATACAAAGTAATATATTGCGTTGCATATTGCAATAGAAAAAATACATCGCCAAACAAAACATATCTGATAAAGATATGCCAATCTGCATAATTCTGATTGAATTTGATTGATTTTTTGAATCTGCTCTATTCTTGATTCTACCTTGATTGAACACCTTTGATGGAATTTTGGTTACCTGTACTCTATTCTTGATTTTACTTTGATAGAACACTATTGGTGGAGTTTCGGTTACCGGTACTCTGTTCTTGATTCTATCTTGATAGAACACTATTGGTGGAATTTCAGTTACCTGTACTCTATTCCTTATTCTATCTTGATAGAATACTTTTGATGGAATTTCGGTTACCTGTACTCTGTTCTTGATTCTACCTTGATAGAACACTTGAAGGAATTTCGGTTACCTGTACTCTATTCTTGATTCTACCTTGATAGAACACTATTGGTGGAATTTTGGTTACCTGTACTCTCGATTCCGTGAGTCCTATCCGCATAGCCAGTTCCTCCCTCATGAATATATCCGGGTAGTGCGTTTTGGCGAAAGCCCGTTCCAGTTCGTTGAGTTGTGCGGGCGTGAAGCGAGTTCGGTGCCGTTTCTGCTTCACTGGCTTTTCGGCATCGCCGGCATGTTCCGGTCCGTTTGCCGCCCCACCTGGCCCACCACCTCCCGTCGTCGTCCCACCACCGTGACCCACTTTCCCACCTCCGTTGATGGCGGCCTGATGAAAGTTTCCTCCCGTAGAGCCATCGCCTGCGGGGTTTCCAGGGCCAAGGCTGGGGTCGGAACGATTGTGTTGTTGTTGCTGCTGCTGCTGCTGCTGTTGTGGATGAGGATGGTGATGATGGTGGTGATTGGGTGTGGTGGCGTGGTGCAGCTGGATCTGACGACCAGAGGATGGGTCGGCGTCGAAGCGGTTGCAGCCCTTGTAGAGGTCGTGGTGAGAGTCGAGATGAATCAGGTCCCGCGTCGAGATGCCATGTACCTCTTCAGCAACAGAATAAGATGACAATTAATGTTCAGTCCAGAGAGAGGACAAAGAAAAACTACAAATGAGCTTAAACAATAAGAAGCAGCATGCCACAATACAAAACGATATAATACGATGCAATGCAATATAATGCAATGCAATACAATAGGATGCAATGCAACGGAAATACAATACAATACAAATAATACAATGCAATGCAATACAATACGATGCAATGCAACGGAAATACAATACAATACAATTAATACAATACAATGCAATACAATACAATTAATACAATACAATGCAATACAATACAATACAATGCAATACAATACAATACAATACAATACAATGCAATACAATACAATACAACGCAATGCGACGGAAATACAATACAATGCAATGTAATACAATACCATTCAATGCAGTGCAATGCAATACAATACGATGCAATGCAACGGAAATACAATACAATACAACGAGTTAGCTTATAGAAATGCTCTAGCTCTTGGAAAACTACTTGAACTTCATTTTACTACATACTTCGTCAGTAATAATATTATATTCGCAAAAATGCCGAGTTTTCTTGTATACAGATGCAGCTGGACAACGCCAACAACTCATCCACCACCATCACCACCACCACCACAACAACAACAACAGCAGCAACAACAACAATAACAACGACAACAACATGTGCTCCTGATTTTTGCGGATATGATATTATTACCGACAACGTATTCGTAGCAAATTGCAGTTCAAGAAGTTTTCCAAGAGGTATAGTACAGCATTTTTAATATCAGTGGCATAGATATTGAAAATTTTTGAGAATTTGCGGCAATGTATAAAAACGTGGGCGTTGGTCGAAAATGAACAAACAACCTTTGTTAAACCTGAAGACAATATACTTGTGAAGACTAATTGTTTATTTTTTCATAGAAAAATTGATTAATATTTTTAGCATGACTGTCGTGTTGTAGCGACCGATAATCCAAGCAGAACAATTACAAATTGAACATTTGTTTTTTTAATTTTTCTTTCTTTCAATTTTACCTTGTCATTGATGTTATTGGACTGGAGTAATTTTAATTCATTTTGAATGGCACTCGTGGGTTTGTGACTTTCCCTTGGCTCATAAAGAACATACAGCAGATTGGTTTGGGAGCTTGCCTCGTAGCGCAGTGTGTTTGGGTTCGAACCTCCTCTGTGTGAGACGGTTACTACTTAGGGACCTTGAGCAAGTCTTTCACGCAAAATTGCTCATCGCTGTCAATCAATCGTCTTTAGGTAGTGGCGCTAAAAATTGCAGAAATAATAATAACAAAGTTAATCTGATTTAATAATATGTAAACATTAATGCATTACACGCATGTAGTGATAAAATTTACTGAATTTGATTTTATATAGTATTGTGAAACATTGTTGTTTTGTCACATATTCATTGCATTGTATTATTTTGTATTGCACTTTGCAATGCAATGTACTGTATTCCATTTAACTGACTGCCTTGCATTATACTGTGTTGTATTGAGATGTAATCGATGTATTGCTTTTAACAGTACTGTCATGTATTTTTATTGTATTGTTTTCATTGCAATTTTCTTTCTCACTGGTGTACCCCATGGCTAATTTAGAACACGTATCCTCAATAATATGTTCATTTGAACAGTGCTTTTCAAATTAACTATGTGTTTTAGGTTCTTAAGAACCTAAATGGGATGTACGAACTAATTTAATAGATTTGATTAAAATTAAATTAGAAATATTGTCTCATTAATTTAGCACGGATGGTCTTATCCAGGCCTCAGGCCATCTATGCTAAGTTAATGATATTTATAATTTGATTTTTATTTATATAACTAAATAATTTCAGCTACATAAGTTTAACAAAGTTCTGTTAAACAGATACATTATTTTGTCGTCATTTTCAGTTCTTTCTTAAATAATATTTAGCACCGATTGTGAACAGGCTTTCTTAGGCTTAATCGCAGAATATGAGTAAACTTCACGCATTTTAATATTAAACAATTTTCACTAAATTCTTCAGACCAACTTTAGCCAATATTGAGTTTAATTTCCACATAACAAACGAGTAAACTATCGATAAAAATACTTTAGGACAGGGGCATCGGAAAGGCTTTAAAATCGTGATCGTAATTCCGGCATTTCTACAGCGCCCAACGAAAGCCACGTCACGGGGACCAGCTTTCACAGGCGCTCAGTCAAAACAAAATCGATAGGCAAAAGGGACAAAATCGATAGGCAAAAGGGAACGGCTTACTCTTTAGGTGAGAAGAGAGTGACTTGTCGAAGGCGTCGAAAATGAACTTCCGGAGATAGTTGATGACAAGAGAACAAAAAGAAGCTAACAATGCTTGTATTTTAATAACATATTGCAATTTTACTGTCCTGACAGTTCAAAACTTTGCTTTTAGCAAACTGGACTGAAAAGAGTGGCTGCAAAAGCCACTTCTTACCGTCACACTTTTCAAACTGAGAGGGCTCAAGCCATCCCGGGATGTAGGTTCCGACGATGTTGCTTTTGGATAGTTTACTCAGTTTTTCACTTTTTGAAATAATGTGCTTAACTTTCGCATAATCCGCTGTAGAGCATTCTTTTTCAGCCAGTGTATATTGCGGGTCATTGAAAACAAATTCCAGGAGAAACATCAACGTAGAGTTTGAACACTTTCAAACAAAGACTAAAGATGTAGGATAGAGAGATATAGGCAGTAATCGTAAATGTAATTTCGAGATTTCTACAGCGTCCAAAGGAAGTTAAGTCGCGCAAACCAGCTTATTCACATGTGCTCAGTCAAACCAAAATCGACGGACAAGTAAGGCCAGAATCGGTTCCAGGTCAAGGTCAAAGGGTCAAGCAAGCACACTAAAAGCTTATAACTAACTTACTAACTCTATTAAGTGTAACTATAACTGTATTATTATATGAGTCATAACGAGTGAAGCGACTACATTAATTTCATTCATATTGGCTTTGCCTGCCTGATAATAAAGAACCTGGAACTAAACTTGATCTATTCCGCTATTGTTTTTAGACTTGTTCAAATTAATCAACGTTATTTCATTAGGTACTAAACTCGAGGACTAACTGTTAGAAGAATAACGTTACTGGATAAAGGTATTTTCTTAAGATTAAAATCGAATATTTCGTCAAGCAGTAGCAACTACTGATTCGGCGCGGAAGAATGTTATAGGGTAGATAGAGATCGTTCAAACCGTTTTGTAAGCTAATGTTCAATGCATGAACTCGGGTTCGGGGCAAATTATGGCCACTTACTTACTTACTTCAGAGACAATGTCCGCAAACATATAAAGCAAATTGCTTGATTGGTTCTAAGCCGGAAGCCTGTTCCATCTTACCTGCGTTCATGGCACAGACCCTTCCAAGAGCTGGACTAATTGGTAAGAACGAAGTGCTACCGACGAGCTCAGCTCAGCGTCTCCGCCCAAACAGGAAGCAATAATGATAATAATCTAAACAACGACGACAACAAGAAGAACTGTAACTACTACTACTACATCATAATTGTCGACTCTTTTCCTATTATACAGCATCGCCGGTGATGGACCTTTGCGAGACGGGCGTTGCCACAGGAAGACTTTACTACTGGGCGGAGCTTCCTCGCACAGCCTAATCGAATTGACCAATCGCAGCCAGAGGCCAAGCACGGTCACGCCCACCGACGCCGTTTGCGCATGTAATGGCCGCGCTATTTGGCAGGTGCGCGTTGCCGTCTCTGAAACAGTGAGAAAGATGCAGACACGCAAACGCAGCAGCCGGATGGGCCTCAGCATCCGAGTAAATTCTTGTTAAAGCAAGCGGACCGGCCATAATGCTGACGCAATTAACATGCCTTTGATATCAGGCAGGCAGGCAGGCAGGCAGGCAGGCAGGCAGGCAGGCAGGCAGGCAGGCAGGCAGGCAGGCAGGCAGGCAGGCAGGCAGGCAGGCAGGCAGGCAGGCAGGCAGGCAGGCAGGCAGGCAGGCAGGCAGGCAGGCAGGCAGGCAGGCAGGCAGGCAGGCAGGCAGGCAGGCAGGCAGGCAGGCAGGCAGGCAGGCAGGCAGGCAGGCAGCTTGCAAAGAGTTTACAGCTTGCCATCAGTGCTCCGAAGACAGTACATAAATAAGGGCATTGGCCAATGGAAGAACAGGAACAAGAAGTTTACCAATTTGCAATCTAAAAAAACATTCACTAGAGAATTTGACAGAGAAAGAAAAACTGAAAGTGAAAGAAAAAGAGAAAGAAAGACGATAAAAAGAAAGGATGCATATCTGCTTATTATGTCAATTTCTGAAACAGACTGTAATACATTAGAAATAGGGCCGCCGATTTTAACGAATAATTAATAGAATAATCGTTAACAAATTTAATCGATTAATATTGACTTGCACGAGTACATTTTTTACTTATTTTAGATATTTAATGCCGACAAGCGGCTCATTTCCGGAGTAATCAATATGGCGAATAATGATAAAGTAAACCGTTTGAGTGGAAAATTAAGTTATCATTTTGCATTTAAATTAAATGCTGTTGGAAAAGTCGAAGATGGCGATAAAATTAACTGTCTGGACAATTTACTTATCGTGGTTCAAACACATCGCTGACGTACAAACATCCATCGGCATGTAGAAGAATTTTTATAGAAAGAAAGTAGTAACTACTGACTACATTTGTCACAGTTTTTCACGTTATACCAGGAGATTCCAAAGTGATCTTCATCTTCTGGTCCTCCTTCCCTTCCCTTCCCTTTCCATCCATGCTCTTGTTTTTCCTTTTCCTCTCATTGCCTTTCCTTCCATTCCCTTGTCTTCCCCTCTCCTCCCTTCCATTCTCTGCTCTCCTCCTCCTTTCCCTCCATCCCCTTCCCACTCTCCACTCCCCATTCAAGTCAGTGGACAGAAGGTCGTGTCGAAGGGTCAGTTCTTTGAGCGTCCGAAGCGCTTGGACACACGTCACCGAATCGTCAGCGACAAAAGAAGTCAAGAGTCAAGAGTCAAAAGTCAGCGCCAAAAGGATGCGGGGGTCGGGTCCCTTCTGACCCCCGCATCTCGGACGCTCGATTTAATTCGTCATCAGGCGGGAAAACACGATCATGATGGGCTGCCGTATGCCCTTCCCCCGTACACTCGCCCCTCTGCTTTACCCCTGAGACTGGCGTCAATCACACATGCAACGACCAGCAGCTGGTTGCTGAGGTTGAAAGAGGGCTGGCTGTTGACGAATTCATTGACTGCACGATCGATGACAAAACGAGTCAGGCCGAGATTAAGACGCACTTTTTAATAACTTTAATAACTTTTAGTAAATTTAAATAACCATGTTGCAGCGCCTTTGTGAGATTCTCTAAAGACGCTATATAAATGCTCGGAAACATAGAATACATACATAAAAAACAAACGCCCACCAGAATTACGACAATTATCTGACCCATAGTAAAATGATTAACAGGTCAGAAGGAAAAGATTAAGAAGAAGAAGAAGGAGGAGGAGGAGGACGTGGAGGACCAGGAGGAGAAGAAGGAAGAGGAGGAGGAAGATAAGGAGAAGAAGGAGAAGAACAAGAAGGAGATGGAGAAGAAGAAGGAGGAGGAAGAGAAAGAGAAGGAGGAGAAAGAGAAGGAGAAGGAAAAGAAGGAGAAGGAGAAGGAGAAGAAGGAGGAGAAGAAGAAGAAGAATAAGGAGGAGAAGGAGAAGGAGAAGAAGAAGAAGGAGAAGGAGAAGAAGAAGGAGAAGGAGAAGGAGAAGGAGAAGAAGAAGGAGAAGGAGAAGAAGAAGGAGAAGGAGAAGGAGAAGGAGAAGAAGAAGGAGAAGGAGACGGAGGAGAAGAAGAAGGAGAAGGAGAAGGAGAAGAAGAAGGAGAAGGAGAAGAAGAAGAAGAAGGAGAAGAAGAAGAAGAAGGAGAAGGAGAAGGAGAAGAAGAAGGAGAAGGAGAAGAAGAAAGAGAAGGAGAAGGAGAAGGAGAAGAAGAAGGAGAAGAAGAAGGAGAGGGAGAAGAAGAAGAAGAAGGAGAAGGAGGAGAAGGAGAAGGAGAGGGAGAAGGAGAAGGAGAAGAAGAAGAAGAACAGTGCCCTTGAGCTAATCATTGAGGCAGCCATGGGTACGAAATGGTTAGTCATATTTTTAGACTCGGCACATAAAGGCCGGGTAACCATTCCTCTCCCTTGCGACACGATCTTCCAACCAACACTTTACGTTCACTACACTCATTTTAGACGAGTTCCCTAAGGGCGCATCAAGTGGAATATCTTTCTGCCCTGGCAAGACTAGAACCCCCAACTTCTGAGTTGAAGGCCATCACGCTAAGTAAGTAAGTAAGTAAGTAAGTAGGTAAGTAAGTAAGTAGGTAAGTAAGTAAGTAAGTAAGTAATGCATTTGTTAACACTCAAACCATCAGACTGCCGAGCAACTCAGATGCATAGAACTTGGTCTTTCTAAAAACGGCAATGCCGTTCTTGGCACAGCATTGCCAATCGCGGCACCGGCGGGCCAACAGTGGCGATTCCAGGCGCCTGATATATGTCCCAAACGGAACCCAGCTAACCGGATGACTGATAGAAAGCAAAATAAGACGTCAAGAAATCAAATTGTCTTTTAATTTGCTTCAATCAGGCAGCCAAATGGGAGTTCCCATCGGTCGGAGCGCAGGTCTGCGAGCTGCCCGACCGAGACGCCACGGCTCGCCGTCCGTGATTTTTCCTTCCCATTAGCCGGGTCCATTTGGACGTAATTGTCTCCGGCGTTCGCCCGGGCGATTTTAATTTCAATTCAAATCCTCCCGTCATCGGGTAAATGAGGCCGGTGAGAGGGAATTATTAAAAGGGCCGGATTACGAAAGAGGCCGATCGCAAGATTGCTTTACGGCCGGGGAACATGGCCAGTGGAAGACGGTGGAGACAGAAAGAGAAACAGAGAGAGAGAGAGAGAGAGAGAGAGAGAGAGAAAGAGACAGACAGACAGACAGAAAGACAGACAGACAGACAGACAGACAGAGAAACAGAGAGAGAGAAACAGAGAGAGAGAGAAAAAGAGAAACAGAGAGAGAGAGAGAAAGAAAGAGAAACAGAGAGAGAGAGAGAGAGAGAGAGAGAGAGAGAGAGAAAGAGAGAGACAGAGAGAAAGAGAGAGACAGAGAGAGGTGGTCTAAGGGGTCGAGAGAGAAGAGGGTGGGATAGGTGCTGAAGATGGAAAGGCAGGAAGATGCCATTGAAAGAACGATGAATATATACATGTAGATAAACAGCCAGAGAGACATATACGCATACAGGCACAAAGACGGACAGACTCAGACAGAAAGACATAAATACACAGACAGATCGAGAGACACACATACGGGCACATAGACACATGAACAGTTATGCAGTCAGACAGACATAGGCAGACAAACAGACCGAAAGTCACGCAGAAACATCCAGGCTTGGGACTAGCACTACCCCCAAACAAGGCAGTAGCGGAGTTTGGGAGCAGCTATTAGCAGTTCCAGTGTTTAACGACATCTTATGGCATCACAGGCCGTTGACGTCGCCCTCCTCCTTTATCCAGACTTGGGACTGGCACCTCCCGACTAAAGGCAGTGGCGGAGTTAGCAGAAGGAAAGAGACAGCAACCAGCTTAGGAAGATTCTATGCACTTAAGGCATTGGATTAAAAAGTGTTGCTGACCCGGGCGATGTACGAGCCGTCGGTTTCAGAGGGAAGATTTTGTGTCAAAGAAGAGATTGCAGAATAGTTAGTGATGATGTAGTTCCACTAAGACAACGTGCTTACAATTTATGATGACCACAGCGTTTCAGCAGCCGGAGAGTCAACCCTAAAAAGTATTTCAGCGACTGGATATCGAATTGTTAATATTACTGAACCGTTCGAAAAATGAATGTGCCTGTGGAGCACGGTGGCCGATTCGATAGAGAGTGTAGGCGTTCGAGTCTCTTCTGAGACGGTTTCTGTGTAGGGACCTTGAGCAAGTCGTTCACTCACAATAACTCAGCGCCGTCAATAAATGCACAAATCATAATAATAACAATGTGTTTTAACCTCCCCAACTTTTCTGACGTGGGGAGAATGATGAGAGATGAATGCAGGCAGGCAGGCAGGCAGGCAGGCAGGCAGGCAGGCAGGCAGGCAGGCAGGCAGGCAGACAGACAGACAGACAGACAGACAGGCACGCCAGGAGCCATAGAAGCAAAGCCTCATAGGCAAGCAGTAAAACAGACAGCGAGAAACACACTGGGAGATACAGTCAGACAAACTAGCGGAGATTCGGGTGGCATGGACGATTACGCATTAACTCCAGACACGGAAGCCGGAGTAGCAGAGTAGCAGAGAGCCAGCCAGGCGGTCAGCGAGAGATACACCCAGGGAGGTAGGCAGGGCGGTAGGGATCCCTGAGCCGCCACCTGGGAGCGATCACATTTACCTGCGCTTCCTGGACGGCGCTGCCCGTCGGTGGCCATCAGTCAAATCGCTCTCATTCAACTTTTAACGACGCTGAAAGGGTACTGATGCAGATTTATCCGCTGAAAACGTTCCATCTCGACTCCAGGCGCTATATAAATGACTCGCATACGTGGGGCGGATGACGGGAGAAGAGGGTGGATCGGAAGAAGGGTTGGGGATGCTACGGATGGTTGGAGGAGGCCGAGGTATCTGTGGTGTCCTGGAGAGGACGCTGCACTGTGCGATGTAATTAATACATAATTCATTTTACCAGGAGCTCTGTTTGTCGGTGTGGGTGACCGTGTTACTGAGTGAGTCAGTGAGTCAGTGAACCAGACAGATAGACATAGACAGGCAGAGGCAACCAGAATGACCACGAAGAGCATGAAGCCGTCAGTACTTGGGTCAGTGGGTGTATGATTCGTATGGGGGTCTTCTGTTAAGAAATTTTCGGGGTCTTTTATTAGAGTGGATTCAAACAATACAAGGAGAGACAGAGTCTTGAATCAGAGTGGATTCAAACGATACAGAGATAGAGTCTTGAATCAGAGTGGATTCAAACGATACAGAGATAGAGTCTTGAATCAGAGTGGATTCAAACGATACAGAGATAGAGTCTTGAATCAGAGTGGATTCAAACGATACAGAGATAGAGTCTTTAATCAGAGTGGATTCAAACGATACAGAGATAGAGTCTTTAATCAGAGTGGATTCAAACAATAAAAGGAGAGGTTGAGTCCTGGAACTTGACAGCGAATTAGCAACAGTCTTAGAGACTTATGGTACGATCTGAAGAGGACAGCTAGAAATTCCTTCACTCTTTCAGACCATCTCCCACTGAAGACGCATTTTCTCCATACATTTCAATTTTCCTCAGAGATTTTAGCCCCACCGGTTCACGCCATCTCTCACTGAAGTTACATCTCCTCCATGCATTTCAATCCAGCCCCATCGCTCTTTCCCTCTCTTGCTAACCATAAACAAATTGCAACCACTTGTAGGACGAGGAACCGCGCATGCCTGCCATCAACGGATGTTTCCACCGCGGCCTTAGAAGTGAACGAAATCTAGAATCACGTCGCTATGGAAACTGCAAAGCCTGTTGGCAGGCCGCCCAGAGAACGTTGGTATTCATTTCCGGTTTCAGGAGCGACAGAGGAAACGAGCGGACGAAGCAGGAGAGACAGAGAGAGACTGGGGAACGGACTGAGGCAGGAAGTGAACCGGGGGTGGACTTGACAGGAAGGGAGAGCGGCTCCCTGGAGGGGCGATGTGTGGGGGAACACAATCGAGAACTAGGAACATGACCTCGGCCCAGAATAGCAGCACCCGCCAAGAAAAACCGAACGATATTACGTTCGGCGCGGGTAACATCCGAACCCCAGGAGTCGATTTCCATACGGATCCGGAATACGAGGCCCCGCTAAGATACTCAGGTCCACTCAGGGCCTCCGGGAGGGACGTTTGGGTGGGCGTTCAAGGCAGAAATCCTGACGAACGGCCTCGACTGATCGACTGAATGACGGCTGATTCACGGTCGTCGAAATGAGGCCATTTATCTAAACGTGTCTCGTCTTTGATTCACAGGTCGTTAGCCACGACTCGGCGACTCATTGATGCGAAAGTCTAGGCCAATCTAATCTTCTATAATCTAATCTAATCCGATCTAATCCAATACATTTCTAATCCGATTCGATCCAAACCGATCCAATCTGATGTAATCCTATCTATTCCGATCTAATCTAATGCAATCTAATCCGGTCTATTATAATCCAACCCGATCCGATCCAATCCAATCCAGTCCTATCAAATCCGATCAATTTGATCTAATCTGTTCTAATCCGATTTTATCCGATCCGATCCAATCCGATCCCAACTAATCTAATCTAATCTAATCGGATCCGATGTAATCCGATGTAATCCGAGCTAATCTGAGCTAATCCGAGCTAATATAATCCAATCCGATCTAATTCGATCCATTATAATCCAGTCTAACCCGATCTAATCTAATCTGGATTGATCGTGTCTTATCGATAATTGGTTAGCCGAGTGATCAACCTAACTGACGCACGAACTCACTAGATTCAGAAAGCATTAACTTTATTAACTATATTAATTATTATTAACTAATATTAGACATGGTTACTAAATGGACACAGAAGTCAATGAGAAAGTAAATGCTTGTTCAATCGGTTGCAGTCCATTGGTCGAAATGAGCGATGAAGCTACAGAGAACGTGGCCACTCCTTTCGTCAGTTCAATAACACCCTCATGCAAATCACTCTCTCAAGTACTCTTAATCGCCTCCCCACTTCTTCATCTGTCTCTGTTTGTTTGTGTGTCTGTCTCCGTCTTTACGTTTGTGTCTGTTTCTTCCTTTTGCCATCCCTCATTTTGCCTCTCGGCGACACACGCCCGATATTCATGCATGTAAATCTTCCTCATTTTCTCTCCTCTCCGCAAAATCTTCAACTCCTCTTGCCTCCTCTTTGCCCTTCTCTCTGTCTCTGTCTCTGTCTGTCTCTGTCTCTGTCTGTCTGTCTCCCTCCCTCCAGTAACATGTCTCGCAACTGTGTACTCTCTCCCCTTCCTATGTAACTATCTATCCCTGTACCAATCTATCTATCTATATCTGTCTATCTACCTGTCTGTCTGTCTGTCTGTCCCTATCTGTCTGTCTGTCTGTCTGTCTGTCTGTCTGTCTGTCTGTCTGTCTGTCTGTCTGTCTATCTATCTATTTACTCATTTGTCCATTCGTCCATCCATCCTTCTATTGCTCCCTCCTCTTTCCATCACTCTCTCTTTCACATCCTTCACCTGTCTCATTGCCTGTCTCTTTGCCTGTCTCTCCCCATACCTCTGTCTCTACCACTTCGTCCGTCCTTCTGCCCGTCTCTCGCCCTCCCTCCGTCGACGCAGCCTGTCCAGTCCGTCCGTCGGTCGGTCGGTCCGTCGTACGTATCGCGCGGGTCCCATATCAGGCGCATCGTGATGGCGTCGAGCGAAGCCATCGATCAATTAGCAGAGCAGGAGTTAATTTAGCGGCGAAAGAGAATTCCGTCGACGCCAATAACCCGCCGACGACACAAAGACCCGCCAACCAACACGAAATCCCGGGCACCGCAGCGGCACTTGCCACTGGGACGATCGCACCCCGTGGGGGTCGAACGTCACGAGGACGACGTTGACGACGACGACGAAGGAGAGGAGGGGGAAGAGAAGGAGGAGGAGGAAGGAGAGAAGGAGGAGTAGGGATAGGAAGAGGAAGCAGAGAGGAAGGAAGGAGGGGAAGAGGATGAGAAGAAAGAAGAGGGGACGAGGAGAAGGCGGAAGGAGAGGAGAAGAAGGAGGAAGGAGAGGAGAAGAAGGAGGAGGAAGAGGATGAGGAGGGAGAGAAGGAGAAGCAGGAAAGAGAGGAAGAGGAGAAGAAGCAGGAATAGGAGGAAAAGGAGGAAGAGGATGAAGATAATAAAGAGGTAGAGGAGAATGAAGAAGAGGAGGAGGAGGAGAATGAGATGGAGGAGGAAAAGGAAGAGGAGGAGGAGGAGGAGGAAGAATAGAGAGGTTACATTCGACGCCATCTGTACAGGAGAGAGCGAGGGGTGCTTTCCCAAGTATTTTAATAATAAATAATAAATAAATTTGAGTATAAAGTGAAGTTAAATGAGGCAAAGTGAAGACAGAAAAAGGTAAAGAAAGGGGATATTAGGTTAAGGTCAGTTGCATCAAAAGCCCAAAGTTTTCAAATCAGTCAGGTAAAGCATATGAAAATCATATAAGGTAAGATAAGGTAAGGTAAGGATGCTGAGGTAAGGTAAGGTAAGGAAAGGAAAGGAAAGGAAAGGAAAGGTAAGGTAAGGTAAGGAAGATAAGTAAGGTAAGGTAAGGTAAAGAAGATGAGTAAGGTAAGGTAAGGTAAAGTAAGGTAAGGTAAGGAAGATAAGTAAGGTAAGGTAAGATTAGGCAAAGAAAGGCGATGCCAGGCAAAAAACATAAGGGATATTTATTCACAAGGTAAGGTAAGGTATAGGGGTATACAATAAAAACTATTCATCTGCTATTCACCTCTCTTTAACAAGCGTGGTCATCTGAGGTTTTTCGGATACATCGATAACAGCACTCCAATGTATGTATGCATTAATATAGTGACTTTTAAAATCTCCAAGAAGCGCTATATTATGTCTGGTCGGTCAACCTATCCGCGTCTCTTCTTATTCAACTCAGTGCGGTTTAGTCGTGCGCCTGTCTCGACTGCGGGGCTGAAACTGTACGGTTTGTTCCGTTAACAAAAGATGGCGGTAATTAACAGACGCGGACAAAATACCGGGCCGTCTTAGGGGGGCGCGGGGCGTGACGGAAGCCAACGAAGAGCTAATATCCGGGCGTGGCATTGTCCCAGGTCGAACGCTGGAGGCGCCACTGGGCTTCTACGCGAATAACTCTAGTGTCGATAATTCGTCCGTAAGCGAGAGGCGCTACTGGCGCCAGGACGTATAACCCTGCATCGTCTGCTACTTGTTAGATAGGCGCTATATAAATGGAATCAAACAAGTAGGCAATTTGGCTTCGGCGTTATTCGGGAGCTTTCGGGAATGCCTTATGAGCCGCCTTGTTGTGTTATTGGGAGTATCAGTGAAATCCGAGGAAGTGATTGAGTGATTGATTTATTGAGTGAGTGGGTGAGTAAGTTAGTCAGCCAGAATGAGTGTCTGTGAGGCAGCGACTGATGCGCGAGTGAATGGCCAGTGAGTCAATGTAGAGTGAGCCAGTGATTAAGAAAGACGGTGAACGCGTTGGACGGTAACTGCATGTCAGTCTCATAGCGAATAAAAGACAGACAGACAGACCGACAGACAGACAAACAGACAGACAGGCAGGCAGGCAGACGAACGGACGGACAGGCAGACAGGCGGACGGATGGACGGACAGACAGACAAATAGATAGATAGACAGACAAACCGACAGACAGACAAACAGACAGACAGGCAGGCAGACGGACGGACGGACAGGCAGACAGGCGGACGGAAGGACGGACAGACAGAAAGACAGATAGATAGATAGACAGACAGACAGACAAAACCTTATCTTTTTAATAACAAATCACGGTCACTGCACTCATTGCAAAGCAAAGATCACTATGGAGCTTAAGTGGAATGGAAATCTCGCTATATCTGGCGGGGGTTTGAACCCAACCTTTGGACTGACATTCCAACGCTCTAACCACTAGACTCCCCTCGGCATGTGAAGGCGAGGGTCAGTCTTCTCGCGCTCTGATCTTCCTATAGCACTGTACAGCCGCTGTACTCATTCTATGGCTGAATTCGCTAACGACGCTGATGGAACATGAATTCTGAAATATTTTTGCAGTGGCAAGGATTTCAACCCGTGACCGCTGAGCTGTCAGTCCAGCGCGCTATTTCACTCGCACCTCATCCACATCATATCTTATGGCTGTAGTTGATTTCTGAACCCATGTACAGCGCCCTTTTCTTCGGCCTCGGCTGTCTAGGGCGCTATAAAAATTTTCTTATTATTATTATTATTATTATTATTATTATTATTATTATTATTATTATTATTATTATTATTATTATTAAGAGGAGTTCGAACCTACAGACGGACGCAGCCTTTCCACTTAACTACGACTCCATCCAGGTCAGTTATGACGACCTGCACTGGTCAAGGCCAGACTGACGAAGCCTGGACTGCGTTCGGAGGATCAAATTGAAACATCCGATAGCGTCGATAAATCTTTTATGCAGTCAGTGCCAGCGTATGGGGCGCCGAAACGCAAATATAATTTGACGCTAAAAGCCACCCCGTTCTATGGCACGGTGCCGGCAGCATTAAGAAATTTGTCGGCGTTTCCCGTCGTCATTAGCAACGATGGACAGCATTTAGACCAACGGCAGCCCATTAATACCGGTCCAGTATACATCACCTGTGTGTGTGTGTGCGTGCATGTGTGTGTGCGCGTGTGCGGTAGCGTTAAATTGGTCGACAGCACGGCCCAAATGGTGAGCGATAATAAGGAGTTTAGCGTAGCGGAACTTCCGTCCATAAAGTAGTCGGCGAAACGGGTAAGCAGCACCCGATCCAGTAAGAATCGATGCTCTGGGTGTAGCTTAGAACATAGTTGGGGCCTGAGAGGAATGTGTAGCCTTCCCTAAATTTAAGATACACTCGTAGTTGGCATCGTCGCAGATCATGATGACGACAACGACGACGACGACGATGATGACGATGGCCTCCTCCTCCTCCTCCTCCTCCTACTCCTACCCCTAACGTTCTACTCCTACTGCTCTACTCCTACTCTTGATCCTACTCCTATTCTTACTTCTGCTCTTACTCCCGCTCCTGCTCCTTCTACTGCCATTGTTTTGCTACTGCTGCTATCGTAATCGTAATCGTAATCTCGAGATTTCTACAGCGCCCAACGAAAGCTAAGCCGCGGGAACCAGCTTATTCACAGGCGTACTATTTCTATTACTGCTATTACGACTACTAATGCTAATCCTACTAATAATGTTAGTAGTAGTAGCAGTAGTAGTGGTAGTGGTAGTTCCAGTAGTAGTAATAGAAAGAATAATTATTAAAAAAATAATAATAAAAAGAATAATAATAATAAAAAATAATAATAATAATAAAAAGAATTATAATAAAAAGAATAATAACAATAATACTAACAACACCAACAACATTAATTATAATACTGTCGCCTTTCACAATACTTTCTCTCTGCCATAGCTTGACAAGATTTAGCCAACCCGGAGATTTAAAAATAATAATCAACAGTAATAATTAATAATTAATAATATTAATAGTAATAGTGGTAGTAGTAGTAGTGGTAGTAGTGGTAGTAGTAGTGGTGGTAGTAGTAGCAATAACAATAATAATAATAATAATATCAACAACAATAGTCTTGATACCGAATCTGATCCTATCCCTTATCCTAGCATCGGAACCGTTGTCTTACCTGAGCGCATATGAATGACCAGTCCTCTTTCCACAGATTAGTGGGGCGTTAAGGAAATGCAGTTTCCAACGGCGACAATGAACCCCCCCTTCTTTATAGTATCCGATGTCGTCTTCATTACAAATCCAATTGTATGCGAACTTTCCTTCCTAACTAAGTATCTTACCACTCTCGATGCGATTGTCCGTTCGCCAACTGACCGCTAGGTGCTTTTAAGCTCATCGACCTTTCGGGCGCTGACCAGGCTTGACCACCTAGACCGGACACTCGGTTTGACCATTTGGCCTGGTGGTTCTCACCCCTTCTACGATCACGCAAGTCCTGCAAGGCGCGTGTACTAAAGGCGCGAAATCTGAGCGCACCTGCTATGAGGGTCGCTAGCACTCAACTCCTTCGAATACAGTTAATTCAATTTGCCCAGCGCTTTGTATGCTGTTATTAGCGCTGAGTAAACAGTGCTAAAATAATAGCTTGCTAAAAATCCAAAAATAATTATGTTCTGTTTAGTAGTTGTGTTCAACAGGAGGTTAAAGGTTAAAGGGTTTGATGAGTGCGTGGCATATTTTTGCCGGAAGGGCAAACAAATACAAAAAGTAAATTGGCTGCACAATATGTAGGCGTAAGTAAGGTAACAAAAGGTAAAGTAAGCTCTACTGTTTTTTGGCTATTGTCGTGTATGCGCTTCGGCTGAAATATCTGTCAAAACCTGGACCACCCCTACAACCAGCCCACCTTAAGAGCATGCATCGTAGTTCCACAAGTGATCAGTTTCATTTGTGAATGTAGAAGGAGAGGGAGTCATGTCAAAGGTACAAGCGTTTCCCTCGACTAATGATGGCAGGAAAACAGGGAGAATAGATTTAGTAAGTACGGTGGTAGGGCTGAAAATAACAGCTTGTTTGTTATTTGTCCTGGTTGAATCCTGGTCCAGGCGGTTGAGATTTGGTGATTATGGATGACCCCTACACGACATAAAACTACGAAAGGGCAGGACGGACAATTCGGTGTAGGAGTGAAAACTCGCAGGTTTAAAATGTCTGTTCTCTGTTATTCTAGTGCAGCTATTCAATATTCTATCCTATTCCATTCTAGCCTGTTTCACAGTGTTCTAGTTCATTTTTTCTTTGCTCTACCACTGTTATACACTTTTTTTGCACAAGGTAAACTATCAAAACACAACTTTTAAAAGATTTAGAAGCTTAAACTTGTACAGTCTGCTTTTGTCTGTTCGATGGAATCTGTTTAAAAGTCGCGGTATTAAAGTCATAGGCGGCAATTCGTCTTTACAAAGTCATCAATGGCCTTTCATACAGCGTATGTGCCCATCTTATCTCGGGACCGGAAGCGTTTCTGATGCGTCTCTCTCGCTCTCGCTCTTGCTCTCTCTCCTTTTCAATCAATCAATCAATCAATCAATCAATCAATCAATCAATCAATCAATCAATCAATCAATCAATCAATCAATCAATCAATCAATCAATCAATCTATCTATCTATCTATCTATCTATCTATCTATCTATCTATCTATCTATCTATCTATCTATCTATCTATCTATCTATCTATCTATCTATCTATCTATCTATCTATCTATCTATCTATCTATCTATCTATCTATCTATCTATCTATCTATCTATCTATCTATCTATCTATCTATCTATCTATCTATCTATCTATCTATCTATCTATCTATCTATCTATCTATCTATCTATCTATCTATCTATCTATCTATCTATCTATCTATCTATCTATCTATCTATCTATCTATCTATCTATCTATCTATCTATCTATCTATCTATCTATCTATCTATCTATCTATCTATCTATCTATCTATCTATCTATCTATCTATCTATCTATCTATCTATCTATCTATCTATCTATCTATCTATCTATCTATCTATCTATCTATCTATCTATCTATCTATCTATCTATCTATCTATCTATCTATCTATCTATCTATCTATCTATCTATCTATCTATCTATCTATCTATCTATCTATCTATCTATCTATCTATCTATCTATCTATCTATCTATCTATCTATCTATCTATCTATCTATCTATCTATCTATCTATCTATCTATCTATCTATCTATCTATCTATCTATCTATCTATCTATCTATCTATCTATCTATCTATCTATCTATCTAACTATCTATACGCTATAGAAATCTGAGATTACAATTACACTTACAATTTCAGCAAAGGAATGTCTTCTCCGGCGTACCGTAGTCTCAGCATCGACGTCATAAATCACGCCTCAAAAGGAGCGGCGCAGGTGTGGCAACGTTATCATCAGTGTCAAACTAGTTAGACGAGGATTAACCAGGGGATCCCTCCAAATCCCCGCCTCGCCCGTCGAGCCGGGGACGCCGTGGACGCGGCCCATGAGTCCGAGGAATTAGTCCTGTCATCGGGGCCGCCTCTAGGATGCTGGTTCTCATCGCTAGAGGTCGGGACGCCACCTCATGGAGGCAGACGTTAGAGGGCGCAACGAGAAGGAAATCCTTCCATTATACATAAATCTAAGGAGTTTAATGGAGGCTAAGACGACCGATGTACTGTCGCTGTCAAACCTGGGCTCAGTGCATGTGTGCCTTTATTGTATATACGCGTTTTAAAGAAGGTCCATAACATAGCCCATACCTATAGATAAGCATCGAAACAGATACCACGATCGAATAACCATCCTAACGACCCACTTTCTTACACATACATGCACACATAAACACATGCACATATACATACATACATACATGTGTGCATACATACACACATCATCAGCATCAGCATCATTATCATCACCATCATCATCATTATCATCATCAACATCATCACCATCATCATCATCATCAACAACAACATCATCGTCATCAGTTCCTGACGCCAGCCATTTGGCAGTTATGATGACATTCAATTCGATCGTGGTTTAGTGTTGTTCGGCAGGAAGCGCCTTTAATGGGTCTCTCTTTGAAAGGCGCTAAATAAATCTATGATTGTTACGTTGTATGTATTCATACAAATGTATGTATATATGTCAAAAATCAATCACTATTACAATTACAAATTGATGTCAGTCTACGTGATTGAGCATTGACTGGCATTTGGGTGGCTATTTCTGGCGATTGAGCAGACGATTTCCTAGTGACGGGTCTTGTAATGGAACGTGATGTAACCTGATGCAGTCAGTGTAATGTAATTAGTGTAATGTAATTAGTGTAATGTAATTAGGTTTATTGGATGATTGGATAAACGTTGACCTTGTAACGCTGAGCGTCCAGTTTCGACATTCTCCTCTACGAACATTTATGTAACGCCTTTCAAAACTGAAGCCAACTGTATGCATGTATGAAAATATGAATGAATGCATACATATATATAAATGTATATATATGTATATATGCATGTGCAATATGTATGTACACACCAGATATATATATATGTGTATATATATGGTACGTATGTACTTTGTATGTATGCGTGTATGCATGTTTGTATGTATTCGTGAATGATTTTTAATGATTTTTTTCTGCCTGCTTGCCTGCCTCCCTCCTTCTCTCCTTCTCTCCCTCCCTTCTTTCCTCCCTTCTTCCCTCCCTCTCCCATTCCCTCCTTCCTTACATCCCTCCCTCTCTTGCTTGCTCCCTCCCTCTCTTATTGACTTGACTGTGGCTTGGCTTTGGTGCGCCATCGTTGATGCCTTGTGCATTAGACACCGGCGCTTTATAAGTTACTAATTAATAATGCTAATTAATATTCATGCACGCGTGTGTGCCAAGTCAAGATCTGAATGTATAGACAATCTGAACCAATGAGGAAGAAATTTCCGTTTTCCTTCTATGAATCGAACACACAAACTCCGATAATTAACCAATCATTCAAATGTCTTTATTGAATAAGTCAATAATTGTTCAATCATCGCCAGAAAATTGACGATGGCTGTGTATCTATAAGGGAATCCGTCGAAGGTGGCGGTCCAGCAACTGTCGCTGGCTTTGTAGAGTAATAAGCTGGGGACGTGGAGTCAGCACAGAAACATCTACAAAGAAAAAGTCACTTGTAAATGAACCTCTTTACATTTGCCAAGTTCATCATATTATTTAGCGCTAGTTTTCTAAACAATTGTTTATGATATGATGGCGTTTTCAAGGGGCTAGCTGTGGTCTTGTGGTTAGCGTTGTGAACTGCCAATCCAAAGGTCGCGGGTTATAATTTCTAAGCGCAGAGAGATGAAATTTTTGTTTTGTTTGCGCTCCCTAGCGAACATATGAACAAATGGCATGTTAACAAGTGCGATATTTTCTTTCTTACTTAAGTGACCCTACACCGTCGGTGGGAGGTTCAAATCTCGTATGCCGAAGCCAAGAAAAATGGGTCGCTAACACTTCATACTCATGGCCGCCCCTGGGGTTTAGCTCGAGGGAATGCTCCTCTTCGTAAACGGAAAACGACTGCTAAACCAATGAAATAAATTCAAGAATGGGATCTAATTTTGCGATAATATCTGTCTGCTTTAGGGAGATGTTGCATCCCGTAATCTGCTACTGAATGAAATGGTATTCCACATCTGCATCAGATTTTTACATTCATATTGCCAACTCCATTACAGCTATATTATGCACGTTTTAAGAGGAGTTGGGATTATTTTATTAACTGTAAAGGCAAATGAGGTCTTTAGAAAATTATTATTTAAGAAAATTAAGGGGTACTTGGTTTAAAATCGGATTATTTAATTTTCTTGATCCTAACTGCGCGGGTGTGAAAGATGGACCAGTAAAGTAACGACTATCTAGTCGTAAACACTTACATGGAAATGTGTAATGAGTTGTAAGCCAAACTTGCCTGTAAACAGTCACTTCTTTGCAAGGTCCGAAAGGTTTCTCGCATCTGAGACTTTTCTTCGAAGAACCGAAATTGTCCGGCTCAGTGCAGAATATGATGTCCTTAGCAACAACTTCGGTGCCAGTACAACCTATACAGATGGTGTTCGAAGTGGGAGCTACGGTATTTTTAGAATCGGTGGTTTCAATGCGAGTGACGTCACCCCAACCGCCGCTGCTTGGACACTGTTAACAAGCAAAACAAATGAAATAAGCATTGAATATCTCCTTGAGACTGCAGGAGTAGCTAGAGAGGAGTTAATCTGCTCGGATTAATCTAAATGAGGAAACTGTCCTACTTCGGACATATGCTACGAAAGACAAATCAAGGAAGGAAGGAAGGGAGGAAGGAAGGAAGGAAAGAAGGAAGGAAGGAAGGAAGGAAGAAAGGAAGGAAGGAAGGCAGGAAGGTGAGAAGAAAGGAAAGAAGAAAGGAAGGAAGGAAGGAAGGCACTAAGGAAGGAAGGAAGGAAGGCAGGAAGGAAAGAAGTAAAAGAAGGGAGGAAGGAAGACAGGGAGGTGGGTAAGAAATAAGTGTCTCCTGTAGGCCGAATGTCCTTCAAAAGCCACTGAGACTACTTGCCTGACAACGTGGAATCTCTCCATCATTTCTGCCTTTGTTCCTCCAGTAAAGGAGATTGTTGTCGGCGTCGAAAGTCCATCTCGAGTCTCTGGACACTCTCGACGATAGCTGGCGACACTGGCCATCACCCAAACCGCCTGCATTGCTGCCGATGCTTATCGAGATTCTTGCATCCGCAGTCACCATCATCACAGCCAAAATGGCGGCGAACCAGTTGCAAATCATCTTCAGGTTGATTTCGAGAGCGAAATGAGGCTGCGGTTGTCAGTTTCAGAGTTGTTCCAAACTTATATAGCGCTTCTCTCCTGACGTCACATGTGCAGAAATGCATGAAGTAAATTGTTTATTGAGCGTTGGTCCAAATTTCAGCTTTCACGACGTGTAGTCCGGTGATATAAGAACGGAAGCAAAACATCCCTTTGAAGCCATGTTTTGGCGGAAATGCGTGGACAGAATTCCCCAGGTGACCACCATTGTTACGCAACTCATTCTTTGCGATAACAGTGCACAATACGAACAAACAAATCAAATTTTCGCAAAACGCGATCATCCGTGAAATAAAAGGCGCACGTAAATTACCCGAGCTAGTCAGTTTTAACAAGGAGCTGATGCTACTCTGCTAATTTTTCATCATTTGTTGAAGCGTTGGAAAAATTCGTATACGTTATCCATAAATTGCCACAAAACTCTATTCATACGATCGCTTCATAATTGAAATGTCATGGACATTCAGAAGGCGATAATCCAACAGAATTAGGTTAACACAAGGTAACCAATTAACGCACCTGCAGTCTGCATCTACCCTCGGAGTACAACGTAGATACATACATACATACATACATACATACATACATACATACACACATACATACATATATACATACGTACATACATCCATAGGCCATAAGTAATTTTTTCTCCTCCCTATTCTTAGATGCCTTTTGTTGATATTTGCACCAATAGTGTGCCCACTTGCTTTATTATCAGTAACGCGCTTGCCTCGTGATCTAACGATTGTGAGTTCGAACATGCTGAGCCGACTCTGCGTAACGACTTTGGCAAGTAGTTCATGCACGACTGCCTCTTTCTCCAAGCAGTAGAATTTGGTTTTGGCTTCGGTTGGGCATCACAGGTCCTTGTGCGAATGCAGAAACGCTGGAGAAAGTGTGCTTATAGTAGCTGATGTTATGATCTGGTTAATCGCCAGATGGCCGCAGTAGCGTTTGTTTCTAACATCAACCTTTTTTGTGCTACTATTTTACAGCGCTCATTACATTGTAACAGAAAATAGGGGTTGCTCTGACGTTGACTTGGCGACATGGGTTCGACTTCCAGGTTCTGTAAATCAAGTGGATTCGTCATAAGGGCCTATCTCACTGGCGAACTGAGCGAAGTATCAGATGCCGCGGTCTTAGATATGAGCGCCTCTTAATTCCATCACATACACCAATAGCAACAGAACAAGAGCAATAATAATAATAATAATAATAATAATAATAATAATAATAATAATAATAATAATAATAATAATAATAATAATAATAAGACAATTTATATAGCGCAATAGCACAGCCGAGGCATAAGAAAAGGACGCTGAACGTGAGTTCAAAAACCAACTACAGTCATAGGATTTCTTGTTTTGTGCTATAGGATGTGCGTCATAACTTCCCGTATTTTATTTAATTGTTTGTCTGTTTCCGCAGATTAACTACTCTCTTCGATCTCCATTAGGCTGATTTCGGATCACTTTGCTTAGCAGCCACATACAAGTCTGCTGTAGTCGCTCTGTAGATTTCTTCGATTAGATTACATTAAACTACATCACAATGGCCTAGAATAGACTAGACTAGAGTAAATTATAGATTAGATTAGGCCTATATTAGATTTGAGAACATTTTAGAACGACTGTTTTAAATGGTAAACGTATTGTAACATACTTGTAAAATGTATGTGTGTTCCAAAGAACGTTTATCGTTACGAACTGCAGCGATATATAATTCATTTTTAAAAATCAAACTTTTAAAGCAATTCTTTTTGCTCAGTAACATCCATGACAGTTTAATTCCGTCCGTATGTCTGTGTGTCTGTCTGTTTATGCAGCGAATGGTGACTAACAATGAAGGAGAGCATAATTCCTTGGTGTGATGGCGTAGGTATATATGCATGTAAGTGGATTTATGTATGTGATTTACTTTCATGTTTAGATTTGCATAGCCTTCTCCAAGGTTAATGCGTTGGATACATGCGGCATTTATCTCCAGTATATTGCCTAACGATGTTTTCACTGCATGGAAATGCAATAGGCCTACATAAAACGTCAAGTTGAATGACTGTTAGGTCAAAACAAGGTTGCTAGGGCGAAGCACTCGAGAACCTTTGACCTTTGATTGGTTTGCGTACGAACAACTGGCATTTAAGCACAGGTAGGAGAAAACAAAGTCTGCGTGTTGACGATGTAATCGTCTATAGGTAATTGCAGGTGTGCGTTTAGTTCGATATCGCAAATCTATTGCTCAGCTGTTCTCTTGATTGCTTACAACTGGATCGTGAAGCGATTAAACCGAAACATTTTGCCTATCGATTTTGTTTTGACTGAGCGCCTGTGAATAAGCTGGTCCCCGTGACGTGGCTTTCGTTGGACTCTGTAGAAATCTCGGAATTACGATTACGATTAAACGAATTGAGTTTAGAGAATATTTATGCCACCTGAATTGGTATTTTCTAATGCTGCAGGACCATAGAAACATAATTAATTATAAAAACGGCATAGAGATTGAATGAACAAAACGAGTAGTACTAATATACACTAAATCGTTTGATAATAATTTATAGAACCTTTTAAGGATCATGGCAGATAAAAAACTTTGTAATAACCTGATTTATTTTTTAAATGGCTGCAATAATGATTAGTTGCAAGACTGTTGGATCCATAGTCTATATCTGTACACTGATGTGCGATTAGATATTGGTTAATAAAGAATAGACGTACATACTTACTTACTTACTTACTTACTCACTCATTTACTTACTTACTTACTTATAGATCTTTTCTTCTGTTCAAATATGACTAGTTATTTTTAATTACTACAGGTTTTTGGGTGCACGGTAGCCTATTGGATAGAGTGCTGGGCTTGTAACGCGGAGAATACGGGTTCGAAACTCGCCTGAGACGGTTACTGTGTTCGGACCTTGAGCAAGTCCTTTACTCAAAATTGTTCTACGCCATCGATTTATGCTAAGCCATTAGGTAGTGGCGCCTAATAAATGCAGAAATAATAATAATGTGCTTGATGTATATATTTTCATGTGACGTCAACGATGTAGCGATACGGAAGTTCGGGACTACGTTGCAGGCGGAAGAGCACAGCTTCGTACTCGTTGAAGCCTGAAGCGACCTTCACAGACGCAGTTACCGAAAGACGTGCTGCGCGTGGCTCGCCGCCATTTTGGTTCTGATGATGGTGACAGCGGATGCAAAAAGAAAGGGAAGCAGCAGCAGCAGCAGCAGCAGCAGCAGCAGCAGGGATGACGTTGATGCCAAGTGTCACCAATTGTCGGTGAGGATATCCAAAGACTCTAGTTGGACTATCGACGCCGACATCTAGCTAGCTGGCTTTACCAACCGTAGCCTTTTTTCTCGTTTCTCTGACTTTTCTGAATTCGACCTGGTTTCTCTAATGGATTATAAGTCAGCTCGTTGTTTAAAAGACGTTCATATTTCCCAGGGGTCCTCAAGCTGGAGGCGCTTCTGAGTAGTTTGTCCTGTAACAGGCGCTATAAAAATTTTCAAATACGATACGATACAATTCATCCTCAGTTCTTGTAAGCGTTAGTCGGTTGGCGTAATCGTGTGATGTTGTCAATGTCCATCGTGTACGCAGCTCAGACCAGGAAGCCTGAATATGATGCGCTGTGATCCCCGGACGAAACTCGTTTGATGCAATCTGCAGGAATAGAGGCCAGTGTAGTGGCGTCTCCAGGATTGCTTGCATGGTGGAGGCAGGGGCAAGAACATTTCCAGAGGGGCGCCACTTTCTGACAGTCTAACATCCAAGGGTCTGGTAGTAGTTTCCAATGTTTAACGACGTCTGATGGCATCAAAGACCGTTGTCGTCGATTGGAAATTTTTTACATTTCGCACTATTTGTTTTTATAGTTTTTATATGGGTCTGGTCCGAGGGGCGCTGGCTTATAGGAAACCCCCACCACGCCTACATCTAAATCCACCACTTGCCAGTGGTGTCTTTGTCAGCCGTTCCAGCATCATTGGATACTCTTCTGTCCAGAGCAGTGGTTCTCAAAGTGTGGTACCACCTGTGGTACAATGAGCGTGAGCCAGATGATCCACGGAAGCGAGCTATCCAATATTCCCCCAAAGTCCTTCTATGTATAGAACATAAAACTGCGTTGTCACAGTTTGATAAATAGAATTCTATCCTGTGTTTTTCTAATACTGTATCCATCAGTGGCGGCTTCAGGATTGCTTGCGTCGGGAAGCAAGGCCATTTCCAGAGGGTCGCCACATTCTGCCAGTCCACCATGCACGGGCCAGGTGTGAGGGGTGCCAATATATAAACAAGAGGGGGCGGGGATCGAACCGCCCCCGCCTATAGCTAAATCTGCCACTGGTAAACTATTCTATGGTTTTGGTGACTTCACTGTTCACGTCATAGTGAAAACATTTTACCTTGACGATCATATTTGTTCATGTTCTTTGGGCTGTAGGACATAGGGGCACGCCCGCCCTAAGTTTAACTCTGGTAAAGCGGTCTCCGGGGCGGAAACCCTTGAGAACCACTGGTCGTAATCTTAACCGTAATCTAGATTAGGATTAAAATTACAACCAGTGGTCTAGAGGAGGATTCAACTTTCGATGTTCCCCTAATCAAAGCTAACTGTGTGCTTTCAAGAACAGGGTTTAACCACATAGCTTCATATTTTTAGCTTATCTGAAATTCACTCACTACAATCGTGTTTTAGCAGACTATGTATAAAAGTTCACATATGCCTAGATAAACACAAGTGAACAGCGGGTTGATTGCAAAGGAATTCTTTATTGAGAGAGAAGTGTCCTAAATTTTAAGATTGTCATTCGCAAATGATTTAATAGATTAATAACGATTCCTGATTAATAAATGGTTCGCAAATGATTCATAATTCTTTGATTATGAAAAGAGAAAATCTCGATAGATGCTCCTGCGCTGATCAGCGCCAGAAGATAAGTTCGCTTGTTTGAACTGGTGGCGGTACAGTGATCGCTTCGGATGTCGAAATCGGCGGCAACTTTGAACAATCACACCTGAATAGAACACATTGAGTGATGCAATGTAATGCAACGTTAACTCACCTATATACACACATATACATATATGCATGCATATATACATACATACATTAAATCCTTACATACATACATACATACATGCATACATATTTACATACATAGTGCATACAATACATACATACATGCACACATACACACAAACACATACATATATAGATAGTGCATACAATACATACATACTTACTTACGTACATACATACACAGTGCATAAAATACATACATAGATACATAGATACATAGATACATACATACAATACAGACATACCTATAAACGTTAACTCCGCTGCATGGTCCAATGGCATTGGCGCATGGAAAGTTGCTGTCGGTCACGCCACTTTTATCTTTATCAAGGCAGAACAACATGTCCGTTGCTAAGACCTCGTTACCAGGGCAACCGCTGCAGACGTTATTCGAAGTGATTTTGTCAGAACTCGAACTGCCTGTTGTTGTTGCTATGCGAGTGACGTCACCCACACCGCCGACGCTAGGACACTATTGTAATGTAAGAAAGCGTATTGTAAGATAATATGAGTGCATGACATTGCATTTACGTAGCAATATATGTTCGAGAAGCTGGAAAATGTTCCCACTAACATTGAACGAGTGAATGAATGAATGAATTAAATAATGAATTCGTTAATTAGTGAATTAACGTATTAATTAATTAGTTAATGATTTATAAAGCTCATATACAGACTAACAGAGCGTTGTAAGTTATTGCAATATTGCACCGAAAAAGATGCAGAGACGTTTGCGAGGTGGAAGTGCAGTGTCACTGCGTAGAAACATTAATATAGCGCCTGTGTCAGTGTTCAGATACTCTGCGTAACGACCCTGGACAAGTAGTTCAAGCACACTTGTCTCGCGCTTCAGATTCAGATTTACTGACCTTGTGTGCATAACATATATAAAAGATAGATAGATACTGTAGATAGATAGATAGATAGATAGATAGGCAGATGGATGGATGGATGGATGGATAGATATATAAATAGATAGATAGATAGACAGGCAGGCAGACAGGCAGACAGGCAGATAGACAGACAGACAGATAGATAGATAGATAGATAGACAGACAGAAAGGCAGACAGGCAACAGTCAGACAGACAGACGGATGGATACACACCTGACATTGGGGAATTGGCTCGTCCACTTCAGTTTTGCTGTCCCACCTCAAGGTTCGTGTGGCAGGATTGCAGGTCCACTTGGAGTTCTTAGAGACTGCGTTGATTACCGAAGAGCACGAGGCATCGTCGGCAAGAGCATCTGAGACCACGAGCAAGCCCATCACCGCAACAAGGAGCCTGGAAACTGACATCTTGGTACTAAGTCAGAAAAATGCGTAACCATGCTGGCTGGCTGTGGCCCTTATATAGGTTGGAGTCGGACACGTTATCAATCACAGATGAAAAAACATGACGAAAGTCTTTCACAGCATTTCAATTTTTAACATTGCGGGTATTTTCGAAATAACTGTTTCATCGTATTCTATGCTCAGCTGATCACAAATATTGTCATTATACGCTAAGAATTCATTCAGTTACGAGAAATTAATTTATAGCTTCCGATAGAAATAATTTGCCTTTTGTTTTACACGCAGGGCGCAGCTATTTGATATTATCTGTTAACAACACACGCAGACATTCAGTATTAATTCGAGGCAGCCTTTCAGCTGTGGAGATTTTAATACAATCACGGCTGCGAAAACAAACCTCAACGAAATCATGCATGACGTAAATCACAACAACACGTGAAGAGTCAACAACATCCGAACTCTAAGGACGTAGCTTCAAAACAAATCTGGTCATTAATCTCTGTTTTATTCGTTGACGTTTTTGTTTCACTGAAAATTTTAGTATTCCGGAACTGATGACTGCGCCGGAGACACCGATTAATTATAGTTTTTCAAATTCACCAGGATTGGAACCAGTTGAACATTTGACAGTGTGTCATAGGTATTAGAAATATCAAAGCGAAACAGCTGGACCACACCTGCGCCGGCAATTATGAGCGAAATGGTACAGACTATTCATCCATTCAGGCAGTAGTCGTAAGTGGATAGAAAGGATGAATGACGTGCTTAGTTAACGTTGACAGAAAACTTAGTTGTGAACACGTAACAAGTCTATTCGTTACACGCAAAAACCGTGAGGATAGAAGGAAAATAAGACAGAGACCGAGAAGGACAGCTAACTAACAGAGAGACAGACAGCAAGTCGAAGGCATACTGGCGGGCATGCGGTGCTGATCGGCCTATACTGTATAGTTCATACTTAATTTTGGCCAGCATCTCAACCTGGTCCCGCAGTTCAGACACAAGTTGTAGCCCCAACGCAGCAAAATCTGCAGACGGGAGTTGTAAGTGGCGGCATGCGCCTAGAGGTTGACCGCAGCATATTGCGGGAATTTCACATTGTCAGCACCTAAATGAGTGCGTCCACAGCAAGTAGGTTGTCTACATTTGCGCGAATATTGTTATAACCTTTGCGTTCAGTAAATAACGACAGGTTTTCGATGTTCAAAAGGTTCCACGAATTCGAACAAAATGTAAATGTACACGGTTTAATAGAGCGACCGTATGACTCGACCCTGACGAAACAAAGATTCGTTCGCGTCAACAATTTTGTCCACTTTGTAAAACTCAGCCAGATTAGTCGTTAAATTCGTTCTGTATATTTTCGATTGTTTGTTGTGGCGAAAGCACAACCAACGTCGCGCTCCCATCCCTTACCTTTGCAGATAACATGGACTCAATAATTGGCAAGAGCCAGAAACGCAAGGATTGACTAAACACCCACACAATCTTTGCTAACTAAGATTGAGGTATGTTACTTTATTTCTAAGCAAAACATGCGGTTCCAGACTTCTTTGTATCCTAGCATCAAATTATGAATTGGTTGAGGACCTAACCTACCATGCAATTGTTTTATATACTATACACTCTCAAACCCACACTCTTAATGCAATACCTGCTGACATCGGACTGTAACTGTAAACGTAATCGTAAATTTACACACAAATTCGTACACTTCAAAAGAAACTACTTAGAGACGTTCGCAGATATTACTGTGGCTAGAGCGCTCATTGGAGCAGACCGCTTGATATGAAAACAAAATCGTAATAGTCTACTGCTAGACAGTTTTGTTCCGTTAGAAGTGCTTAAAACAAATGTTACTGTCTGGCCATGGTTCTTCTCTTTTCAACGATTATAATCATTGCTGAAACTCAGCTCTGCAGTTCTTAAAGGGCTTCAAGCTCTCATGGAAAGCTGATGAGGTTGCACAGCCTTGCAAAATCCGTTGAAATACTAATCATAATAATTGTTGTCCACGATCTGGCATCCGATTTCTCAACTCTTAAACTCGGAATTTTACCACAAACCAGTAAACTTTATTTTGAAGAATTTGAGTGGTCACAATTTAGATTTGACTTCATTACCCCACCCGAATCTAAAAACAGAATTGATTGCAATTAACTTGATTATGACAAATTTGGCTTTGCGGTCAGAGACAGACAATATCCAAATTGTTGACAAAGCCCCTGAGTCGAAAAGTTATCATGATCATCGGTCATCTCGACGAAAGTCTAAACAGTTTTAAAGCCGGTATCACACGAATATGTAAAAGCTAAAGTTTATCAGGCAGCTTTTCGGGTTTAGTTTTGGCCTAGGTTTCTGCCAACAGTACAGTGATTCGGGGCAGTAGATCACTGTTGTTCATAGACTCAGATCAGACAGAGAATAACAATTTTATACATTTGAGCTTCGTGAATGGACAACAGTGAAATTTGAGCTTTATTAACTGCACTTTCGTAAATTGACTACAGTGAAAATGTTTTCATCAATTGTCTTTAATGTTAAGAGTCAATTTCAAGTTTAGCAGAAGTTTGACAAGCTATTAAAATTAGTTTCTGGCTCATCTTTTGTAGGTCAGTTACGTCTGATCATCATTCGGCTAGATGAGACAAAATGAGTGGGGGCCAATCCAGTAATCTTTATAGTTCCCCAAATATACATACTAGGCTTAAAGCAATTCAGGCAAGATGTTCCGCAGTTATTAAACCACCAACCACCTACTAGTTTTGCGCAATTACTAGGATAATTATCGTTATCCCTGTCAACTGTAGTGAATTTCATGCCGTTCGTACGCCACTGCGCCAGTTCTACATTGTTGAATCCGTCACCAGCATCTCCTGTGTAGCCAGAAACTGATAAGACATATTTAGTAGCCTCATCACTCAAGCGGAAAGAGTCATACTCGGCTGAATACCACTTTCTGGTATCGTTCGATTGCACTTCCACTCTCAGCTTCCAGTTTCCACTTGACGTCAGCTGGTACAGGTTTTCAGTTCCAAACCAGTAGTGACTTCCGGCTGGGTCTCCAAAGCCATTTCGGTAATCAATCCACGATCGGTTAAATGTCATATCGCCATCCAACATATGTTTTTGGACGATCAGCCAACCGTGAAGAAAGATCGCTGTGATTGACTGCGTTATACCTGGCATCGTCAAATTGGCGCTTATATAATCAACCCTGAAACCTAAACAAATACCAACTGAGCGAATTAATAAGGAAGACAGACAATCTTGAAGTGACTACCCAAACATATCATACCTTTTTGGATGTAATACGGAGTCTACTATATGACACTTAGCCGATTAGTCTGAGAGCTCGTCTCGAAGGGCGAAGTGTTTTGGTTCGACGACGAGATTGCGCTAGACTCGACTAGATAGATCAGACTGGACTAGATTAGACTAGAATTCCAGTAACCTTGCAATTCAAAAAATAATTATAAAAAAGTAACTTAGTCATGAGTACCCATCTCAATTTGAGTTAGAACTTCAGAGGAAAATTTGGGCTGCATGGGGAGATGTTGAGCTATTTACCCCGTGTTTAGGATTCAGTAACCAAGTTTCATTCTGCACAGAAGCAATGATCGACCAAAGAAGTTAATACAGGAGAGGGCAAGCAATGAAAACGGGACAAGTTGACCCGGCCTGCTGTCGGCAAAACTGTGTGAATTTCAGGAAGGGGTTATCGTGCGAAGCAAATGAAAGAAACTTTCATATTTATTTCAATTGCGTAAAAACATTTCTGAGTTGTTACAGGTTTTCTTACCGTTGACCGGGGCGCATGCGACCCAGGTGCGTTTCGCAAGGTAGCAGCCAATATCGAATGGAGGTGTGATTTTGCTTACACAAGAGTAGGAGATGCTTCCGTTGTAAGTGAACGGCAGCGAACAACACGGAGAGAGTACGACCGAGTTGGACTGAGTCACTGGAACGGTGAAGCATCCCAGTCTTAAAACACTGCTAAAGCCTTTGTTCATTATTTTGGGAATTGCTGAACGTCTAGAATGTTAGATAAGCGTCTTGATGGCTCACTGGGCCGTCTCTTATAAGTGTTCACAGCCTCCAGCTTGACCTGATCCGTCACTTTCTTAATTTCCTAAATAACCAGAGGCACATTTTCAAGCTACCCGTGTCTCTTATTCAAATTCATACTTAGCGCTATATATATTTATGATAACATTAGCGTCATTATAAGCATGACCCGGGAAGGTTTCGAACATCAGATTTAAAGGTGAGAGGCAATATCATTTACAATCTGACACAGCTGCCATTTAGCAAATCTAAGCAACGCGACTACAGTCTTTAGAGGAACGTATTTTTGATGCGAATGTACAAACTAAAGGCCTCTGTTAATAATCTTCTTTTTTATTCGTACCTTCTGCGCTGCAATTTTTCAAGTCAACAATGTCTTTCCGCTAAAATGGCAATATACAGCACATTCAAAAAAAAGATTATGTATTACGAATGTAAAATATTTTTCAATATAAAATACTAAATATCGCTTAAAACATTTAAAAGAAATCATTGCACAACTCCCTTCAACGCAGGGCAACTTTAACTCAAACATTTAGAAAAAGTAGGCTGAAGCTGCACTCAAAATGCCAATAAGCTACCTTTTGCAACATCTACTCAAAACTTTCACAAACCATGTTGAAAAGAAGTTTTCTTATTGAGGGATATAGTGCCAACTGAATACGAAGTTAAATATTAATAATTATATTATATTAATTAAATAATTAATATTAATTTGATTATCAAATACAATTTAATATTAAATATTAATTAAGTTATTATCATGTTAGAGTATAACTTATGCCTTGTAATTTCTGCATCCGTTGCCAGTTCGGTAAAAGTCAGTCGGATTGTAATAGAAGAGTTCGCATCTTCTCGTGTTGTCGCAGTAGTTTACCGACAGACAATCAGCTGTTGAAAAACATTGTTCTAATAGACAACTTAAGCTGTTTGCAACATTTTGGACAACAACGGACGGTGAGTTCATCGGTCTGACCAGCTGACCATCGCTGCCCTTCGACAGAAGAAAGAGGTTGGATATCTGCAAACTCTGCACTGCTGTCGTCGATGTAACTGTACTCAGGATAGTCCAGAAAATCAGGTTCAGGTAATACATGTTGTTTGTCTACAATCCGATCACATAAATCGAAAGGCGTACTTACAAAAAAACAGAGACAAGTTCAGACATAAAGTGTCTAAGTTCGTTCAGTGATCGTAATCTTGCCACGACATGTTTTTGCCAAAATATGTGCCATTTTTCCTGACAAAATTGCAAATATTCACGATTGTGATCTACAAAAATTCTGTGTAATTGACTCACCTCGTAGATCTGTCTATTGAGTTTATCTAAATTGCTTTCTCACCTCAACCTAAAGAAGACAGCACTTGTGCTCTTGCTGTTAAAGTGTCTCAGAAACGGACACAAAATCCACACGTAGACATTTAACTTTCATTTAAACGTCAGCAATATTGCAGGCCTACTGTAAGAAAATAAATATTTTATAAAATAAATATTTTTAGACGACGATTCGCATATATCGACAAGCCAATAAACAGACACTTATGCCAATATACAGACTATGATGCTAACAGAACTGAAACCGTTTGATAGGGTAATAACGAAAAAAGACTTGCAGCTTTAAGATGTCGTTACTGACTAATAAATTTATAAATATTCTAACAGATACGCATATAATGCATTAAACATAATTCTGTTAATTTATGATTTAACATACGACAGTGAACCAAACGTCACAATTTGAAGTCAGTGCTCAAACACAGATCAACCTAAAGCAACAAGCCAGTTCAACTTGAAACTCAAAGCAACCGCAATTTTATAGACACAAGCATGCCCTGTAAATTTTGTCATTAACTAAGTGCTGACCTGACCATCATCAAACACATTCAGACAGTTTCCTTTTGAAGTTCCCTAGAGACGAACTTTTAAACCTTTCGCAACCTGATACGATGATCAAGCGGCTTTATCACCTCGAAGCCCGATCTGTGATGTTACCCGGAACCTTTGTTACATGCAGCAAAGAATTTGCTGGTAGCGCGGGATTTACACTAAGTCAACTACAAGGGTCTTAATTCATACACTGCCGGAGCAGAAGAACTACGACTAAGCCGAACTTTTATCGACGCACTTCATTTCTTGAACGGACACCGTCACATTGTGGGCTTTCTAAGCGGAGTTCAGTGTTTCGATATGATGCAGTGTGAATATTCTGTTTTGTCGATGCGTTGCTTTGTCAAAGTGTCGATTTCTAACGGCCTCTGTCAACTGTTATGGACCGCTGGGGGGTATGGACTGTGAATTTTTGCTCAATTTTATGATTGCATCATTGTTCAAGTATCTCTGAGTAAAAACCTGAGGCGAGTTGTTTTTTGCAAAGTGCCTCTGTCGCTCTTTCAGTGAAATACGGTAATAGGGGCGTGACTAAGAAGTTAATGGAAAGTCATGGAATCGACTTGCCCACGTGTCTAAAATCTCAGGATTGGACCACTGATGGCTCAGGGACCTAGCGATTATTGAGAGGCGCGAGTTCATCTACCCTTTCGACCACTACAGTATATGAAAGACTAGTGACACATTGCTACAGCGCAAGGGCGGCGCTAGCCCTATGCAGTTGGCACACAATGTTAAGTGTTTATGAGCCATACACAAATTATTAAGGTTCTAGAGTCATTTTCACATAGGTATGTATGTATGTATGTATGTATGTATGTATGCATGTGTTTATGTAATATATAGGCATGTATGTGGCTATTTACATATCGCCTTTTAAGAACCAGACAAAAGCGCTAAACGTTGCTTTCTAACAGTTCAAAAAGGTGCCATTTAATGAGTTGATGATATTAAAAAAATAATTGCACGTGACCAGTTGTGCTAAATAGATTGCATCTACAGATGCACTGCAGTGTTTCACACCTGCGTACAATATCAACTGTTGTCCATGTCTTCATGTATCTAGTTGTGATCTCGTTGTTCTCCCGTCCTATACTTCCACGCACTAGTCGACCCTCATTTAGAAGCGGCCTCCATTCAATCTTCAGCAAGAAATTCTGGTCCTTTCTCTTTTCCGCCGGAGGACGAAGATCGCTCTGTTTGATCGTGTTGTCAAGTCGGGAGCACGTCTGAGATGTTTCCTGAAGCGGCGCTATAAAATGTGTATTCACGGTGACAATTTCGATATTACTCGAACCAGCGCAAACGTTTCTCAATCTCTTGATATTCACTGACATTTTGAAAGCTCTTGACGTCATGGACTCTTTATGTACTGCCAACAGATCTTGCATCAAAATCCGGCGTTAGTCATTGAAAATGTTTCAATAGGTTATAAGCTGCATCGATTGCCTGAGGGCAAGCAATTTCACAAATAGCAATAGCTCCTTGCAAGGGACGCAGCTTAAAACATGGAGTTAAATGTCGATATGGTCAAGGGGTGTGTCTGATGACTCTCTTACATGTATCCGAAGCATATAACACTCAAACTTTTATGATTTCAGACGTTTTGTAACTAGTAGGCTTAAGAATTGGTCCAAGACTTTGGGATTAGTGAATTGCCGGCTTGACCATAGACACAGGAAGAAGGTGACCAACTCTTGTACCCAACATCATGGAAAATAGAAGATAATATTATCTCTTGTTTCCTTTCCTGAATATAGTACTTCACGCTTATAGAAACTACAGTTGTCTGCAACAAACCACTTTATAGGCCCATCTCAGATATTAGGAAAACTTTTCAACCTAAGCTAAGTTTCTTGCAATGAGAGGAAGAAAAATGATCCAGTTGTTTATGATAACGATTTTGGTTCTAAGAGCAAAGAACGAATCACCTGAAAAATATTTGAAGAAGGCGGCGTTTAATAATGGAACCGTTCTCTGCGCAGTGGATTCGCCTTCCGAGATCATTTCCGTAGCAGATGTGGCCAGTATGCTACCAGCCTCCGCAGCCAAGCAATGCATTCCGCCATCAATTCTGTGTTCCTGGAAGTGTCAAAATAAGGAGAACTGTACCAGTTTTAACTTCGATGCTACAGGAAGCCAGTGCCAGCTCTACTACTACACTCCGATCAACTTTATAACTTCGAGAACATGCGAATATTTTCAGGTGACATATAAATAAATAAACGCTAAAATGTATCAAATATTTTCAAATATATGCATAGGTGCCTTATTTGGAATATTCAGAATATGATATTTTCCACAAAATTAATTTTTAATGGTATTTAGCTAGGCAACCAGATTTCTAAAAATTAACGTTCAGTATTTGCTAGAATTTGGAACTGATGATTCAAAAATACACATCCTAATACAGAGGCTTTAGGGGTATATCAAACTCCACCAATCATTGATTAAAACAGGTCCCGATACATCGTCATATATAATTTGATGTGACGTGGCATAAGATGAACATCTGGTATTTGGAATTCATGCAATGCAATGCAAAGAGTTTTCTAGTGTTTCTTTGTGATACTCATGCTTGGTGAAAATCAGCATTTCTTGAATTTGAAAGTTAAGTTAAATTAGAGTTAACTAAAATATTTTGGTTCTATTTTATACCAGAACATGAACACTGACATTACGTGTCCATCTACCGAAGGTATGTTGTTATGCAATAAGTAAAGGCTCGAGGGAAGTTCATATCATCATACATCACTTTATATAATCAAACATCTCTTTTATAGTCAAAACATACTTAATAAAATGCGCTACATTAAGCGTCCTCATACATACATGTTTTACACACACACATGCACACATACACGTAACTCCGGCACTGCCGTGTTTTGGTGGTGCCAGTTCCAAGCCTGGATAAAGGAGGGGATAACGCTAGTCATCTTTGTTACGACAGAGCATCGTTAAACAGCAACGACACATACATACAAATCCATGGCAATTAATTACAATGAAGACACTGTATTAATTCGAAGAATATATTTCCACGAATCTGTGATCGTTAAAACCTATTATACTAGGTTACTGTATGATTGCCTAAGTAACAGTGGCTCACTATTGGAGCTTGTTCTAAGTTTCAGCTCATTTTGGATCGGTTAGAGTTTAAGGGAATTACTCAAGGAAACAGTCACCAACAACCAAAATCCAGTGAGAGGCAAAGTTTAACACAACACCTTTGTATACGGTCGTATAGAAGGCGTACTACGTACAAGAACTTCATCCACTCTGTCCTATCCTATACGCCGAACGTAATATACTGTATGTGTGTGTTTGTGCGTGTGCGTGTTTGTGTGTGTTTGCTTGGGTGTGTGTCATAGTGTGTGTATAACATGTTGTGAGCATAGTGTATATTGCCTTTGTGTAGCCATTCGCAGTTCTGATACTCCAGCTACAGCCACAAGGATGATTCCGCCGCAGTGTTGTTCATTTCCATTTTCGCTTAATGGTCTCATTCACGACAGCTGTGTCTCCAAATCATCAGATCCTGATGACAGAGGTTGTTTCTTGGCCAATAGGACCTGGGTTCGTTGTTTACCACCAGCAGGTACATACGTAATGAATATTAAGAGCTTAGAGATATCTATCACAGTTGTCATAGTGAAATCAAACTTAGTCAGACAGTTAAGATTAGGCTAGGATTTGCAGAGAGCTACATCTAGCAAAAGCGGTGTCGCAAATAAGCGATTCGGTTGATGCCATTTTGCTTTTACTTACTGTTACATTTGACTCTGTGCATCATACATTTTCAAATTGTTCTAATACATTCTTATTCAGATCAGTTAGATAATGATATGTGCAGCGCTTTTGTGAGTTACTTGAAAGGCGCTATATCAATTTGGTGCTGCGTCCAGCTGCTCGCCTCGAATTTCGGCTTCCTCGAAGATCTCCATTTACAGACTTAAAGTCTTTAAAATTACACTGGATATCCTTTCTCTGTCGGGTCCAGTTTAAAGTTGCTGTTCCTCTATACACGGCGCTTCATGGTCTAAACCGATACTGAGTGATGCATTCCATTCACGCATATTCTCAGTAGGAAAAACCTACAATTAGCTTCCTCTGCCAAGCAGTTCACCCCAACTTACCAAAGACTGCTTGAGGTTTCCCAGCTTTCACGCATACTGGTACCTACAATGGAACTTACTATCCTAGCTTTGCGGGACCATTGTCTTTCTCTTATATCATTTCGCAAACAAATGAAGACATCTTTTTCCAGCAACACGCGCTTTTTTAGGTTAATTCACAAATTAGCGTGATATAAGTAGCTGACTGATAATGGCATGCATACATGCACAAAAGCAAACAAATATACATAAATGCATAAATACATTTTCTAATGAAGGCGAAACAACACTAACTGGACAGCATTAGAGCAATATTTTTTCCTGCAATTTCGATTAAATAAACTATTTGAGTAATCTGTCTATTAGAGTTTAAAGCCTATTACGAAAATGACAGCCCGATCGTTCCAAACATGACGTCAGTTGCTTCGCTCTTTATCCACGGTTGGCTGATCGTCCAAAAACATGTGATGGATGGCGATATGACATTTAACCGATCGTGGATTGATTACCGAAATGGCTTTGGAGACCCAGCCGGAAGTCACTACTGGTTTGGAACTGAAAACCTGTACCAGCTGACGTCAAGTGGAAACTGGAAGCTGAGAGTGGAAGTGCAATCGAACGATACCAGAAAGTGGTATTCAGCCGAGTATGACTCTTTCCGCTTGAGTGATGAGGCTACTAAATATGTTTTATCAGTTTCTGGCTACACAGGAGATGCTGGTGACGGATTCAACAATGTAGAACTGGCGCAGTGGCGTACGAACGGCATGAAATTCACTACAAGTGACAGGGATAACGATAATGCTCCTGGTTTAAATTGCGCCAAATTAGGTGGATGGTGGTTTAATAACTGTGGTACATCTTGCCTGAATTCGAACTATAACAACATGAATAACTGGGGAACTCTTAGAATAAATGGTCTGGCACCCAATCATTATGTTTCTCGCAGTAGAATGATGATCAAACGTATCTAGTAAACAACATATAGGTTATACCTATTATTTATGACACTGATAAGGCTTTGAGGATAAAGTCAGGATGCAGTAGATAGATTCATACTCACTATGCACTCAATCTCACCGTACAATGAATGGAAAGGAGCTTACTAGGCTGATAGAAGTCATAACATTATTTTCATCGATAAAGACATTTTGCACCGAGTGACTCATATTAGATAAAACACTAGCCGCAATCTAGAGATTGGTGTACTGTATGTGGTTTTATATGTTACGTTTACCAGCTGTATAATGACAACCGATAATAAATCAACTACAAAACTGGATTTAGAGTAACGCTGTGTAGCATAGTTTTGACGCACAGCCTAACCGATGCACAACGTAGGGCCGGTGATCGCCATTTTCCCGATTCAAACTGAACGTATTAAATTGGGTTTCACTGCATTTGCTTGAGAATTTTCGTGTATCCTGCCTCTAAGTCTGCGTTAGTCTTCGAGTTACTGCGGCCTTTGTGCGGCGTGGGATGACTTTCGAATACTGTTATCAATCGTCAACGACTGTGAGTGTATGGTGAATCCATACATACATAAATACATACATACATACATACATACATACATACATACATACACAGCATCTAGAGTCTCGGCTGTTCGGACGACATTTGTCCATTTGCATAGGTTCACATCAGCTGGCTCTCCACGAATTATTCGAACAGTAGACTAAACGTGGCCCGGGAGTTTGGGAACCTCTAGATAAGTTGCGCTCGACTTTGGAATGCTAGGTCGGAGAGGGTTATTGCGTGCTGCAAGCGCTTCATTCGGCATGGTGTCATTCTTCATTATCTGGTACTCTGAATATGGGTCGGATATCAGCCGCGGACAGAAATTTGTTGGTGTGTCTTGTGTCTGCGCCGGTGAAGATTCTTCGTTGGCTTCAGTACGAAAGATTGTCCCAAAGAAAGGAAGCGACAAATAGTGTGCCTTTACGCCAGACATTTCATATGGATGAGCATTTCCTAAAACTATGCTATTGTCTCCAGTTAACATGCATCATTTCAAAGACTGCATGTGTGTGAGTCATTGCACGAATTATTGTGCATAAATCGTAGTACTGTGTAGATTGGGTTTATGGATTCACTGCAACGATTCCATACTTGCGTGAGACGTGAGCCTACCCTTGTAAGTTTTGCTAATTTCAATGGGTACTATGACTGGCTCCATTAAACCTTTCCAAATCTTTTGAAATCCACTGACGGTTTGAAAACCATTGTAGTCATTAAAGGACTGTTTGTTTGTGACGATGGTAACGTAGCCTACTATAAACTGACTCTGCATCATCAAAATACAGTGTAATACGTTGCTAGTGTTTCAATAGGTTAAGCTGAATCGATTGCAATACGACGAGTAATTTCACAAATAGCAATAGTTCTTCACAAACGGCAAGGCTCGCACAAGGAATTTCATGTCGATATGCTTAGGTGTTTTGTCTCTTTGTGCTATATGACACAAAGATCAGCTTTCTCGTCTGCAACATTTCATAAATCAGCAGTTTTGCAACTGATAGGCCTATAAATTGGTCCAAGACTCTGAGATTAGTATACTTCCGGCTCAAACATGGACTCACACAGAATAAGATCACCTCGTCTTCATGACATCCTAAAAATTGAATATGTCGCATTTCTTTTATAATTATAGACGCTATTAAATTTCCAGCAATGACTAACAACAAAATGATTCAGTTGTTTATGATAATGATTATGCTTCTAAGAACCAAGAATGAATCACCTGAGAAATATTTGAAGAAGGCGTCGTTTAACAATGGAACCGTTCTCTGCGCAGTGGATTCGCCTTCCGAGATCATTTCTATAGCAGATGTGGCAAGCATGCTACCAGCCTCCGCAGCCAAGCAATGCATTCCGCCATCAATTCTGTGTTCCTGGAAGTGTCAAAATAAGGAGAACTGTACCAGTTTCCGATCAACTTTATAACTTGCGAATATTTTCGGGTAACATCTTTTAAATACATAAACGCTAAATTATATGCAAGCAGTAAAGTAACAGAAAACTCATAATTATTTTAAATATATAACATACAATATATTCTTTAAGTTTATGGCTCCATCTGAGAAGACTCGCATTCTGACTCAAAAATAAATTTTCTCTCATCATTCCGTAATTGCTTCGAAAAGATATCTTATTATCGGCCTCTATCAAACTCCCTCAATTATTGATTAAAATAGACCCACATTACACAGCTACATATAATGTGATGTGGTATAAAATAACAATCTAACATGATATTTGGAATTAAACTCCGCCACTGCCTCTAGTCAGGTAGTACCAGCCCAAGCCTTTATAAAGGAGAAGGGTGACGGTAACGGCCTTTGATGCCATAAAATTTTGTTAAACAATGGAACTACTATTTGGAATTCATGCAATGCAATGCAAGAAGTTTTTATAATGTTTTTTTGCGATACTTGCCTTGGGTGGAAGCCAGCATTTTTGTATTTGAAAGTTAGAGTACATTAGCCTCAACTAAATAATATTGATTCTTTTTATACCAGAACATGAACGCTGATGTTGCCTGTCCATCTACCGAGGGTATGTTAATAATATATGTTAATAATAAATGAACTTCTAAAAGACGAATGGAACTTTATATCCGCATTTATAACAAACATCATTGTTAATTATAATTAATTATAATGGCGATACGATTGCCACCGTATGAATAAGAGAGACATTTCTAAGAATATGTGAATGATGAAACCAAAGTTAAAGGACTATTCCATTCTGTACTACTACTACTACTACTACTACTACTACTACTACTACTACTACTACTACTACTACTATTACTACAACAACTACTACTACTACCAATAATAATAATAATAATAATAACAATATGCACCAGAATGACTAAAATCTTTTTTACTGTGAGTTGTACTATGTGTAGCATATTCCAAGAACATGAACATCTAATCTAATGAACATCTAATATCGTCTGCAGCCATTTACGGTTCCTACACATCAGTTAAAGCCATCAGGATGATTCCTTCGCAGTGTTGTTCGTTCCCCTTTTCTCTCTACGGTCGCATTCATGACAGCTGTGTCTCAAATTCATCAAACTCCGATGACAGAGGTTGTTTCTTGGCCAATAGAACCTGGGTTCGTTGTTTACCACCAGCAGGTATTTACTGATTGTATTATAAGTGCTGCTGTAAGAGATGCCAAATGTTGTTTTCGATATCAACTGTCACTTGTGAGAATTAGAGGGAGAGAGAGAGAGAGAGAGAGACAGACAGACAGACAGAGACAGGGAAAGAGACAGAGAGACACAGATAGATAGATAGAGGCAGAGAGAGATAGAGACAGTAATCAATGCCAGTGCGAATACATAAAAAACCTTACCTGATTAGGTGTAGAATTACTTAGAATTAGGCTAATTAGAATTAATTTGTATTAGGAAAGAACTGGCATAAAATTATTATAAGTAACTTAAGTAATTCGATCACTGCTTTTGTAGGCTGTCGTAAGGTCACACGAGGTTAAATACATGGTCGAACAATATCCATGTTACATATTTGGTTGTGTTGTGCTTATTCTACTAATGCTTGTCAAATATTTGCAAATGGAAAATTATATACCTACAGTAATTAACTTGTTTGACACCCTTTAGTATTGCGATTCACCTAACTGGTGATCAGTTTTTGTTAGCCCTTCTTCTGCTGTACTCCGGTAGTCCTGGCCTCAAGACTGGATGAAGGAGGAAGGCAACGCTACCCATTTTCGTTAAGAAACACGTCGTTAAACAGAAACTACCTACCCTACTTTCTTAACAGTGTCGTTAATCTGTGTCTATTCAGATTTTAAAGCCAGTTACGTAAATGTCAGTCTAGTCGTGTCCATCGCCACGCAACCAGTTTCTGCGCTCTTTATTCACGGTTGGCTAATCATCCAAATACATCTGTCAGACATCGGAAGGGTATTTAACCGATCCTGGATCGACTACCGAAATGGGTTTGAAAACACAGCTGGAATCTACTTTTGGTTTGGCAATGAAAAGCTGTTCCAGCTGACGTCAAGTAGAAACTGGAAGCTGAGGGTGGAAGTGCAATCGAACGATACAGAGAAGTGGTATTCAGCGGAGTATGACTCGTTCTGCTTGAGTGATGAATCGACCGGTTATGCTCTGTCGGTGTCCGGCTATACGGGAGATGCTGGGGACTGGCTAAATATTGCGCCACTGCCACAGTGGCGTGCTAATGGAATGAGATTCACCACATTTGATAGAGATAACGATATGTCCGTTGGGAATAATTGTGCAAGATTATCAGGTGGTTGGTGGTGGAACAACTGTGGCACTTCCTGCCTGAACTCCGACAATAGCGCTTTTAATGACTGGGGAACTCTTAAAATATATGGTCTGGCACGCACTTATTATGTATCTCGCAGTAGAATGATGATCAGGCTTAAATAGCCAACAGAGTCGTGGTTCAGCTTACTGCTTCGGTAACAAAAACGGTCAAACGTTTCAGGGTTTTCGACTGAACAGAGGACGCAGGTGATCTGTGTTTACTTTTCCTAACACTCGAGCAAAGAGGACGATGAATGGCTGACAAAGTCAGCATTCAATTTTTATTATTGAAGGCATTTTGCATGTGCGAATCATATTAAACCCAATTACTTAATCATGAGCTGACGATCGGTATGCCATATTTGCACAGTTTGGTTTATTTGGACCAATAGTTGTTTGCTATATTTGGACCAATAGTTGTTTGCTATATTTGGACCTGTAGACCTATATTTGTTTGTTAGTTATTCGTGAAAATAAAGTAAAATAAAATAAAGCAGAAAGTAAGTCAGATAAATGACTGAGTTCAGTAACGCAGTGGTTATGCATTAATTGTTAATAATTATTTCTTCTTTTTTTTTGTATTATAATTCACTACTGAGAATAAATGGGCTTTAATGCGTATGCTTTGAGGTTGGGGCCTCATGTCCGCAGTGGCCCGGGCCTCTTTGAAACGCTCTGAACTTTGCAAATACTTAAGCAGTACTGTATGATGGACAAACAATACTCCGGTGAGTAACGTTTATCAGGAAGTTTAACCCTCTTTGTTATACCAGCTCTTCGTTACTTAAGAAGTCATTTGGACAGACGTGATCCTACATCGCAACATTTTGATGTTGCGATAAACGTCAATATGTAATGTAATCGAAAATTTATGAAACGACACTTCAAGATAGACTTCTCAGAGGCGCTCCCGGCCCGACATCCCAGAAGCACTGGGAAATGGGAAGGTCTTCAAGCGCTTGCGGAAAAGATAGGGAGAGAGGCTAAGAAATTCCTGGCGTAGGTCTTTAGGAAGATACGTCTATCTATAGGAAATACGTCCATATATGGGATATACTTCTGTACATGGAATATACGTCTATATGTGGGATACACTTCTATATACGGGATATACTTCGATATAGGGCATATACTTCTATAAATGGGATATACTTCTCTATAGGGAATACACGTCTATATGTGGGATACACTTCTATACATGGGATACATGTGGGAGCCGTAATCTTTGATTTGGCGTTTTTTCTCACGCAAAAGAACCAGAGCACAGTTAAAATAATTTAATTAAATCAATATTCTTACACACCGCAGCACTCCAGGAAGAAACTTCAAATTTGCATCTACATTTATTTGCATTTTGCCGCCCCATTCTAATACTAAAGTCCTGATCCATTGAATCTATAGGATAACAGTGTCATCTGAAAAGCTGCGGTCTTCAAAAGAACTTGGAATTCGCTGGAATCATTTTCTTCAGTCGGTATGCGCCGGTCAATCACTGGTATGTTGTAGTTGTTGTTGTAGAAACCGTCGTAGTAGTTGGTTCGGGACAGACACACCTAAATCAGATTAACCAATTAGCTTACTTAACTGCAATATGTAATGACGCATTAAAGAGGAAAGGAAGAAGGGAAGGAGGGCGGGAGGATGAAGTTTGTTATATAGTAGTTTTTAGAAGTATGTATTGTCGAAGAGGGTTCCGTATAGACTTCAACGGACTCTACGTAATGTACGCTGTACGTTGTACGGAAATGTACGGACACATAACACAGGAGGTTCTAGAATCAAAGGTCTCAAACTAAATTCATTCCGAGGGAATGGATGAAAGTGAACGAGAAGTAACTCTCAGTTGGCGCAGCTGATAAAAGCATGTGCGACGGACAAAAATCTCTTAAATATATAGCCACTAACGGTATGCGAAACGGTATGTATGCTCTATGTATATATGTACGTATGTATGTATTTATATATGTATGTATGTATGAATAATATATGTATGTATGTATGTAAACTATGTATGTATGCATGTATGCATATATTATGGAACAGAAGTATACCTGTACACAGTTACTTCGCTGCAAGGTCCAAATGGATTATTGCAGAAATCCTTTCCAGGTTCCATTAACGGATTGGTGCAGAACTTGACGTCATTCACTACGGTTTCTTCACCAGGGCAGGCGGTACAAATTACGTCAGTTTTTACGTCACCTGACCTTGGAAAGTCGCCAGCTACGATCTTGCTGACGTCACCGACGCCGCCGTTTACTGGACACTACATTAAAGATAAAAAATTGTAATGTAAATATGGTAATCGCAAATCGGTTCCGTTTACACCAGTCTGAAGATTTTTTGGTTGAAGCACAGGTAGAGCAAAGGTAACAGCTTGATATCATACCTTAGTACAGATTTTTGTTCTTCTTTCTGTATCTCTGGACGACCCATCAGACTTGACGCAGCGCTCTTTAATAATCTGGTGTCTTGTGCTTAACTTTTAAGTAGCGCTTTAGAATATTTTAGCAAGTCACGATTTACTACAAGTAGCCATCCCCGCGCCCCTCTTGGTTATATGCGGTAGCCCCAGAACTGACCCGTGCATGGTGGACTAAAAGAATGTGGCGCCCCTCTGGAAATGCCCCATCCACGCAAGTAATCTTGGGCCCGTACTGCTGCAGTCCTCAATAGCTTAATAATTACAAGGTGAATGTTCAGCCAATCAGCCAGCGTATCACTCACTTGGCAAGTTGGAATTTCGGTGCTTCCCTTCGGTTTCTGGATCCACTGCAGAGTCTTCTCATCCGCATTGAACAACCAGCCTGAATCTTTACCCACAGCGTTCGCCAGGATGTGACATTTGTTCTCGTATGGATGGCTGGTCACCTCCGACAAGGCCAAAGCCACTCCAAAAACGACAGCAACCGACGACAGCATCCTGATTGACTGAGATGTTCCTGGTTGAAACGGCGAATTCCACACTCTGATCTTCCGTAGGCTATTTATAAGCGACTTGTGACTAAGGCCAACTCGTTTGAGCGAGTTGAGTTTTATTTTGCCAACGCTTTTTGCGTCTGGCGAACACCGCCGCATTGTGAGTCAACTCCATGCAGGAATATGCTGTCATATTTTTATCTTTTATGAATTTTGTGACACTGTTGCTCGAAGCTTTCGCTGGCGAAGTTAAATAAGTCACGAGAATTGCAATTTGATGTGTTTTGTTTCCGCCCTAAGCGCCGGTTTCACCAGGTGACGACGATTAAATAGAAGGCGACGTTCACCCCCTTCGTCGACAATATGCTCATTCATTCATTCGTTCGCTCGTTCCATCGTTTATTCATTCATTCACTCGTCGTTCGGTCATTCAATCGTTGATGCATTCGTTGATTGATTGATTGATAATTCTTTCATTCAATCATTCATTCATTCATTTAGTCCTTCAGTCAGTCCATTACTTTTGTTTTAGTGCACTAACCTATGTGAAGACGGATAAGCGTTGTTGCTAACATTTCCTGTTCTCCGTTGTAAGCTGTTTGTCAGATAGAAATGCAGATCCCTGTTGCTAAACTACAGAATTATGGGCTGGGTCTAGCATTGGCCGAAGCATCAACTTTTATGGAGCTCCTGCTGTATGCAATTTCATTTTTTAACCGAACTTCGTAGGCCCAATGGCGGATTTAGCTACAGGAATGGAGGGCGAACCGCTACAATGCGCCCCTCCTGGTTATATGCTGGCACTCTCAGACCAGACCCGAGTATGTTGGCCTGCCAGAATGTGACGCCCCTCTGGAAATGCTCTCGCCCCACGCAAGCAATTCTGGAACTGCCACTGTTTGGGCCTACCATTCGTTCATTCATTTATTCATTCATTCGTTTACGTTCACGCTTCGTTCGTTCGTTCATGCACTGATGCATCAACGCATTCAGCAGTTCATTCATCATTCATTCCTTTCATTAATTTTTCACTAATTCATTTGCTCGCTCGCTCGTCAAAGCGAAATGCGCACAATGAGTGTATCCCGGACAGTGCGATGAATTGGCGCCACATGTCGTAAAACTACGATGTATTTTATCTCTCCATATCGTCTATAGATGTCAACAAGTGACGAGTGTAATGATGTGTCCAACAGCAGGATTTTGATTTCATTGTAGTAGTACGCAGTGTTTAATGGCATGTTATTTATGTGGCCTTCAGAGCAGTTGACGTCGACCTTAACTTGCCTTCTGTGAAGGTGAGAAACAATTTGCGATTTGCAGCTGCAGTCGCAAGGTTTAAACGTCGACCTATATGTATGACATCAAAATGGTGATTTTTATTGTATTTTTCACTGTAGTATTTCAATTCGTAATCGTATTCGTAATATCGAGCTTTCTACAGGGCCCACCGAAAGCCAATTCGAGGGAACCAGCTTGTTCACAGGTGCTTAGTCATGACAAAATCGATAGGCAAAAGGGTTCGGTTCCAGGTCAAGATCCAGGAGTCAGGCAGACAGACAGTCGGACGGCTACGGTGGATGGTGCTTGAAACTGAAGCGAGAAGAGAGATAAGGGGAAACGGAAGAATCAGAATAAGATTTTTGGAAAAGTATTGTTTCCAGTTTTGAGTGAAAGACCAGCGCAGAAATTGCGAGAAGTGAGGTGCTGGCGAGTTCGTATGATGGGTCAGATAATTGTCTTTAAAGTTCTCATTTTTTTCTAATCGTAATTTCTCGTTCGTTTGTTGTCTGGAGTTTTCGTTGTTGTTGTTGTTGCTCGACTCGCCGTTGCTGTCGTCAAATTATCAACGTCGTTGTTGTTATAATATTGGCAGAGTTAAAGCATTGGGGATAACTACAGCAGGTGTTCTCTCATAGTTCGGTCTAAAGATTTTAACTCTGCCACTGCCGTGTTCGGGTGATGCCAGTCCCAATGCCTGGATAAAGGAGGGCGACGCTAATCATTCACTAATATAGCAGTAGTTCCAATGTTTAACTACATCCTATTTTATCCAGGCTTGGGACTGGCCCCACCCAACTAAAGGTAGTGGCGGAGTTATCTTCATTATGTAGTAATTCCAGTGTTTAACGACATCTTATGGCATCAAAGACCGTTGACGTCGACCTCCTCCTTTATCCAGCCTTCGGACTGGCAATACCCGGCTAAATGAAAGGCAGTGGCGGAGTTATTGACGAAACGTATGACTTAACTGGCCATATGCCGGAATATATGGCGGTTTTAAATGTGTCTAAAGAGAATGATGGGTTATCCAGAGTTTAACGACATCTTATTTGGCCACTGTGGCCGTTGACACCAACTTCATCCTTGCCTTACGAGCTCGAGTTCAATGTCATTACATTGACGAAACTAATGACTTAATTGATTATACACCCGAAAGACGGTGGGCTAAAGAATAAAAAAGTAAACATGGACGAATTTAATATGACTCTACATTTATACAGCGTAGTTAATTACCCTCTCAAAAGCCGTAGTTAATTACCCTCTCAAAAGCAGAAGAATGACACCTACATTGGGTCTAATCAGTGCTATGTTAGGCTTTATAAAGTACGAAATAACAGACCAATATGAGCGAAGTATAAACATACGGACGACAGAGTTTGTTGATTGTGGTAGTTAAAGGTTCGCCCACAGTAACAGTTTATAAGGCGTTTTGAATAGTATGACCCAGTACTAGGACTTAGCTTCTGTAGACACTGTAGCTCCCATCCTGTCTTCATAGGTGGAAAATCGAGTTCCTTGGCCTCTAACTCTGTTCCTTATTACTTCTTCTCTGGCTTTTCGGGAGCTGGAAAAAGAACGTTTGCACTGTTAAGCCTGCATTTACAGTTTTAAGGAACATCAAACCTTTTAAGAGAATATTTACACTTTTAAAAATTCTTTACACCTCTATTGTATTGTATTTGGTACTTATATAGCGCTTATTACAGAACAAACTACTCAGAGGCTCTTCCAGCAGGAGAACCCTGGGGAAATAAGAACGTCTCGAACAACGAGTGGACTCCGCTCTGTTTCCACTGTTTACAGAACATTTTATGAGAACACCTACACTTTTCAAATAGAACTAAAAGCAAACTAAGAACTAAGTGCAAAGAGTGTATTCACAGCTTTAAACAAGAAGTGCTTCAGTGCAAAATAGAAGCGGTGAAAAGCAAAGCAAAAAGTGGAATATCTCTTATGACCAACTATTAAAACTAAGTGCACATAAAAAAATATTCTGTGAAATGTTCCAACATTTTCTTACCTTGTTCTCATCTAGTATTGCCAAAAACACACATGCATATATAAATTATGAACATTTATGGGGAGTATATAAATTATGAACATTTATGGGGCATATATAAATTATGAACATTTATGGGGCATATATAAATTATGAACACTTTTGGGGCATATATAAATTATGAACATTTTGGGGGCATATATAAATCATGAACATTTTGGGGCAGTTTGGTGCACAGATTAAAAGTGTTTGCTCAAAAATTCTGCATAAAGGTGTAACACCTCCTCCATGAATGGGGTAAACAATCTGTAATCAAAGTGTTTCATGAATCACCCCGGAGGAAAGTATTGGGTTCAAGTCCCCAACCTTTGCAAATGACAGTCAAAATGTAAGCTATTTTGCTTGTCCTCTAGTTTAAATATAAATTATTTCATTTACTATTTCATTTACAAAATAGGTTGCTTGCAGAATTTTGTACTTGTTCAGACTCACTTTATGTCTGAGTTTTGGAATGCTTTACAAGTGTGCCTAAGATTTTGTGCAGTTTTTAACAAATGCTTGTCACTCGCAGAGCAGATGGTGACTTGGCTGCCATTTTTAGTTCAACTATCAAACCAGTTTTTTAGTGAACATTTGTGAATTGCTGATTATCTGGATGATTCATATACACTTACAGAACCCCACAATCGTAAACATAATCCCGAGATTTCTACAGAGCCCAATGAAAGCAACATCACAGGGACCAGCTTATTCACAGGCATTCATTAAAACAAAATCGATAGGCAAAAGTGTTCGGTTCGAGGTCAAGATCCAAATGGCAGGCAGTGAGACAGCGTGGCAGCTATGGTGGATGACGTTTGAGATTGGAGCGGAAAGAGATAAGAAGAAGAGGAGTTAAGACAGGATCTGTGAAAGACAAATGTTTTCAGTTTTGAGTGAAAGGCCAATGCAGAAATAATGTTACCATACCAAGACTGCATATACAGTATCATCCAAACTAAGCCTCTATATGTATGTATATACACACACACACACACATTATATATATATATATATATATATATATATATATATATATAAGCATGCAAAAACCCTAGCAAATTGTCTAGTGCAAAAAGGAAACCCTGCATATAGACCTACTTCTCAAAAAAGTAACTGACACAATTTGCATGCTGCGTTTTGAGACTTTAAAAGGAGCTACAAAAGATGCCACGTAATATCATAATTAATGCACCTGTATCTTCAAAGCGTGTACATTAACTGGCCCGTGGAGGTGCCTAATTAGCAGAGCAAAATTGTGATTACTTGACTTATACGTACGTGGTTCATTCATCTTTTTAACAACTGGACCTGTGGCTGTCATGAAGAGTTGTTTTTGTTCAATGAAATCGGCTGTAACTGCATCTGTTGTCTTCTCCAACCAATCCAGCTTCTCACTGATAAGAGCATTTGTCGAAACCTTCAGCAGAAACAAAATGGTATACAAATACACGTTAACCTTCCTACAACTAGTCTGGACAACTCAAGTTAGTATAATAGGAGAGAATCAGATTCTAAATCCTCTTCTTGGAATGTCTTGCCATAGCTAGGATGGCCCCAGAAGACACCAGAAAGCTGTTTCCATCCGGTATCAGCCTGGTCGACGATCGTGTTCTGAAATCTAGGGGCCCTTCTTTTCCCATGTTCCAACACTACAACTCAAGCAAGGTGCAGTTTCTCATCCACTAGACCATCTTTCTGAAACAGTCTTCTGCTAGAAATACAAACTGTTCCAGCTAATGCAAAAGAAACACTTTCAGCTATACATTAAGACACACTTTGTTTTGACTGCTAGATAGCCATGTTCCAATGCTTTTGAGAGGTAAGTAAAAGCACTAAATAAATGTCCAGATACATAGATACATACACATACAATACTAAACTCGAGGCATAATGAGTACAAAGAGGTTGCACCATAAATGCATACAGTTCTCTAAAACTTACAGGACAGCGATGCAACTACCTTTTCATCTTTTGCAAGAAGTTTGACTTTTTCTGGATACATCATCTGTTCTTTCACTGCCAGAATGGCAGCTTTCAACTGCTGTCGAGAATCTGAAATAATGAGAAGTACTGTAAAATACAAAATAAAAATAAAATAAAATAAAAATACAAAATAAAAATAAAAACTGTAAAATACAGAATAAAATACAAAAAATATAGTCACACAAAAATACAGCTTTATAATGAATCTTCCAGACCCCAAATCCTCTAAGGCAATTTCAGGATGAGCGATGTAATAAAAATTTATGTAGCGCCACTTCACTGTAATGTAAAAAAGTACAGCACTGAAAGAACTACTAGCGGTATATTTGGGGGTGTAGCAAAACAAAGTATAAGGGTTAGCTGCAGTAAACAAACCTTTGCCTCACCTTCCCACTCATCACATATTCTTGCAAATGTCCCATGCGAGCTACTGAAAAGGCGCTATATAAGTTTTTGGACACATACAGAACTGACTAACCAGCCCATTCCAGAAAGTCAGCACATTCAACATTGTTGTATCGCAGAGCTATATCCCGAGCGACCTCCTTGTTGGCAGTTGCAAGGCAAAGGTCGGCCCCTTGTCTCACCAGCACTTTCAGCGTTTCTGTCTTTCCCCAGGCAGAAGCCAGATGCAAAGCGCCATATCCTGGTCAAGAAAACCAAGTAAATTCATCAAGTATGTAAGCAGACTTTAAGCAAAAGTTAGCAATTCAGTTTGCGATTTGGTCAATGAGTGATCCAGTTTTTGATTAGTTCAAAGATTTTTTGCTCATTAATTTGTTTGGTAAATGAGTTATTTAATCTGAGTAATTAATAGAGTAATTTATATTTGTAAGCATATTATATTAAATATATCCTAAGAATCTTATCTGTTTCCAGCTACCTGCACTTTGAGATGGATTCGTAAAATAAAGCAGTATTCATATCTGATTAATAATAATAATAAAGCTAACAATAATGTATTGTAAAAAACAATTGTTATATAGACTTTTCTGTGCCTTTCAGAAGTATTTGCACACATGAATATCTAACAGACCTAATTAAGTACGTTTTAAGATAGTTTGAAAATGTGTGCTGAACCGAGTCAAATGCAAAGGTAAATATAAACAATGGAAGACTGTTTAATTTCATGAGTAATTCAGTCAATAATCATTTTAGGGATTGAATCAGTGAATTATTCAATTTTTACTGACTTATCCGGTGATTAAATCTAATTCAGTTTTTATCAGTACATGATTCAGTAAGTGATTTGATCAGTCAACAGTTCAGTCAGCAAGCATCAGGGTGAGTGATTAAAGCCACTTTGTAAAAATAAAGTTAGTAAGTGATCAAGGGACCGCTGACCTTTACTGTTCACACTGTTGATTTCAGCGCCTCGCTTCAGCAGCTCAGTCACAATCTCAATCCTTCCAAGCAGAGATGCCCAATCAAGCGGAGATTTTCCATCCGACGAACTTCTCTGGTTCACCATGCTTCCGACAATTTCGTGGTAAGCGTCTGTGTTGTCTTCGAAGCATCTGACAAGACGAGGCAAGTCGCCATTTATCGCACAATCTAGGGCAATATTTTCGGACAGTGGCTCGTTGGACGTGACCTCAGGCTTGGTAACTGAAGTGTTAGAGGATGAATTAGCTGATCGCCCCGATGCTTTTGAACTTGCTTTATCCTTCAGAAAATTGAAAAATACTTTGTATAATCTGTCTTTTAATTTTACCTCAAAAAATAAAAAAATATTCCATCAAAAACAAAAACATTTATTGAAGTAAAAATAAATTTCTTAAGATATTATTGGTCTATCTTTTTTAAACTCAAAGATCGTGTTTTAGTGGTAACGCTAAAAAATTTTTACAGAAAATTCTCTGGAATTGCTTGTCACAGCTGATGTTTGGCACAATGAAAGTGTCACAATGTTTATAATATTATTATTTTTTGTCTGAGGTACATAATGATCCCTTGGGATTTATAAAAAGACTCTGGAGAAGTAAAATGTCTGGGTAAAATGTCAAGTTTTGGCAGAAAGCGCTGCAAAAGACACTGGAATACAACTGATAAGTGCTGCACAAGACGGCGTGTTCCTATCATGTGCCCAGATACTAGCACTACAAACTGTCTAAGCTCAGTGATAAAAGTAAGCCCAGCATTGCTAACAAGGCCCATATCATCATCATCATCATTATCATCATCATCATATATTATCTTGGAATAACTATACATGTACAGCGCTATTTTCGGCCTAGGCACTCTTTAAATCGTCTTATTATTATTCAAATAAAATAAACAACAAAAAGCTACTGCTTACCTCAGTAAACCTTCGCTTTAAATTTGACTACGACCTCTAGCTGTTTTCATATTTAACACCGTAAAGGAAGTGCTAATGACTTACTCACTTGCCCACGTTCTGTAATTCCTTACAGTCAAATTGTGATGGCGACTGTGAATACACTGAAATACTAAGGGCCTAGTGTTCATTGACGTATTTACTTTGTGTGGCTTCAGCTTATTGTCACCCATGCTTTTGTAGATCTGGCTTCGGGCGAGTTAATGACGCTTTAAACTCCTGTGGAGCCGATGTTGACTTTTATTTGCAAACATCAAACAAAATATTAGTTTTAACGTGTTTAGATTATCCAATTCGTATTTGAAAGACGCATAAGAGTTGGCATTGCTATAGTTACTAACCGGAACTTGAAGTTGAGACGCTGATCCCTAGTTTAGGTACGTAGGTAAGATTATAGAATGTACACATTGATCTCTATTTGGTCGAATGACAACTACGAGCTTTACAGCATAAATATTTCATATTTGCATCCAGAAACTATAAAATAAACTTATTAATAGTTCCTCCTTAGTTCGTGAGCTAATTTTCTCTATTCTGTTAAATTATTTTTCATTACGGCTTTTGCAAATGAATATTCTTTTAATTCAGTTTCATTACAGATATTTCCAACAACAACTTTTCTAGCCTATTTTGTTCTCATCTACTATTATCACTAATACTGAATAACACAGCGAGACAACATTCGAAGACTAAATGATACCAAACACCAGTTCACCTTTATGAAGCAAGGAAAATTTTAAGATAACGTGTCCTTGAGAAATTGGAATGTTGGCGCACATCTCTTCTGTGATATCATTGTCAGGTGATGTTGGAAGCTATTTATAGCATGTCTGCAGTTTGTGGTGGTTGAGTGAGATTTCTACTAAAATATGATTTTATAAGTTTTGAGTTTGATTTTTGAAAATCAACAACTTCATTAATAGCATCTCGATTTGCGATTTGACAAGTTATTCGTCTGATTTCTATAATGCATGGCCGGACGTTGTCGACGCGAAATGTGGGGGTTGTTGTGCGTAGGCTTGCGACTCTGCTGATGGTACTCGTCTGCTGTTACGCGGAGCTCAGCCACGGTTCGTTTATCATCATCGTAGTCGTCGTCGTCATCATCATCATCATCATCATCATCATCATCATCGCCATGAGCTTGTACAGTTATCACTGCCATAACATCATTGTCAGCACAAGTATCGTCATCTTCAAGAATTGAATTCACCATCATGGCTATCATGATCGTTATTATCATCATGATCGTTATTATCATCATTTTCCATTTCGCCACAGCTGTGACGTCGGCACTATAATCAGTCTTCATTTATGTATCTGATGTATTTATATAGAGTACCTTTTAAAAAAGAGTACCTTTTCGAACCTGTCAAACAGTGGCATAGCTCTGTCCTAAGCATTAGAGGAGTCTTTAAAAGTCTTCCAGACTTTGGATTTTCTTTGATTTCTTGTCTTAAAAATTCTGATTACATTTTTAGTAGTGGCATCTTTGATTATCTTTTTTCCCTTCATCCCATACAAATATTATTGTTACTTCTGCTGTAGGTATCAATGCTTATACTATTAAAGGTGCTACGCAATTTCAAGGATTGCTGTGGTAGCAAATTGTATTCTTGTCCAGGGCTTTGCTATAAAATTTATCGTTTGGTTGTGAATTTAACTGCTGTAATGTCTTTTGAAAAGTTCTTTACTACGAAAGCGTACCTTTGCTGTATGTTGCAGGATATCTTTTGAAGTCTTCAAATGCTACAACAAAGCACAATTTAAATGCAGAGCTGCAGTGTGTACCAGAAAATACTGAATATAAGGTGATCTGGTTTAAGAAAGGAGGAAGCCGTGTTGAGGAAAAAAAGGACAAGTATGCCATTGACGAGGGCAATTCTACTCTGACTATCATTAAAGTTGGTGAGTCGACTGATATTTACTTACATTTGTTTTTAGGTATATTCGTGGAAGGAAGGTAATGGGGCATGGTAGTTGATTGGTTAGAGTGCTCGGCTTGTAACGCAGAGAGCATGGGTTTGAGACACCTGTGAGACAGTTACTATGAAGAGACCTCTAGGAAGTCCTTCACTCACTATTGCTCAGCGCTGTCGGCTGATGCTTTTGTTAGATAGTGGCGCTTAATAAGTGCAGAAGTAATAATGACTTTTGCTCTCTGCCCAAAGATAAACTGCTCTCTGTGCCCTCTTTATACCTTCCCTCATCCCTCTCTGATCTGCTTTCCATGTTTATTGTTCCTGAGTTGGTTTCTTTCAATTGTAAATTGTAAACGAACATTTATAAAGCGACACTTAGGAAACAGTGGCGCTCCCAACTTGAACAGACAAAAAGGATTTCAGGCGTTTGCGAGACTGGGTAGGAGAGAGACTAAGTAACTCAAGCCGCAGTTCAAGAGGAAGGCAGTTCCAGCTGGAAGGGCCAACAAAGACAATTCCACTGACCAGATGGACCACCATGTAATGCCTGCTGATTCCATGTAACAACCCTGTGCAGAGTGTTTGCGCATATGTGCCTCTGTCACCAGGCAGTAGAATTTGGTACCTGGATAAGCTGGGTGGTGAACTGCAAGTCCTGCAATGCACTGGCCTCCATGTCCAGGACCTTGGGATTCGTCCATTGCTGGTTCACCTGCAAAAGAGCAGAAAATACGTGCCTCCCTTACGTTCCACTGGGATCATGGTTACTTTACAGTTGTGTGGTTATGGGAATGATGAAAATGTTATGGGCTTAGCCTGCCACACGATGCTATTTGGTGTATACAAGTAATGCATAAGTGTCTGATGACTTCTGGCCATCTGACTGTGTGTATTTATATTACGTGGTTCCCCTGAGTAATAAATTTAGTGGATCTATTTACGTTCTTGCATTATGCTGATGATGATATAATTTTAGAAAAACAAGACATCGGAGAATACATTTGTCAAATACAAGAAATGAACTACACAGTTGAAGTCTTCTGTGAGTCTTAAATGACCTTTGACTTGGTAGAAAAATTTCTAAACAGCTCAGGATTTAGTTTGGTTTGCTGTCTTTCTGCTTTGGATCTGCAGAGTGTAAAATAGTTTAAATAAGCTTATTGCTTACAGATTACCTACCTCGGTTTTGTAAGTGTTGGTCCTCACTCAGAAGTCTACATGACCTATAAAGAATGGTTGTCAAAAATGTTTCACCACACTGGAAATATTTGCCTCCTGTTTTCACCTTTTTGTTTTGCCATTGTATGCTTGTGGTAATTGTACACGTTTGGCCTCCACCCTGCTCAGTTTTCAGTGAATTAATCGAGTGAGATTCTTCACCCCCACTGCCTGTTTGAATGGGCCCCTTACCATTTAAAGTCCCATGTACATGAGCTCACAACCACCTTATAACCTTTCAGCAGTGTTCGTATTTCAGTTCTTGGTGCTTTGCAATGACATAGACAGCCTAGTCTGTGTTGCAGGTGATCCATTTGTGAAGCACTTTGAGAAGTCGAAAAACTTGATCCAGGGCAACACGCTTGAACTGACGTGCCACGCGTGGGGTTGGCCGACACCCTACATCATATGGTACGGCAAGGATTCCGTCCCCATCACAAGCAATGACCGAACGTCGTTTGAGAATGCTGACTCTCTTGTCAACGCGACGCTGAGAATTAAGGACGTCACTCTGAGCGACTACATGGAGTACACGTGTGTGGCTTTGATTGGCACGATGTCAGCTAATTCAACGATACTTGTGCGAGTTAAAGGTCAGATTGTTGAGTTGTTTTCTTTGAGGATTGAATTTAAGCAGTTAGGACTCAGTTGCTCGTTTTACGTTGCTCATGTGTGCGTTCGTTGGCTCAGGGTGATTTTGCCGTCCTTCTAGCTCGAACTGCTACCGCTCAGCGCCGCAGCTTTGCTATTGCTGTCCCTAGCTCTTGGAATGACTTACCTGCCGACCTTCGACGGGAGCTGCTTTCCCCTACCCTCTTCCATAAGCGCTTGAAGACCGTATTATTCCCCAGTTCTGGGATGATGGGCCGGGAGCGCTACTGATGAGGCTACCTTGAAGTGGCGCTTTACAAATTTACGATTACGATTGTGTGTGGCACGGTGGTCTGTTGGTAATGCGTTTGGTCAGTGGTCGTGCGGTTGTGGGTTTGACTCGTGTAACGACCCTGGGCCAGTTGTTTGCATGCACCGTGCCTCTGTCACCAAGCAGTATAATTTGGTACTAGTAAGCTGTCAAGTAAATGCGAAGCTCTGTAATGCATTGACCCATGTCCTGGACCTTGGGATTTGTCCATTGCTGGCTCAGAAGTCGGAGACTGGGAATGAGTTCCACCGCTACATTTCACTGTGGGATGGATATAGAAATTTTATTTTACTTTCAGATGTATGATGTACTACTTTACTTAATGATATCTTGGCTTATATTTTACCAGATTTTATATTTAATACCAGATATTTAAGGATCTTGCAACTTTCAGAGCATTGTTGTCTGACAGAAATTATGCAATAGTATGCTTTAAAAGTTCAAAGTTTGTGTAAAAATGTATTATGGTTATGCTAAGTGTGGGTAGGCATTTAGTTACTGAATGGATTCTTTATGCTCCAGATAAACTGGCGCCATTGTGGCCCTTTCTGGGTATTGTGGCTGAAATCATCATCCTCGTCATCATAATTGGTGTCTACGTGAGGAGACGTAACAAAGAGGCAGCGGAGGAAGCCCGAAAAGAGGAGGGAGAATGCTTGTACGGCTTCCCATGATAATTTATCCTTTTATTCATTATTTTTTATTAATCAAGTAAAGATATGGTCAGCGTCTGGTCGCCTGTATTAGCAGTTCCCAGCTGTGGCTTCTCTAACCTTCTGGGTTTCAACTGGACTTCTTCAGTGGATATATGATTTTGTCTGTGGTTTCACTTGAAATGACCACTGAATCAGTTATGCATTATGATGATGGTGCTATAGAATTCTGCATTAGATTAGATGATTAGATCAGATCTTTGAAAAAGGGATTCAGAGCACGTAAAGATTAGATCTGTGTTCAGAGCGCATAAAGATTAGCTCTGCGAAGATCTGTGAAGACTGGACTTGGAGTATGTAAAGAAATGAAGTTTCATCAATTGCTCTCAGATGCTTGAGTCGTGCTTCAAACATCTTTTGGCCAATGTGCAGATATTATTATTAGTATTATTATTTAAAAATTTGTAACACACACAAAGTCACAGAAATGTGGCTCTGTTGTGTGGCAAGTTAACCACCAGATGGTGCTGAAGTACTCCTTGCAATAAAGCCTGTCATAAACTACAATGAACTGAAACAGCATTTTGCCACCAGATGGCGCTGAAGTACTCCTTGCAATAAAACCTGTCATAAATGACAATCAACTGAAACGGGATATTGTTTCTCTTTCAGAACAAATTCCACGGAGCACAAGGCACCAGCGGAAAGTGCTCGACTTCGAAAATAAGACATCGCAGTTACGACCGATCGGGTTGCTGTTGCCTAGGTGATTCCAGTCGATCATTGCTGTTGCCTAGGTGATTCCGATCGATCGTTGTCATTGCCTAGGTGATTCTGCTCGATCATCGCTATTGCCCAGGTGTCCCTTGCAAAGAGCAGTAAACGTGGACCTTCTGTAGAGACTTCTGTCCGTTATTTAAAACACGTTTTCAGAGCATTTTCTTGTTTCTGTTTTTAAGTAGTATTCTTTTAATTTATTAATCAGACTTGGCCAGCATAGAATGGACGCTGGGTAGAGCAATATGTATCTGTTCTGTTTTTTTCTTGGTTTTCTGCATGCAGAATCTAATATTAGTTTGTGCGCATTTAAAAGACAAACGCGTTGAGTTTCAGAAGTTGGCAGACATCAAAGTGTTTGTTGCAGAAACGACTTGGTGCAAAATTCAGAATTTGGTCAACAGACTAGTATGTGCAGATTCTCAGGTACCCTCGGATTATTTCTCTGGAATTGTGCAAATAGCTCGGTAAGTGTTCAGCAAAGTCTACTGTCTAGTCGGTTTCATCAGCAAGTTGTCTCTACCTGTCATGGCGTGAAGTGGGTTTCGGATAAGAAATACAAGCGAGAATGTTGGACACAACAGAAATGTTTGGAAAGTTGTTGATAATACAGCAAATCTCGAAAGGTTACATAACCTGATGTTTGTATTTTTTCGTGAATCTCGGATTTTTACTGTGGTTTCATATTTATAGATCTAGTCAGTTGTGGGTGAATCTTTTTTGTTCTGCCCTGTGCGTTTGTTACAGTCAGCCATACTGTGATGACAGGATATATTGTTTACAGTATGATCTCTTATAAGTTGTTTTTATCTGGATTTTTGCCAGTTAAAAATGAAGCATATACACTAAGCGCTGCATACAGCAATCTTGTCTGATTTTCACCTCACAGCATTTTGTGCTGGTATCGGTTTCTGAGTTTCACACACACACGTATAGCTGTCGTTGTTAAGCCAGGGTAATTGTTTGTTTGTTGTCAGGCATGTTAACCGTAGCGTTCCAAGACGGAGTTGCAAGGACTGTAGCTATTTTCAGCTGAAGTGCAGTGCAAACAGTTAGCTGCATGCAAGAAGTTGTTGGTTGCTGTTATGGTTTTTACGCTTGAGCAAAAATGGCCTTCAATCCCAAGAGTGAGGGCTTTTGTTGAAATAGGCATGTAATTAAGAATCCCTTACCTTTCCTTCTGACAAGTTCTCATGTAAGACTGTGTTAAATGTTGTATAAGAATTAGCAAGAACTTAAAGGTTACTGGAATTTATGAATACTGGGAAACATCTTGCGGATCAGCTGTTTCTCCAGTTTTGTCAGCTAAAGTGGTACTAGTCCATAAAAAAGCAGAAATTGGATCTAATTGGTGTGGGTTTAATGTCTGTAATGTAATGCAAGTGGACATTTATTTAGCACCTTTTAGGTTGCCGACTGTGGCATTTCTAAGCAAAAAACTGGGGAAATGACTGTTCTTAAAGAAATTTCTATGCATGTTTATTGTAACGAGTTTCTGTTTCATTGAACACTGGGATAATCAGTGGTCGTGATTTACAAGATATTCGTCATCTGATATTCTGTTTGTCATTGGATGATATTCCTTCCTTTGTTGCTTTTTACAGTCTGAGTTAATCATTATCAGGCAACTTGTATAAAAACTTCTGTCAATTTTCCTGGCTTTTTAAGGGCACAAATTGTAATTGTTGTGTATGTTGAATTCTTGAAACACAGATGAGTTGTGAAAATAGAGGCATAAATTACCAGTACAATTTGAGCCATCCAGTTGATATGTGTATCTGAATATTTATATAGCACCTTTTAGGAACATCTCAAAGGCAGTTTCTGTCGTTGTTCTGTGCTTGAACCAATGAATTTTGCTAATCTTAGAAGTATATAGAATGCGCTTTATCACCACAATGTCACGCACGTAACTGTGCAATGTTTTTGGTAAAAAGAATTCACGAATTTTGTCAGAATTTTTAGAGCTTTGTGTTACTCGCACGCTTAAGAACAAGCCACATGAGAACTTTTTGGCTGAATACTAACTTGTTAGTCTTTTACTCTTTAAACTGGATTAGGATCCCAGGTTTTTATGGATTTGACAGTTTGCTGTATCTTGTTTGTTGTTGAGCAATGCAGCCTATAAGGCAAGTTGCCCTGTTGTTGGAAGGCAAGTTGCCTTGCATTTAGAAATCAAGTGAATTTGTTTTTGGAAGGCAACTTGCCTTGTTGTTGGAAGGCAGCTTGCCCTGTTTTTGAAAGGAAAGTTGCTCTGTTTTTGGAAGGCAACTTGCCTTGTTGTTGGAAGGCAGCTTGCCCTGTTTTTGGAAGGAAAGTTGCTCTGTTTTTGGAAGGCAACTTGCCTTGTTGTTGGAAGGCAGTTTGCCCTGTTTTTGGAAGGAAAGTTGCTCTGTTTTTGGAAGGCAACTGGCCTTGTTGTTGGAAGGCAGGTTGCCTTGCATTTAGAAATCGAATGACCTTGTTTTTGGAAGGCAAGTTGCCTTGTTTTTTAAAGGAAAGTTGCTCTGTTTTTGGAAGGCAACTTGCCTTGTTGTTGGAAGGCAGCTTGCCCTATTTTTGGAAGGGAAGTTGCCCTGTTTTTGGATTGCTGTTATATTATTTATGGGTATGCCTCAGCTGAGCCAATTTTTCATTTACGATACATTACCTGTTGTTGATGGTTGCCTGCTTCCAGAAGACAACCCGAATTATGAAACACCTAAGAAACCTTCAGTGACTGTTAAAAACTATATCATGTTAAAGCATTTTATTCAATTTAATATGCACAGGTTGCACAACTGTTTCATGGGTACCATTCTTAATGGGAACAATTTTTAATATTATATTCAGCATAACTTTTTATGCACAATTTACTGGCACATAAGGCATCTTGGAAACTAATTAACTGTCTATATGTGTTATTTAATTTGCTTAATTTATTTTTGCAGTGTTTACCAGTTTTTGCGGACTGAACGTGAACTGTTTTCCGTTCGAGTGATGGAATTTCGCCTTGCACTTGTTATTTGGTCAGATTTGAATGACTTTAAGACTGTATGATCATACAGTGAAACCCTCTGCAGTGCTAGTTTGATAAAGCACAAGGCAGCAACTGATGGTAACAATGTCTTAGCGTAATTGATAATTGTGCCAAAATCTAGGTCAGTCTGGTCAAAAACTAACCAGGAAGTTGGTGAAATCAGGGATATGGGTTTCTGTAACACACGATCAGGTAGAGGGTTAACGTATTGATGATTTGGCAGCCATACTAATAGTTGTCTTTATAGATGTTTTGGTGCTTGAAAAGAGCTGCACTGCTTTGCATTTTGTGATACAAAATTGAACGTAAGAAGTTTTGATACACAACTTCGCTAAATGTGATGCAGGTTTTACTGGAACGAGGTGCATATGAGATTTGCATATCAGCAGGGCTAGTAGGTTTTTAAATGCAGTGATGGGTATGGGAAGCCACAACCCACCCATACAATAACCATATCTCTAAACGGTGTATGATGTTTCAAGGTTTCACTGTAGCAGCGAACACTGCAGTGTTCGCAAATAGGAGTGGGCTTCGAGGACCAAGAGATGGTTACAGAAGAGGAAATTTTGCATTACGGCCTAGATTTTACATTTAGACAGTTTGGTCTTCCATAGATAGGCTGTGCATATGTGTTAGGAATTGTAGCCTGTTTTATCAGTTGAATGTTTTCTTTGTTGTAACTTTTGATCATTTTGAATAAACTTTTTGCACATCATATTCGTAGATGATTTGATAGGAATGACTTTGTTAGTTCATGTGACTGCTGTTTTCGAATGCCCTATGTTGTTGATTGATAACAGGTTAGGGTGACAAAGGGTTTCTGTTCAGGGAAGGGGCAGCAAGTTCTACGTTAGGGTGATTTAAGTCTTGGGTCAGCTTTCTGGAAAGTTTTTTGGCAGGGAAATTTAAAATTATGACATTAACAGTTATTATGCTTAGCTAAAGAAGCAAAACTGTAAACTTCAGAAAAATCGGTATATTTATCATCCATAACTTGCAACTGAAATTCTGCCAGAATTCAACAAACCCTGTAATTGTGGGTTGGTTAATTTTGTCACTGAAGTTGAAATTTGTTTAATATGCGGAACTGGAGTCTTTTAAATTTCCTTTTTGTTGAGAAATTCATTGGCACGTGAGACTGTGAAAGAAGAAATAGGTTTGCATTTGAGAAACCAGAATCATGGTTACGTTTCTTGTAGTCAGTGGTTATCCCAAACGTGATAAGCACACACTGGGGTTTGCCATTACTTTTACTTGAAACATAACCAACCGAAAGACTGAAATTGTATGTGCATGGTGTATTGATCTGAGTGTCGTTGATACGGATAATCTCATTGTTTGAAAGTGTTTGATGATGAATTTATCACACATTGTTTATTGTTTTGTTCTAATGTAGCTTGAGTTTAAAGCTAGTTTTATCAGAAAATAAACCATAATCCATTTTGTCTTGTTTATTACTTTGAAGTTTATCTTCTAAATATGTGCCGTCTAGTTTCTTGAGTAGTACTTGAAAGCTCTGCTGTGAACTGCTTTGTAGTTTCCATATGGTGTTGACAAAGCAGTAAATCCTGCACGCTTTAACCAGTGGTCCCTGGGTTTGATTTTTGATTTTCATGTGAAACTGATATTGTGTTTTCAAGTTAAAGAACAGAAAACAGAAAGGTTGCCCTGCCGGAAAGAGGACAACCTATGGCTCACAAAGAGAAAATATATTACCTCATTATACCATTTTGTCTATGCTATTTTATTAGTTTAGTTTATCCACTATTTCGTTAGTAGCGTATCAATTGTGAGCGAAGGACTTGCTCAAGGTCCCTATACAGTAGCTGGCATACTCTCTGTGTTACAAGACGAATGGTCTAACGAACTGACCCCCGACATTATTCTGAAGCTTCACATATGCGCTAACAGTGGCTACATTTTTAGCTAACTTCACGTTTTGTATTGCAATGCACTCTCAGTTTAGCTTTGCTCTCCAGTGCAATCCGCCCAGTTTAATCTTGAACACACTGGATGCTTACAACTCGTTTAATTTTTTCCCAATAAGGCAACCAAGAGTTCGAAGTTATGACCTATACAAATGAAAGCATTTAAATTGCAGAAAGAACTCAGTGTATCAAGTCTCAAAAGCCCTTTTCAAGTACGACCGAATAGTTACTGATCGAAACAGTCCCAGGAAAATCAGGAAGATGATGTATAAGGCCAGAACAATGAGGAACTTGTACTTCTGTAACCACTGAAGTGTTCTCCTGAAACAATAAACATTTTCTTTATTATCAGTACCGAGTTTCATTGGAGTGAAAGCTACCAACCAAAAGGGGGCAACTGCCTTACAAACTCACATATGAAACACAAAGTTGGGGAAAATCTCCTGAGACAAAAAATTTTCTTTTTTTACCCAAGGCAGTTCAATGATTCTTCAGGTCTTGAAAAATTCTCCAGTAACAAAATATGTTCTCAAACGGCTAGATATTGTCAAGATTCAGCCAAGCAAAACTGCCATGAGAGTCAAAGATGCTAATATTTACTCAGGGGTCGTCCATTAATGAAGTATCGGATTAGATTAGATTAACCGTGTATACCTGTTATCTAATCAGTGAATCTCCCTACCTCTGTAAGTTGCTCTTCCGAACGTAGACCAACAAATATTTGACTCTCATGACGTCGTTGTTGCGGACGACGTAGTACTTTTCGGGTATCTCCCCTCCGATGCTATTGGCTATTCGTGACCTGGAATTCTGGGATCTAGAGCTTGTTCCTGTTGTCGATTGTTGACTCTCTAAAAACGTGAACATGAACATTGTAAATCTGCAAAGATATTACCATCTCTCTAAAGAAGATCTCTTCAGGGATGACAATGTATCCAAATTGATTTCAAATTCACAGAATTACTATGGGTATATCAAAATGAATGCTAACACAGAAATTAACTTGCATGGAAAGTATGTAAGCAAATGCTGAAATGGGTGCACATAACACTGATATTACTGCCTGTGCAACCCATGCAAAAATCTAGCTTGATTTTTATAATAGGGCAACTCCAAATAGCATGGTCGCTATAGAAAATCATATACATTTACATTTATACATGTTAGTGACTTTACCGGCATACCTGATTAAGAACACCTCATCAGCAGAGAAGGCCAATTGATATTAGAAGTGTGCTTGTATTATCTGGCCATTTATATGGTGAATTTTATGAACTTAACACAGTTGTATTGAGAATCCAAACATGCCATGGACTTTGCACTTAGTGTAGGGCTCATTGATTATCTCACAAATATACTGTGAAGTTTGCATTTAAAGCGGGATCTTTGATTATATCACATAATTACGACAGAGTTTACATTCAACAGAGAGATCATATGTTATTTCGCAGACATACATACCATGGAGTTTACATTTAACAGAGGGATCATCGATTATTTCACAGACTGCCACACAGCTCATCCAGTCACCAAGAATACTCTTGTCCCATCCGAGACCCATTGGCGAGTACTGGATACTCACAGAAAGCTCACTAGACAGATAAGTTCCCTCACCAAAGACCGCATTCTGCAAGATCAACAGTCAACTGTTGAAGAAAAGAATCAACAGTATTTTAACAACAATAATGTAATTTTAATGTCGATAATGTAATTTTAATGTCTAACTTGCAAGTGCATCACAGTTTAAATGCAATTCTCACATGTATTCTCACATGTAGTGTATGTAACCGCGTCTGCAAATAACCTTTTCAAAGTCGGAAAAATCAGCAGACATACGAGAATATGAAGGCCATAACACATAAAATACTTCCAAAATAGTTCTGTGCATAATTTTCGCACAGCTGCGCAGTGTATCACTCAAAAGGTCTCATGTTAACCTTCAAAATCACAACATAATTAATTTTTCATGCAAAACTCTGTTTAACTTACATCAAAAATCTCAATTTTAGGCAAGATTGAACTTGCAATTGCTTTAACTTTCCACAAACAAAACTAGGAAGGAAGGAATTGATATCGTTAAACAATGCATTGACAGTATTGCACACACACCAGGAATCAAACCTTAGGTGGAAGATCAAAGGCAATCTAATCATTGTGTGTAGAAGAAATCTTGAGTTTATAATTACGATTATGAACATCATCCTAGTGTGAAGTACATAACTCGCCCAAGCATTAAATTATTAAACGATAAAAAATTAAAACAAAAATTTTTAATCAGACCTTATTTAGATGTCCTTGCAGACCATAATGCAGAATGGAATGAAAATTTTCAAGCCTGCTGCCGTGATATGCATGGATGGTGGGACGATTGTTACGCAGGCTGGTGAACTTCTCTTCCACCGACTGGCAGTAGCTGATTTCAAAGATGTAATTTGGCGGCGCCACGTTAGTAATGTGACCAGTAAGCGAGCGTATTTCACAGAACTTCATGCATGTAAGAAAATAAATTAGAACAAATTAAGTAAATTTGTACAAAGCAGTCTAGACTGACTCCAAAAATAGATTTTAGCATGAAAATAAAACGAGGCACGGTAGAAGATTGGATAGAGCACTCAGCTAGTAACGCAGAGAGTACAGGCTCGAGACTCCTCCCCTGAGACGGTTACTGTGTAGGGACATTGCTCAAGTCCTTCACTCAAAATTGGCCAGCACCCCTGATTTAGATTTACAGACCTTGTGCATGTAATGAACGCAAAATAATAATAATAAGAAGAAGAAAATAAAAAGAAAATGATTAACTGATCACAGAGGTTTATCATTAATCAAAATCTCAAATCTTGCATTACAGATTTGTTATGCTACTAACACAGAGGGAAAGGTTAATACTGTTACATGTATTGCACTTCTACACCTAAGAGAAAAGAGTTAATACACCACAGTCTACTTATCACACGCTACATTTGTCAGGTGCTTAAGAGACGCTATATTAAGGGTTCTGATGCAAACAGACATACAAACATATACACATACAAGGAGGTCCCAGTATGAAGTTGTTGTTAACAGATAAAGGGTTAATATATCATATCTTGATTCATCTTCTTCCCTTTATCTGTCCTGCAGATCAAATTCCAAACACCACCCATTGTAGCTGTCTGACTGCCTGCCTTTCTGATTCCTGGATCTTGACCTGGAACCGAACCCTTCTTACCTATCGATTTTATTTTGATTCAGCACTTGTGAATAAGCTAGTTCCCACAACTTAGCTTTCATTGGGCACTGTAGAAATCTGGAGTTTACAATTATGATAATATTTGCTGTGTTGTTTAATGAGAGGAAAGGGTTAACATCAGTAACTAAGCTGACCTTGTTACTATCACACGTCTTGAGTGAAAATTGCTTTCCACTTATGGTCCAGAGCACCAATTCCAAAAGCTGACTATTTGCAGCAAAGTTCTGGTCAAGAGATCTGAAATTTGGACAGTCAGCAACGTCTTTTCTCTACAGACAACACATTTGAATAAAGAAAATTATAAAAACATCAAAGCAGAAAAATAAGCAACATCTAAACAGATAAAAGTAACATTCTGAACAGAAAACTAGATCCAAAAGTTTAAAAGGGATGCTGAAAAATGAGATTCGCTGTACTTGTTAATGACCTTTCCTTTTTCTTTTCATGACATTTTAAGTTTCCCAGATATTTATGATCTGTTTAATTTCCAAGATTTTCACGACCTTTTACACTTTCAAAGTTTAGTAGGCAACCCTCACCCTAACTTTAACATAGTATCTTTCTGTGAAATTGACACTGCTCTAAACCACCCACCAGGGAGATGTAATCTCTGTTTTCTGACCCAACTCCAGCAGAATGTCGGTCGACTGCCCGAGAGGTTGCTCCTGTCGTAGGCCTGACGTACATGGGAGGGAAAGGCCGCAGGACGGTGTCGTGTCGGTAGCTGGTCAGAGAAGCGACCAGGAAACTCCACAGGAGATCCGTAGACGGAAGATCAGTTTCTATTCGTCTTTTAACGATGGAGAACCTCAGGTCGTCCGACATTCTGGTCTATTCGGACATTCAGAGAAATAATTAATTACCCGTTCACATTGGCACCATAGACAAGCAATCAGACGAATGTCGATTCGTGTAAAACGATTTATTTACCATAGACATAGAAGACTAGTCGATTCTTGTAGAGCAATGTTTTATAAGCACAAGTAACAGCGATCAGAAATTCTAACGGTTTTGTGCGGCATTCGGTCATTGTTATTTCTCATATTTATTTTTTTGCACAACTATCTATCACAACAATATGTCAATAGAGACCACTGGGGCCGTGTGCACGACGTAGGAGTAAGTGCCACTCCAGAGTAAATTCGGCCTACTCCGGAGTAGCGAATCTATTTCGGTATGCACGACGACATAGTAGCGCACAACTCCTGGAATATCCCTGGAGTAGCCCTACTCACCTAGCTAGCAGAAGTAAAATTCAACATGGCGGTTGTCCCAATTCGTCGCATTCAACGCAGTTATACGACGTCAAAAAGTATTTAGGGACCGTCGAAATCTTCTCGATTCATTGTCGGATGACGAGCTTTACGATGCGTTTCGTTTTCTTCGTCACATTGCTAGTAATTTGTGATCAACTTACGGCCGATGTGGAATTCGCTGTACCACGACAAGGGTCTGCCGTGCACGATGCAGGTAGGGCCTACGATTAATGTCGAGCTAAATGTAACAGTAATTCTTCACAGGCACAGTAGAATCTAACTCATGCCACATCTAAACCTAACTCTGTGCTTGTTTTTAAGAAATGACAAAGCAAATTATTTATTGCGTGGTTATATGTAGTATTCATTTGACATTGAAACGCATTAATAATAATAATAACAACAACAAAAACAACAGTAATGACAGTAATAACAATAACAATAATAATAAGAATCTTCTAATGCGCCGGTGTCTAATGCACAAGGCATCAACCGATGGCACACCAAAACCAAGCCTCAATCAGGTCTATGTCCAGGTCAGTCCGCATGACAGGTGGATAAGCAAGTTGAAAAAGGATGCAATTTGAAAAGGTAAGTTTTAAGTTGAGAATGAACTGACAGAAGCGACTGAGCAGAACGAACAGACACAGAGAGGGAATTCCAAAATTTAGGTCCAACAACCGAAAAAGCCCGTTTATCCAGAACAGTTCTAGCCCAAGCTATGACCAGAGAAAGACAATCAGATGACCATGCAGAATAATGATAAGTCTTGGGAATAAGGACTGATTTCAAGTATTGTAGTTGGCCTTAGTTCAATATTTTATAAACTGTAAGTCCCATTTTGAAACATATCCTTTGCTGAACAGGAAATGCTGCATACGATGCTCTTTCTGCATTCAGCAAATGAAAATTACAGGCATATGTTCTTCATTTATGCCTTATTATTACGTTTAGGCCAGATGTAAATCCAGGAATAATTACTGCAACATTTTCTGTATTGTTATGGATGTTGATAAGTGAAAACCAAGTGCTTTACTTCTCAGCGAACAAACCCCGTGGATTTGGACGGCTCGTTTGTCAGCTGATTTAAGCAGGATTTATCATATGGGTTCAGATTGCGGGAGGTTTTCTTGGTTCTACTGTCCTGTTCACTTGTCTGTCTGTCTGTCTGTCATTGTTTTTTGTGTCTCTGTCTGTGGGCCTGAGCTTGTCAGCACACTAACCACAGTGGCGGATTTAGCTGTACGCGAGTTCTATTCGTTCGGTCAGTTCTGTGACGTCATTTAGGTCTAAGCTAAAGACACCTCTTTCAACTCCCTTACCCACCGTAGCCCGGCTTCTGGTTTCTTTGACCCCTCGGAATTCGACCCGGCTTCTCCAACGGTATGAAATTTTTGACTGCGATTTTGACTTGAAGCGACCATCAATTGATGCCTTTGAGATTATGGTAACGGCGCTATAGAAGTCATTAGATTAGATTCCGAAACATCGTGTTGGCAGTTAGCCTAACGCATGAATCAACTGAGGGAAGCTCGAACCTTTTTGCCACACAGACGTTTACCCCTATAGATCTTTTGGACCCCTTCTTCGTCTTATCTCTCCCTCCTCTCCAACCCCAAGCACCACCCCCGTAGCTGCTACGCTGTCCAACCCCAAGCACCACCCCTGTAGCTGCTACGCTGTCCAACCCCAAGCACCACCCCCGTAGCTGCTACGCTGTCCAACCCCAAGCACCACCCCTGTAGCTGCTACGCTGTCCAACCCCAAGCACCACCCCCGTAGCTGCTACGCTGTCCAACCCCAAGCACCACCCCCGTAGCTGCTCTCTCCCCCCTCTCCAACCCCAAGCACCACCCCCGTAGCTGCCACGCTGTCCAACCCCAAGCACCACCCCTGTAGCTGCCTACGCTGTCCAACCCCAAGCACCACCCCCGTAGCTGCTACGCTGTCCAACCCCAAGCACCACCCCCGTAGCTGCTACGCTGTCCAACCCCAAGCACCACCCCCGTAGCTGCTACGCTGTCCAACCCCAAGCACCACCCCCGTAGCTGCCACGCTGTCTCGCCGTCTGACTTTTGGATCTTGAACTGGAACCGAACCCTTTTGCCTATCGATTTTATTTTGACTGAGCGCCTGCGAATAACCTGGTCCCCGCGACGTGGCTTTCGTTGGGCTCTATAGAAATCTCGGAATTACGATTAGGATTATGATTGAACGATATTTCTCGAGGCAGCGCCAAATGTAGGCTAATCACTTGTTGTCTCAGAATTGAGCCAGTCATCCGTGAACGGCTTTAATTTACAAGCATGCGCATTCAGAAACGTCTCCAACCTAACAGTGACGTCCCACGGAGCTATTTAAAGGATTTGCTGACGTCAATTATGACGCCATCTGGCTCCGAGAATTTGAAAGGCACGTACGGTTACTAATTAAAACTCGCGTCTCTGTGCGTGAGAATGCCGGTTCGCATACCGATCGTGGCTATAATTATTGCAGAGATTCGAATCTCATTATCTCAGGATAGCACGGGGTCGTCCATAAAATACGCCCACAAAGAGGGGAGGTAGGGATTACCAAAATGCGGCGGACAAATGCGGACAAGGGGTCGTCCATAAAAGACGCCCACAAAGAGGGGAGGGAGGGATTACCAAAACGCGGCTGACAAATGCGGACAAGGGGATATGCTCAACGCGGACGTTCGCTTCAAAATTAAGTAAATAGTTATTTCTGTACAGCCTGCATTTTAAATATAATTCATTTTAGTCAGACAGCAAATAGTCATAACTGCGTTGATCTAATTGGAGTCCATTTTTGGGAGGCGGGCTGATCACAATACACCATCCCTTAGCTTCCTTTGCCATCGTCTTCGTAAGTGTAGATGCTGGTTTTGCTAGTGAGTGCATCACCAAGAAAGTGGCAGTGTAAATAACATTTTGTAAATAGACATTTGTAAATAGAACCAATTAAACCATAAACTCGTTTTTCTCAATTCTGGCACGAACGATGACTTCAGCTGTAAACAAACATCTATATAGTCTTTGGTCTTGAGGTGCCTGCCAATGACCTTATTTTTGCTAACGCGAACAATGACGTCTTTTACCGCCCTAGAATCAGGAGCCTCGTTCCTCTTCTGAACGTCGAATAAGAACTGATCATTACATAAAAAGTCGTCGAGAAACTTGCATAGAACAGGAGTTGCGTCACTTCCTGTCCCCAGAAGTCCGCCTCTCTCTCCGGAAGCGGAAATCCGATCACTTCTCGCAGACTGTATACAGCACGCGTCACGTGTGACGGAAGTGCAAAAAGAACAGTGGCAAGAGTCATGAGCGCCGCCATTTTGGTCAGCTTGACCTCCTTTCTCGAACACAGCCGCGCCACGAGTAGTTTCTCGGCGCTGCGGCAGATGGCGTGTCGTCGCCGGAAGTGATGCATCATTATTCGAACGTACAGCATAGCGTACATTACACTTACGGCAATGTACGGAAGCAGAACATTAACGAACAGATCGAGCCGCGTGAGCATGCGCATTGCGGCAAACGAGACGGGAAGCGGGAGACAGAGCAACTGGTTCTCGTGTTCCACAACCCCGATATTGATGACGATGTTTACGTAGACAGAAATTGCGACGACGCACAAAGTGATGACGTAGACGCGGGCGACGAGCGTCGTACAGAACGGCCGTTTGTCCCTCAGCCGAAAGGTGGCGCGATTCCCGCCAATCGACGATTGAACGAAGACGCGGAGTAGGACGCTGTTGGCGGTGCTGCGGCCGAGCACGGCCGTGTATCGCTCCGCGGCCAGTCCGACCGTGTACCACGTGGAGAGAAAGTTGGACGAGAGGGTCAGCAAGGACAGCAGCTGGCACCAGCCCTCAGACACGTAGATGTTCCATCCTAGTTCCTTAGTCCACATGAGCAGAAGACCGAGGAGGAAGAGGCTGTCGGTTGCGGAGACAGCAGAGATGAAGATGCTACTTGGTACAACCTTCATCTGCGAGTGGAGCAGAACGACGTAGGTTAGGGTGTTGCCGACAAGACCTAGGGTGGCCAGGAGCGGGGTGCAGTACCTGGAGATGATGAGTCTGTAGGCTGCGAAGGCAGAGGACTCCAGCTGCACGGTTCCATTGGCATTTTTAAAGGATAATGATGGGGAGACGGAAAGGAAGAGGCTGGTGGCGTTCATTCTGTCGTCACACGTAATGCAACTGTAATGTACTTAGAGATTTATATAGCGCCAGTTGTCGGAAACCCTTAAGCGGTCTTCAGCCGGGTATGACCTGCAGCTAGCTGGGATGATGAAACTCCTGAAATACATCAAAGCGGATGCAGACATTAGATAAGTCAACATAACGAACGCCTTTGGGAGGTTCATAGAAGACGCGAAAGAAATCCTCACTCGCAGAAAATGAGGACTAATATGAGAGAATGAGAGAAAGCGCGAGAGAGAGGTGGAGGAGAGAAAGACAGAGAGAGACAGAGCGAGAGGGAGAGAGAGACATAGAGAGCGACAGAGAGAGATAGAGACAGAGAGAAATAGAGAGAGATAGCGATAGAGAGAGAGAGACATAGAGAGAGAGACATAGAGAGAGAGACACAGAGAGATAGAGACAGATAGCGAGAGAGAGAGAGAGCGAGAGAGAGGGGAGAGAGATACAGTGGCATGAGCACTCACATGATTAAATGCAATCGTCAACTGATGGTTGCTTCTAAGCAAAACTGCTTTTCCAAATAGAAGAAGTCCAGATTCATGAGGCTTTAGAGACCAGAAGGTTACGGAGAATAAGCAGTCCGAAAAAAGTGTGGCTTCACCCTGACCTAACGAAACCAGAGAACTTACAGGACCTTTGAATGAAACTCTGAATTAACCACTGAATTGATCGTTGAATGGCCCTTTAAAAGGACCATAAAAGGACCTACAAAAGGACCTTTGAATGGATCCTTAACAGCATCTCTGAATAGACCCTTGAATAGACCCTAATCTGAACCTTTGAATCAACATTTGAATGGACACTTGAATGAGCCACAGAATGGTGCCTTTGAGCGGATCTTTAAATAGTTCTCTGAATGGATCTTTGAACTATGTCTTGGGCAAACCTTTGAACAGATTTCTCAGTGGACACTACCGATACTGTATATTACCACCATAAGTTCGTTAGCCCTGATATCTTAGTTATTGCTGGTGATTATATGCACAGTAGGACTAACGCCTTAGAGGGTTACTAAAAATGCGCTATATAATGTGTACTGACGCAAAATAAGTATCAAATGTATAGTTGGATAATTGGAAATTCATATAGCTTCTCTATAGGCAGCTCTGCGTTTGTGCATGCATGCAATTGTTGCTGACAGTCGAGAGAAAACCTTGACGGAAGTCCACAGAGCCAGACAGATTAATTCGCATCAAGGGAGGTTTTTGCTCGGTTGGGGGAGCGAGGATGGTTGAGAGGAGCTGAAAGGGGAAACGATACACTAACAGAGACATGCACAGATACATAAAGGGACATGCATAGGTACACAGGGACATAAACATATACTCAGGGGCATGCACAGATATACAGGGATGCTCACAGACACACAGGGACATATACGGAGGCACGCACAGGTACACAGGGACATGCAGAGATACAAAAGGACTTGCACAGATACATAGGCACATGAACAGATACACAGGGAAATACACAAATACACAGGGACATACAACGATACACAGGGATATACACAGATACACAGGGACATACACAGATACACAGGGACATACACAGATACACAGGGACATACACAGATACACAGGGACATACACAGATACACACAGATACACAGGGACATACACAGATACACAGGGATGTACACAGATGCACAGGGACATACGGAGGGACATACACAGATACACAGAGACATACAGAGGGACATACACAGATATACAGGGACATACAGAGGGACATACACAGATACACAGGGACATATAGAGGAACATACACAGATACACAGGGACATACACAGGGACATACACAGATACACAGGGACATACGCAGATACACAGGGACATACAGGCGGACATACACAGATACACAGGGACATACAGAGGAACATACACAGATACACGTCCATCCTCGGCAGAATCCAAGACACGAATCCAACTGACTCGTTTTGCTTTTGCTATATATATACAAAAATATATGAGGCGCTATATTAAACGTCTTGATACATACAGTTACATATAGTCATACCTGCATACGTACATACACACACACATGCATACTTACATACATACATACTACATACATATACACTTACATATTAGTATATGTATAGATGTGCACACTAGAATTTTATATATATATATTTATTAGTCTATTATGTATAGAATATACAAAATAAAATATATAGACCTAGTCAATACTTGCCTGCCTATCTGTCTGTCTGTCTGTATGTCTGTCTGTCTGGCCTATGTGTCTGTCTGTATTGCATGTCTGTGTGTCTGCGTTCGTCACTGTCTGTGAATGTCAACCGTTTCCCCATGGGTGAAGTAGACGGTGCATACGAATTGACGGCAAACGGACGAACGGTTAACAGCTTTACATTTTAAATGGACAAAGTCTGTCCATTATCCATTATATCTCCATGCAAATATATACGTATGTACATGTACACAGGTATGCACATACATATATAATACAAAGCTGTATATATATATATATATTCTGTGATCCTTTCAAAGCTCAGAAGTGCTCACATGCTACCATACGACAGAACATGGACAGCACTGAGCATGACGTGAGTGAAGGACTTGTTCAAGGTCCCTAAAAAGTAACTGTGTTTCACTGTTCATATTTCCTAAAAAGTAACTGTGTTTCACTGTTCATATTTCCTAAAAAGTAACTGTGTTTCACTGTTCATATTTCCTAAAAAGTAACTGTGTTTCACTGTTCATATTTCCTAAAAAGTAACTGTGTTTCACTGTTCATATTTCCTAAAAAGTAACTGTGTTTCATTGTTCATATTTCCTAAAAAGTAACTGTGTTGCATCTGGCGTGGATTATGTTAAGCAAACTAGACGTTCTCTATAATATTAATGCATTTAGGTAGCTAGATCTGAAGTCAAACATCGGCTACCCTGATCCTGTTATGTAATTAAGTAAATAAATATATATAATCGGTAAATATCCGGGAACAAAGTCGGCATATAAACCCACACCGTGGGGACGTAAACTATAGACTATGCGTCGTTTTATGTGGTCAGATTCACATGAATTTTAGACTTCCACAGTTTTGTTTATGCCACGACTTATGTCCATTATGACGATTAAATAAAGCTCTCATATATGTATATAAAATATACATACAGTATGTAGCATATATAACAACAGCTATTGTACATCTAAATATACAGATATAACAACTTATTGAGCCACTAAATCACCGGAAGGGGTTTGTCCTCCTGAAAACGGAAGACGAACCTTGTAATCCTCTTAAGCGACGCAGATGCTGTTGTTAAAAGAAACTTGGCTGCCTCTCCGAGGGATCGCCGACCTTGAGATGTGAATTTAGGTCGGGTTAATGAAGGGTCAAATAATGCAAATGTAATTTAATGCAACTATACAATACAAAACTATCAGGGCCGGTTTAACCACTAGGCTAACTATAGGCTACTGTAGGCTAACTATAGGCTAACTATAGGCGGCCGCCTAAGGCGGCACATTTCTGGAGGCGGCAGAAACGCTACATAAAGAAATATTTTTTAAACATTGCCGCCGTTTTGCCACCATTTATTCATAAATGAATCATACGAAAATTTAAAAATTATCAAGTGCCATATTTTTGTTTTATTTAGAGGTAATAATGATTCGTAGATGATTATAATGAACGACGACAATAAATTAAAGATGCAGCATTCGGCTGCATTCCTGTGTCAAGGTTATATTAACTTAGTTAATTTAATATTAATTAGTTATCGCACTTACCGCCGGTCTGTAAGTGCGACAGGTTCGCCTAGGGCGCCAAATACTCTGGCGGCGGCCCTGAGTACTATATACACAAATTAAACTGTTTAACTGGAAGACTGTCATACCCACTAAGACACAATAACATTTGATATCATGTAGACCCTGTGTTGTGCAATGGGGCAGTTATTTTGGTTATGAGTGCTTCCCAAAATTCAGTAAACAACAACCTTACCTATGAAATGCCCTCACCATTATTAGTAGTATTATTTCTGCATTTATTAAGCGCTGTTAACTAATGCCTAAACATCAGTCGATGGCGCTGAGCATTTGTGAGTAAAGAACTTGCTCAAGTCCCTACACAGTAGCCGTCAGAAGGAAGACTCGAACCCGTACTCGCCGCGCTACAAGCCGAGCGCTGAGTGCCCAAGCCAAAACAACTTTTCCAAAAGTCTTATCCTAATTCTTCCTCTTTCCCTTATCTCTCTTCTCCCTTCAATTTCAAACACCATCCACCGTAACCGTCCGACTGTCTGCCTACCTGACTCCTGGATCTTGACCTGGAACCGAACCCTGATGGTATACCCATCGATTTCGTTTTGACTGAGCGCCTGTGAATAAGCTTGTTCCCGCGACTTAGCTTTCGTTGTAGAAATCTCGAGATTACGATTACGATTACGAAGCCTAAGCTTAGGCATGCATAGACTGTCGCAGGATTTTCAGTGCACACAACAATAGCGTAAATCCTTGTCGATAACCCTTTTTGGTCAATATTCATTCGGACGAATATCCATTTTACGATAAGTAATGAAAGTTTTACCGGGCAAATGTGGTCATCGATATCGGTTAAGCGGGATTACTCGGCCGACTTCTAAATCTCTTCCAGCGCCACCTTTTGTATTCTGTATAACTCCGTCGAAATTAAGACGAAATACGATTCAGTATTACGGTCAACACGTGTGTGGTCTACATGTGTTGATGTATATTCAATATATTCAAAACAATTCGAGATGTTCCGTTAAAATACGACACAGTTTATGCTTCGCAACATTATACACTATAATGCAATACACTGCCATACTACACAATGCAAAGCTAAACGATACAATACAGTATACACAAATTAAATTATACATGCATACATACATCTATAAATACACACACATAATACATACATACATACGTGCATGCACATATACATACGTACATGTAGTACATACATACATACATACATACAAGCAAATAACATTTTACAACCTGCACTGATGCAAACATCTGCTAGAGAATTAAACGCAGGTACGTCAACCATTCAGAAATTTGAAGACAACACAGCAGCATCACACGCGTCAAGCAATAGCGCGTGAAAGTCTGTACAGCTCACATTCTGCTTTGGGCCTCCTAATCAAGACGAAAATGAACTTTGAAGACAAAACCGTACGAAACGAACACAAATTTCTCTGCAGGGCTTATACCAATTAAGCTATATTATATACTCCAAGAGGCGAACTTCTGATTGCTGAGGGGTACCATAAAAAACGCTTCCAACGAAAAAAAACTTCATTTCGCTGCACAGCGGACAATGGTGAAAACGTTTACTGTTAACCAGCACGTCCCTTGAGGGGGGGGATTTTCCCCACAGGAACCGTCGAAACCGTTGGCCAGTGCGAGCGGCAACTCTCCTTGGGACTTCAAAGCCAGTGCTAAGCCTGAGTTAAAAAGTGTGTCGGTAGAATAGATGTAGATACGTCGCCCGTGAAGAGAAGAGGCGACTGAAAGCCTTGGTACATGACAGTCACCAAAACGCAACACCAGATGTTGCCTGTGTCATCAGGGTTCGCGATACAATCATATATGCAACGCGTGGACACCTACGGGGTTTCAGCAGGTGGATAGAGATGTCTGTATGTACTTATGCATGCATATCTGTCTGTCTGTATGTATGCATGTCTGTATATCTGTCTGTATGTATGCATGTATGTATGTATTTATGTATGTATGTATGTATGCATGCATTTATGTATTTATGTATGTATGTATGTATGTTTGTATGACGTTGTATGTATGTACGTATGTATGCACACATCTATATATGTATATGTTTGTATGTATGTTTGCATGGAAGTATGTATTTATATGTGTGTGTATGTATGTATGTATATATTTGCACTCATGTATGTATATATATATGTATTTATGTATCTTTATATGTAGGCCTTATGTTTGTATATATGTACTTTTGTATGCATTTGTCTGTATGGATTTATGTCCGTATGTATGTATGTATGTATATATGTAAATGTGTGCATGTATGTTTGTATGTGTGTATATATATGTATGTATGTGTGTATGTATGTATGTATGTACGTATGTGTTAGTATCTGCCGAAATCCACGCAGTCCATGAAGAAACCATCCGTCTTAAGACAGTTTTAAAGGCGATAAAAACTAAATTCTCTCAAATATAAATCGTTCTACAGCGAGCGATGTTTTCAAGAGCCAGGAAAAAGGCGCCTCTCGTCCCCACGTTGGAGTTTTTGTCGATGCCACTTCAATAAATTTTCCGGTGGACTAGGAGGGTAGCACTTTACCGATTAGCTAATTTGAAAATGTGCATGGCTGTGAACTCAACGACTTCGAGAGATAAATGGGTGCGAAGCTCCGGGCAATTCAGCCCAGCGTGTGCTCTTGACAGATAATTAGACTATACTGAGTATCTTTCGTTATATGAGAATTATCTGGGGGTGTTTTGAGGTTCGTTATTTCCCCCTTGCCATCCAAGCGCACGCTGACAATGTAAATGCATCATCCACAGCGCACACTGGTTTGATAAACATAACACTGACGCTGTGGATACGTCGCTGGCAGGCACAGTTAATGAAGTAATGTCGAATCCGGTTAATACTTGGACGAGTACTTGCGTCGGATGCCAGGGCATCCAGTACGCCTTCAGCCTTCCAGCACAGCATCCGGGGTTCGTAATATATATGCATATATATGCGTGTATTTATGTATGTACTGTGTAGGCATGTATGTATGTGTGTAAGTATTTATGTATGTATCCCACGCAATTCGAGAGATTAGAAAAAGTTTTCTGTCTTTAGATTGTTGTGGTCGTGTTATTATCTCAGTCGAAATGGGCTTCTGTATTCTTTATTGTCTGGGTTCGCTTCCTGGGGGATTGTGCACAGGTCACCATTATTATGGCACTGCATAAAACACAAAGGAAAGCGTTGTCGGTCTTGATTCAGTCGAAGATTTTGAAAGTTGAAACATCAGTTGCTTTAATAATTCACTAATAATACTAATGCTACTACTACTACCACTACTACTACTACTACTAATAATAATAATAATAACAACAACAACAACAACAACAATAATAACACTAATAATTCAGAACCGTCGTAGATGTAGTTACCTGGTAGAGAATTGTGGCCTTCTTAAGGGATTGCACAAATTTCTCTGCATTTAGGCAACAATGAATATATGTATTTACCAGTTAGCGTTATGTCTCTAAACATTCTATCTAATATAGTCTAATCTAATTGCTTCTATAGCGCCGTTATCATAATGCCCAATGCTTCAATCGATGGTCGCTTCAAGAGAAATCGTATTCAAAATCAAAATCCATTGGAGAAGCCGGGTCGAATTCCAATAGGTCAGAGAAACCAGAAGCCAGGCTACGGTAGGTAAGCAAGTTGAAACAGAGTAGTCTTAAGTTTAGACCTGAATAACGAAACAGAGCTGACAGCCACTTAGTGTCTGCTATTACCAGACATTACTCTTAAAGTAGTGACCATGTGTTGGTATACGAACATTCTAGCCACACTAGCATTTGTTGTTAGCACGTTCCTCATAAGATTGTAACGGTGCACTGATCTGTCGATATTATAGCCAAAGTAGTGAGTGATGCCGTCAGACATTACTCCCTAATAGTGAATGAGCGCTAACCTCAGTAAAACTGAGGCCGATGACCCGCTCTGATTAAGGAAACCGACGACCGCTTCTCCTCGACAAATCCCAAGATCGAGATCACTCATTTACATCCGTCCCTCCTTCCCTCCCTCCCTCCCTTCCTTCCTCCTTCCCTGCCTCCGTCCGTCCGTCCCTCCTTCCGTCCGTCCGTCCTTCCGTCCCTCCGTCCTTCCCTCCGTCCGTCCCTCCATCCCTCCGTCCCTCCCTCCCTCCGTCCCTCCATCCCTCCCTCCCTCCGTCCCTCCCTCCCTCCGTCCCTCCGTCCCTCCCTCCGTTCCTCCGTCCTTCCCTGCCTCTCTGCCTCCCTGCTTCCCTCCCAAGTTCTATCACTGATCCCATGTGCCAGATATTGAGACAGGAGACTCTGCGACTGAAGGGCAGACAAGACATCAGTTCGCAACTAGGTCAACCCAATATTTCTCTCGGTCTTGATTCACTCATTCATATGCATATTTATTTAGCGCCACACGGTCTAATGATGAAGTATGAGTCGATGATGCTGGGAGTGCAGCACGACGTTAAGAACTGGATCAAGGTCTCTAGTCATGTAGCAGTGAAGGAAGGTTGAAGCGGTTACTCAGTGGCTAAGCGGGATTAGTCTGTCATTGTTAAGCCTATATAACTGTTCCCCTGTCTATAAAGCTATCTCTATCTTAATATCTTTGTGTCCATTTCTACGTCTGTCTGTCTGACTGTCTATCTATCTATCCATCTATATATCTATCTATCTGTCTGTCTGTCTGTCTGTCTATCTGTCTATCTATCTATCTATCTAAATATCTATCTAAATATCTATCTAAATATCTATCTATCTAAATATCTGTCTGTCTGTCTGTCTATATCTATCTATCTATCTATATGTCTGTCTATCTATTTATCTCTCTGTCCGTCCGTGGACGTCCGTCCGTCTTTGACTTTCTCTCTCCGCCATCTCTTTCCCACTGTCGTTTACTGCTCGTTCAGTATAGAGATAAAGTATTGGAACTAGTGGAACAGAAATCGTGAAAAACTCTGTTCCAGCGAGGACTTGAATGCGCGATCTCTTTGCCGACAGACCACCATGCTAAGCTCTCGAGTGACAAGACTGTCATGGAAAGACGATTTGAAGACGTGACGTAATATTGTCATTGGACTTGTTGAGAAAACATAGCAGTCACTGTTACATGCATAATAAGCTCATGGGGACAGTGCACCACGAGCCGTATAAAATCTACAAGACTTGACCCCAATTCCTCTGTCTGTTGCTCCTCAGGTCTACCATTCAAAACTGAAGTCTCACCTTTTCAAGAAATCCCACCCTGATCCATCGAATTCGCTGCCTTCCCATTTCTCTCGGCCTAAACACAACCCACATTAGCAGTTCCTCTTCACCTTCTCTCTCTGGTCTTCTGGCAACCGGACTTGGTTCTTGACATGGCATCTTTGGACAACCCCAATGACTTGACGCAGCGCTCGTGAATAAGCTGGTGCCCTGCGCTTAGCTTTCAAGAAGCGCTTTAAAAATTTCGAGATTACGATTACGATTCCTAGTTAACAGTAACTTATTACATGGGTTTCTGAAGACACTATATGTTTATCCTGAACGACATCAAACTGTCTCTGATGATTAGTTTTTGATGTGCGCGTTAGAGAGATGTGACCTTACCTTACCGTTACGCTGAGAATGTACCAAGTACGGAACGTAAAGTTGTAATGTATTGCTCACTTCGCGAAAGCTTCCTAGAGTCACCAGTGTATGCGTCGTTGTATAGTAGGCCTGTATAGCCAAGGCCTTTGGTATTCCCAAAGCCGCTGTTGTCAAGAACTATCGCCAGAACCTTTTAGTACAATAGGCCTAATGTCTCACAGCTGCTGTAGCCAAGTAGTATCATCAGGGCCTTTCTACTTGGGTAATGTAACCAGAGCCGCTGTAGTTAAGTAATCGTATTCGTAATCGTAATGGTAAACTCTAGATTTCTACGTCGCCCAAAGAAAGATAAAACCGGGAACCAGCTAATTCACGAAATCGATAGGCATGGGTGGTCAGATTCGACTCCAGGTCAAAATCAAAGGGTCAGGCTGGCCCACAATCAGACGATTACGGTGGATAATGTTTGGAATTGGGGCGGAAAGAGATATAAGTGGAAGAGAAATGTTCTCACTTCTGAGTAAAAGACCTGCGCAGAGATTGCAAGTGGCGAAGTGCTGGAGAGTTCTTAGGATGGGTCAGATAATTATCGTAATTCTGGCGGGAGTAATACCCCACCGGAGCATTTGTAGTCAAGTAGGGCCTATATCTCCAGATCGTAATCGTAATCCCGAGATTTCTACAGCGCCCAACGAAACCGCGCCGCGGGAACCAGCTTAGTCACAGGCGCTCAGTCAAAACAAAATCGATAGGCAAAAGGGTTCGGTTCCAGGTCAAGATCCAAAAGTTAGACTTGAGAGACAGCGTGGCAGCTATGCGGATGGTGTTTGGGGTTGGAGAGGAGAGAGATAAGAGGAAGAAGGGGTCATGCAGGATAGGATCTGTGAAACAGGTATGTTTCCAGAGACCCCGTAGTCACCTAGTATACACTGAGCCTAAGCGGCCAGAAGTTGTTTGAACGGTTGAAGTGTTTGTTAAAAAAAAACAGTTTTTACTGTATTCGTGTGCTTATACCTGTGGAGCTGATCACATAAGCTCGGCTGCTGCGGCAGACAGTCAGTCGTCTTCCATCGCGATTCGCACTCGTTCGAAACGGCCGTGTGTGATGTCGTGATGCGGAGCTGAAGATGATGCAACGGAGACTGAGGATGCGAATTTGTAAAGACTGATGCTGGGCGACGCAGGCGCGCGAATTGGATGCTGTCATCTGCAGGAAAGAGGACGGAGGAGGAGGGAAGGTCTACGGCATGACAAACACCATTAGCAGCCACCTGCAGCAGTATCCGTCCGACTGAAGATGAATGCCCGCGATAGAGACGTTGGACAGGAATTTAGGCAGACAGTGTCACAGACAGACGGACAGACAGACAAACTGACAGACACAGATACACCGATAAACTACACTAGAAGGTCTCACAGACAGACAGACATACATACAGATACACAGACAGACAGACAAACAGAGGTACGGGCACAGACACACAGATAAACTACACTAGAAGGTCTCACAGACAGACAGACAGACAGATAGTCAAACATGCAGACAGACTGACGGACTGACTGACTGAATGATGGATTGACGGACTGACAGACTGACACACGGATATGCTTAGACAAATTACCATTGGCGGAACTAGACTGAACTTAACTGGACTACACTATCCGACACTAGAGCCAACACTATATCACATAACACAACACTACAATTCATCACACTATATTACACTCAAGTTACTCGGATTTTCTTATATTTTTCATAATTGTTCTTCGCCAAAATATGAAGGGTTAAATTTTTAAAGAATGTCATTTCATTTAACCGCGATACTATTTAACTGCTGATGGAAAGCGGAAATCGACGTAAAGGAATGTTTACAATATTTGGGTAGATGTTACTTTGGAACTAAATGTAATGTAATGTAATGTAACAAGCACTTATATAGCGCTCTTCAAGTACCTCTCAAAAGCGCAACTAAAACATGGAAAGGAGGCCGACAATAATATTTTCACACGTGATCACCTCGATTGCTGTTTCGTAAGATGCAGTAGGTTACTTAGGAAGAAATCTAAGAAGGATTTGAGGTGGTGTGTTCTAAAGCTCTGGAAAATTTTTCTTGTGTCTTTATGTAAATCTGTCTGTCTGCGTGTCTGTGTGCATCCTACTAAATGTGTCGCTTCATTTTCGGTGAACCACGTGACCGTTCTTAATCACGTGACTGATGACGTGTCCATCTTTTTTACTTTTTCATATCTTGACATGGAATGACTACATATATTGCAAAATTACGTCGTAAGCAGCACATTACGTTGTTTGCGTTTCATTAAATATTCAAATGTTTTGTAACATTATGCCACGTGACGTCTCACTAAATTGCAATAAATTGCATTATCTGAGTTGCGATGAACTGCAAAGCGAGGAGGTGTAAGAGTATCTGTCATAGAATATGGCAAGCGGAAAGAAGATTGCCAACAGTCGCGCTCGCCACATAGATAATGAAGGCAATCAAGGGGCAATCGAGTTATCGGTGCGATATGACAATGATCAATTGCCCCGCCTACGAAAGGTCACGGATTTGAACCCGATTCATCCAAAGCGTCATAGAGATTACTAGAAGCGCAATATATGCATACATATACACATACACACATACATACAATGTAATACATACATTCATTCATACATACATGCATGCATGCATACATACATACATGCTTACATACATGCATACATACATACATACATTCATTCACACATACATACATACATGCATGCATACATACATACATGCTTACATACATACATGCATACATACATACAATGTAATACATACATAGATACATACATACATACACACATACACATACATACATTCATACATACATACATACATTCATACATACATACATTCATACATACATACATTCATACATACATACATAAATACATTCATACATACATACATACATTCATTCATACATACATACGTGTACACACACATGCATACATATACGCATACTGAGGCCTACATACAAGAGACGAGCAACTTTCCTGTTTTTCTTCATTGTGTGTAAGTCATAATGTAATAAACCAAAGCATTTGTATAGCGCTCCTAACGGATCGTTATTTTGTAGTAAGTCTTATTCTCTGCAGTTCGCTTATCTTTGCAAGAAATACTTGAACAGTCGCTTCATTTTTGGTAAACCACTTGACCGTTCTTAATCACGTGACTGATGACGTGACCGTAGCTTCCGAATTGGTAGATGAGATGTTCCCAGCTGAAAAACAATTAGCGGATGCATATCTGATGTAGCAATTACCAGAACTTTTGTTGCTAATGTTGTTTCAACATCTCTCTCTCTCTCTCTCTCTCTCTCTCTCTCTCTCTCTCTCTCTCTCTCTCTCTCTCTCTCTCTCTCTCTCTCTCTCTATCTCTCTCTCTATGTCTCTCTCTGGAACCGCCATATTGTTATTTGCTAAATATTGTTCCAACATTTTCTCTGTCTCTGTCTGTCTCTGTCTCTCTTTGTCTCTCTGTCTGTCTGTCTCTGTCTGTCTTTCTCTCTGGAGCCGCCATATTGTTATTTGCTAAATATTGTTCCAACATTTTCTCTGTCTCTGTCTCTGTCTCTCTTTGTCTCTCTGTCTGTCTCTGTCTCTCTTTGTCTCTCTGTCTGTCTCTCTCGGTCTGTCTTTCTCTCTGGAGCCGCCATATTGTTATTTGCTAAATATTGTTCCAACATTTTCTCTGTCTCTGTCTCTCTTTGTCTCTCTGTCTGTCTCTGTCTCTCTTTGTCTCTCTGTCTGTCTCTCTCGGTCTGTCTTTCTCTCTGGAGCCGCCATATTGTTATTTGCTAAATATTGTTCCAACATTTTCTCTGTCTCTGTCTGTCTCTGTCTCTCTTTGTCTCTCTGTCTGTCTCTCTCTGTCTGTCTTTCTCTCTGGAACCGCCATATTGTTATTTGCTAAATATTGTTCCAACATTTTCTCTGTCTCTGTCTGTCTCTGTCTCTCTTTGTCTCTCTGTCTGTCTGTCTCTGTCTGTCTTTCTCTCTGGAGCCGCCATATTGTTATTTGCTAAATATTGTTCCAACATTTTCTCTGTCTCTGTCTCTGTCTCTCTTTGTCTCTCTGTCTGTCTCTGTCTCTCTTTGTCTCTCTGTCTGTCTCTCTCGGTCTGTCTTTCTCTCTGGAGCCGCCATATTGTTATTTGCTAAATATTGTTCCAACATTTTCTCTGTCTCTGTCTCTCTTTGTCTCTCTGTCTGTCTCTGTCTCTCTTTGTCTCTCTGTCTGTCTCTCTCGGTCTGTCTTTCTCTCTGGAGCCGCCATATTGTTATTTGCTAAATATTGTTCCAACATTTTCTCTGTCTCTGTCTCTCTTTGTCTCTCTGTCTGTCTCTGTCTCTCTTTGTCTCTCTGTCTGTCTCTCTCGGTCTGTCTTTCTCTCTGGAGCCGCCATATTGTTATATGCGACGTCATTATATGGCGTCATTCTCTGTCAAGATATTTAGGAGAGAAAAAGATGGACAGAGAGGAAAGAAAGAAAACCACATTGAGTAGGATGTAGACAGACACACATGCAGACAGATACACGTACGGACACATCGATGCACAAGCAGACACACAGACATACAGACAGAAAGTAAGGCAAATATAATAACTGCAGGCATTTATATAGCGCCCATCGAAAGCCATAAAGGATACAAACCAAACGACTAGGACAAAGACAGAGAAAACTACAGAGAAAAAAAGCGAAAGACAGAGAGGCACACATACGGAGATAATGACAGAGAGGAAGACAAATAGACACGCAGAGAGAATGACAGAGGCAGACATACAGATAAGCAACTGGAGTGAGGCAGTAGAGATCTAGAAGACAGATAGACACACACACAGACAGACACACACACAGACACACACACAGAAATATATATATTGACAGAGAGACAAACAGAGATACAAAAAAGACAGAACAGACACACAGACAGACAGATATATATATATATATATATATACACACAGACAGACAGGCAGACAGAACAGACACACGGACAGACATAAAATATATATATATATATAGACAGACAGACAGAAAGACAGACAGACAGACAGACAGATGAGCATATACCGAAGTACCCTAATTAGAGTTTCTTGTAGAAAGAATTCGCGGAACCAGTAGTCCAACTGACGTGACCGAAGAAGCATAAAACTTGGTCGAAAGAGGGCATAACGGGCCTCAGCGGAATACTATTACCTTCAAATGACCTCTTTCGCTTAGAAAATAAATCAACTGACGCCAACTGACTAAGGAATTATTATCGTTAGTGATCTATTGCTCGCTACTGATTGCAGGAGAAAGATTGCTGCTATCAACAGGCAGATATTGCCAGCGATCAAAGGCAATTGTCTAGCCTACCTGTGACAACCGCAGCAATTATATATATATATATGCAATGTGTGTGCGTGCGTGTGTGCGTGTGTGTGTGCGTGTGTGTATGTGAATAGATGCAACATTTATTAATATATATTAATATATATATATATATATATATATATATATATTAATCCATCCAGTTATTATCACTATGGCAATCACGTGTACTGTTTACTGCTAACAGTAAACTGTCAAAAGTAAAGCATGTTTATGGCTTATTGTAAATTATTGACTGCTTTTGACTGCTTACAGTAATATGCTAACATCAAGTTACTCTTTCAATAAAATGCTTAGAGTAAATTACTGCAACGTTTAGTGTTTACAGCGGCAAGCTGACAGTAAATTAATGCGTTGCTTGCTGCTTAAAGTCAAAAATGGTGCATCTATTCACATACACACACGCACATAAACACACGCACACACGCACGCACACACATGGCATACACCAAATATTACATGTGGTACAGAAAAATACAGCAGTACTAAGCTGTGCAAGACCAGATCACAACTAGGTTGATATTTCTTATATGCATAATTCAGCCTTACTGCGACATTTATGAAAAGTTGCCCTAATAAAATACATCATCGCTGGGAGCATCACAGTAATTTACTCGAAGCATTTGACTTTAAACAGTAAGGAACGCATTAATTTACTGTCAGCTTTGCACTGTAAACACTAAACGTTGCAGTAACTTACTCTAAGTATTTTATTGAAAGCAATAAACGTCATAGTAACTTGCTGTAAGCATATTACTGTAAGCAGTCAGCAGCAGTCAATAATTTACTATAAGCCAAACATCACTTTACTTTTAGTATTTTACTGTAAGCAGTAAACAGTAAACAGCACAGTAACTTACTGTAAACAGAGAGAGAGAGCTCGAGGGACAGAAGGAGAGAGAGAGCGAGAGAGAGAGACAGACAGACAGACGGAGACAGAGACAAACAGATTGAGACAGACAGACGGAGACAGAGAGATACAGAGAGAGAGAGAGAGAGAGTCAGAGAGATAGAGATAGACAGAGGGAGAGAGAGTCACAGAGAGAGAGAGCGAGAGAGAGAGGTAGAAAGAGAGAGAGAGAGAGAGAGTTAGAGAGAGACAGAGACAGAGAGAAGACGGTCTCGTACCTCGGAGCGTCTAAGATGACGATGTCAGCGACCTTCCCCGTTTCGATGGACCCATGAGAGGCGGCCTTTTCGAGGGAGGCAGCTGCGTTGATCGTTGCAGCCACCAAAGACTCGGCCATCGTTAGACGCAGCAGAACGCAGGCCAAATGCATCACGATGGGCTAAGAGGAGGACACGGAATAAAAAGTAACACATCCGACACGCATAGAGCATCGATCAAAACCCAGATTAGAAAAATTATTATGGATTATGATGTCGGTTGAAGGAACGAACAGCTCTATGAGTCTTTTTTAATTTCTTTGTTATTATCTTACATCAGTCTGTGTTATGTCTGGATTATATATTACACATTAATTTCTTTGTTATCTCTTACATCAGTCGGTGTTTTATATGGATTATATGTTACTCTTTAATTTCTTTGTTATCTCTTACATCAGTCTGTGTTTTATATGGATTATATATTACTCTTTAATTTCTTTGTTATCTCGTACATCAGTCTGTGTTATGATATCGGTTGAAGGAAAGTACAACTCTATGAGTCCTTTTTACTTTCTTTATCTCTTACATCAATCTGTGTTATGTTATTGTCATCTTATTCATCCAAGTCGTCTGATTGCCTTTCTGTGGTCATAACCTACCAAGGACTAGAAATATTCTTGGTGAATGTGCATTTTCAGTTGCTAGACCTTGATATTGGAACTCTCTTTCTGTATCAGTTCGTTCTGCTCAGTTGCTCGAGTCTTTCCATTCTCAGCTTAAAACTTACCTTTTTCAGATACTTCTCCGCCATAGGCTGCCTCTCCGTCTTAATGGACTGATCTTCTGGATAGAGACCTGATTGCGGCTTGGCTTTGGTGCGCCATCGGTTGATGCCTTGTGCATTAAACACCGGCGCGATAAAAGTTCCTAATTAGGCCTGCAATCAATCATTGTTCCCCTTGGATACAATCGTACATGCAGCCTGCTTCTAAGGTTCTACAACTACTGCGATTTATTTGTTACTTACGTTGACTACTCGAGTCAATGAAGCGTGACTCTTTGCTGTTAAGTGTGCATTCCTATGACGATGTGCTTATTAAGGAGTGGCCAGTAGTGTGAGGCTGTACAGCGAAACAATAGGGCGGCCAACTGATCGACACATGAGATATTTCCTACTTCGTTTTTGAGTTGATTGTCACGTCAAGAACCAACGTTGGTTAAAGCGTTCGTCAAGGCGCCTCTGAGCGTGAGGATGCCGGTCCCATACCGAGAGTGACCATAATTCAGAGATTTTTTAATCGGGTTCAGGCGGGGACCTTAAATGGCTTGGCGCCCATTCAAACCGGGAACGTTGGTGAAGGATCTCACCCGATTAATTGATTGAAAAACGATCAGGGTCGAGGCCAAACGGGCGCTATAGAAAACCGTGTACATCTGGAATTGATTGTATTCCATTCCATTAATTGTTGGCAGACCCCAGTGGCGCATCCATAGCCGGTTCATTAAGCTGATTGAATTGGGGCGCTCGACCATTTAAAGCTTCGGCCGGTCGTAGAGAACCGGTTTTGTGAGCATTAAACTGTATTGCAATGAATGACCACACCGGGATTTAGAATCACAAACTCCACCGACGTGTAATTCTAGAAATCCGTTAATTTATACCATACTATTCTGTTCTACAGTGTTCTATTATCTCCAATTTTATCACGCCCCGTTCCAACATAATGTAATGTAGTAGTAGTTCCAATGTTTAACGACAACTTATGGCATCAAAGGCCGTTGACGTCGCCCTCCTCCTTTATCCAGGCTTGGGACTGGCACCACCAGAACACGGCAGTGGCGGAGTTTAATGTAATGTAATCCATTCTATTTGATTATATTCGCCTCTAAATGACGGCTTACCATAGCCAGGCAGTGGGCATTGGGGTTGAAGTCACTGCCGAGGGCCAGAGGAACCCCGGCGTCGATCATCCTTCTCGATGGAGGGGGTTTGAGGCGCAACATGAAGGCCGTCGTCGGCAGCATCACCCCAATAGTTCCGGCTGCAGCCATTGCATCGATGCCAGCATCACTGATCTCTTCCAGGTGACTGATGGCGCGCACGTTCAGCGATGCTCCCATCTGCACACGACATCATCATCATCATCACCACCACCACCGTCATCAACAATATCATCATCATCATCAGCAACAACAACAACATCATCATCATCATGGTTAATTCTTGTATCTCTTAGCGTTGTCGTTGCCTCGTGCTTATTTAGCAGGTGGGGTTATTTACTGAATGCGTCGTCATTGTCACGACCTTCTTCCTTCTTTGTCGCTAGGTGGCCTTTAGACTCTTTATTCCCGTCCTAAATGACGCCATTCTTCCCGACTCCTACGATTTTCTTCTTCAGCTTCCTTCCTTTGCGCATCAACCTCCAGTCAATCATCCTTACTGGCATAAAGAAATTCGAGCGAATACATCGGATAATAGCTCATCCTCTTCCTCTTCCTCCCTATCCTCCTCTGCCTTCTTTTCCTCCTCTTTCTTATTCTCCTCCTTCTCCTGCTCCTCGTCACATCTTGAACGTAGAAAGAAACCGAAGAGAAGAAAGAAAAGATGATGATGATGAAGATGATAATGATGATGAAGATGATAATGATGATGCTGATGATGATGATGACGGTAATAATAATAATAATAATAATAATTATTATTATTATTATTATTGTTATTAAGATTATTATTATAAATATAATAATTATAATAATAATTATTATACTAATTATAATAACTATAATAACAAGAAGAAGAACAAGAAGGAGAAGAAGAAGAAGCAGAAGAAGTAGAAGCAGAAGCAGAAGTAGAAGAAGACGAAAAGTGGGAAAAAAGGATGAGGAGAATATAATAATCATTATAACAGTAAGGGGGGGGAAGAGAAATAAAAGGATTTCCTATTACTGTTACCATCACCGCTAATGGCAACCGTAATCATGCCAACCGTCGCCATAATCATCATCGACAGCTTCGCATCAGCACCACGCTGTCATCAGTGTCCGTACGTTTATCGTCATCATCATCATTCGTCATCATCAGCAGCAGCAGCGCCATATTTTTCGCCACGAACTGTTCCATATTGGTCTGCATCTTTGTAATATGAAGATAAACGTCTCCTGTCACTTAACTTTCTCAGTCTGTCTTAAAACGCACCTTTTTAGAACTGTTAGTCATGCTGCAGCGTCTTTGTGAGGTTTTTACAAGCGCTATATAAGTCTTTGCATACATACATACATAAATAAACATATAGATACGTCCATATACATACATGCATACATACATACATACACAATACATACATACACAATACATACATACACAATACATACATACACATACATACACAATACATGCATACACAATACATACATACACAATACATACATACACAATACATACATACACACATACGTACATACATGCACGCATGCATACATACATACATACGTACATACATGCAGGCACACATACATACGTACACATCCATATATATACATACATACATGCTTACATACATGCATGCATACATACACATTGTATACATACATACAGAATACATACATACAGTTAGGCATAATTAGGATTTTGAGATGGGTAGAATGACTACTGACTTCAGCCGAATTCAGGCAGTGCAGTTCCTCGCCGTGGAAGTTTCCCTGAAGTCCAAGTCCCTTCATTCCAGCCTCGAGGATCCTGCGCGCCTGGTCGACGTTGAACACCCCCTGTTCGCAAAACACGTCGACGCCATCGACGTCCACTTGACCCGCGTCGCGCAGGTGTCCCACTTCCGGCAGATGGACGTTGATGACGTCATCGGTGGCGGCCTCTGGCGTCGAGCCCCTGCAATCGAGACGACGAGCTTACGTAAACAGGCGACCGACATCCTAATGGAAATTGAACGGCCTGGTGTCCGTGTGTGTGTGTGTGTGTGCGTCCGTGCGTGCGTGTGTGTGTGCGTATGTATATGTGTAGGTGTGTGCGTGCATGTGTATCAGGAGGTTGGTGTCCGCGTGTGTGTGTGTGTGCGTCCGTGCGTGCGTGTGTGTGTGCGTATGTATATGTGTGTAGGTGTGTGCGTGCATGTGTATCAGGAGGCTGGTGTCCGTATGTGAGTGTGTGTATGTATTCGTGTGTGCGTGCGTGTGTGCGTGTGTATGTGTGTGTAGGTGCGTGTGTGCGTGTGTATGAGGAGGCTGGTGTCCGTATGTATGCGTGTACGTATGTGTGTCTGTGTGCGTGTGTATGAGAGAGTGTTTACACTGGAGGTCAGAGAACCAGTCTGTATGGGCTTTTTTCTCTGTGTGTGCGTATGTATGTGTGTGTGTGTGCGTGTGTATGATGAGGCTGTTGTCCGTATGTGTGTGGGTATGTATGTCCGTGCTCGTGCATATGGGTATGCGTCACATGTATGTGCTTGTGTGTATGTGTGTGTATGTGTGCGCGTGTATGACAAAGTGTTTACACTGGAGGCATGGGAACCAGTCTGTATGGGCTGTTGGCTGTGTTTTTTACTTCATAGATTTTTGGCGAATGTCGGCTTGGCGTTGTGGAAACGACGCTGGCAGGCACATCCAAGTTAGCAACATTAAGGTGTGTTGGAACTTAATTAGATGGATGCTGGGTTCCATCTATTTCGGGTCCGCAGATGAGTACCAGGGCGGTTTCGAGAGGTTAGATAGGGGCCAACTCAGACTTTCATCTATTTCGGGTCCGCAGATGAGTACCAGGGCGGTTTCGAGAGGTTAGATAGGGGCCAACTCAGACTTTCATCTATTTCGGGTCCGCAGATGAGTACCAGGGCGGTTTCGAGAGGTTAGATAGGGGCCAACTCAGACTTTCATCTATTTCGGGTCCGCAGATGAGTACCAGGGCGGTTTCGAGAGGTTAGAAAGTGTCGTGTCGGTTCACTGATTGGCTTTAGCATGGGTCTTTTTAACTGGCTTTAAATATCAACCGACTGGCTGTCCTTTGTCACCCAGACTTGTGTTAAGAGATTTATCGACATACTGCGTACTTCTCGCATTAGTTGGAGCGTGGTGCTACGGGGTACGGTCAGAAGTCGCAGAGAAGACCGTATCCAGAGAAAATCAAACAACGCGAAGGAAATTGCCTAAGACACTTGAAGCAACCAGCTTCTCAGGAAAGCAAACAGTGTCGTAGGTTGCAAAATAATGCCCAGCGCATACAGAAGCAAGGAAGTCGCCTGAAGGATCAACAGAAGCATGCATGCAGACAGACAGACAGACAGACGTTCGAAACAAAGTTGGTGCCTCTGTCTCTGTCATTACCTCCGTCTTTGTCACTGTTTCTATGTCTCTGTCAGTCTATGTCGGTGTCTGTCTTGTGTCTGTCTCTATTTCTCTGTCTCTGAGACAGACATACAGACAGGCAGGCAGGCAGGCAGGCAGGCAGGCAGGCAGGCAGGCAGGCAGGCAGGCAGGCAGGCAACACAAAGAGAAAGAAGTCAACAAAGTAACAAAGGGGACAGACATATAAAGAGATATAGGCAAACGAACAGATGAAATAGGAACATTTTCAAGGTAGAGAAAGAGTGAGAGAGAGAGAGAGAGAGCAAAACAAGGACAGAGAGGTACGGACACACAGACATACACACACACAAACACAGATACAGAACCAGAGCAGTAGTAAACTTCAGAAATAGAGAAAACCGATCGCAGATGTAAGCGCCAACATAAAGCCGGCAGTAAAAATGGTATACGGGCGCGTTTTCGAGTCAATGCCGACGGAAAATGGAAAAGACGCCGCACGCCTCGCCTGCACCTGAGCTGACGAGCATAGGAATCGTTACCTAAGCAGTTATCGTGTCTCTTCCAAAAATACGGAATCGACCTAACTATGCATCGTCCGACTATTACCCTAGGCTCACCTATCGATCACGCCATCCTTTTCTTTGTAACTGCTTACTGCGTAGAAATACAATAGAGGAGACAGACAGACGAACGGACGGACGGACAGACAGACAAATAGGCTGACAAAATAATCAAAAAGAGAAAGACATGGAGAGAGAAAAACGCATCGAAAGACAGACAGAAAAGCGAACAAAGAGCAACAGCTACATATCTATGTAGGAAGATATCCTATATATATATATATATATATATATAGAGAGAGAGAGAGAGAGAGAGAGAGAGAGATAGAGAGAGAGAGATAGAGAGAGAGACCGAGACAGGGAGTCAGAGAGAGAGAGAGAGAGAGACAGAGTTAGATAGATAGATAGATAGATAAAGGTAGAGGGGAAGGAGTGAGAGAAACAGAGAGAGATAGAGAGACAGACAGAGACATAGAGACAGAGAAAGTAATTACTCAGGTACAGCGTGTGCTGCGCAGTATGTGATGCTGATGTCGACGGGACAGCTTTCATCTCTCTTGGCCCTCGTCAGTGCTCTCAGCATCCGCAGCTCGGCATCCAACCTCAGCCCATATCCCGTCTTACACTCCATCAGCGTCGTTCCGGCCTGTGACATCCGCTTGGCGTGTCCGACAAAGGCTGTGTATAAATCCTCCTCTGAAGCCGACTGGACGTGACGAACCGTGAAGTTGATGCCACCACCTGCTCTGTGAACGTCCATGTAGTATGCACCTGCCAGCTGAATCAGGTCAGGTCAGGTCAGGTCAAAGGTAAGGTTAGGTAACGAAAGGCAAGAATTGATGTAAGTAAAGATGAAGGTAAGGTGAAGTAAAGGTAGGGTAAGTCGAAGTAAAGTATAGGTTAGGTGAGATAAGGTAAGGTAAAATAGTATTGGACACGTCGGTGTATGATGATGACGTAGGTATTCAAAAATTATATAGCGCCGTTTTGGATCAACCTCCCACTTACTGTAAAGATGTTATTTATTTTCTATTATGTTAATAAATAATCGCATTCGCACATACCTAGCTATATACCTACCTACCTACCCACCCACCTACCTACCTATCCACCCACCTATCTACCTAAATACCTACCTATCTGCCTAACTACATAAAACAGTAACACACCCGTATATACATCCATCCATAAATTATATACATACATACATACATACATGCATCCTAGATACATCCATGTATAGGCCTACATGCATACATAGACATATACATACACTATTGCAGTGTGGCTATAGTGCATATATATTTACTGTTATATTGTGTTGGATAGCACTGAATTGCATTGTATCGTATCTTAATGCATCGTATTGTATTGTATGGTATTTTATTGCTTTGTATGCACACAGGGCTGTATACCTTCATGGCGAATTCGTGAACTCTGTCTCCAAGCCACATCGCATGCGTATGAGCGTCGACCAAACCTTTGAACGGAAATCAACCTACAAGACTTGAACATCGTAATGTATTAAAACCGACGATTTATATAGCACCAGTGCTACTCAGAAGCGCTATTTATATAGCGCCTCTTTGATGCAATGTACCCAGCAGCACTTCAGCTCTTGCACAGGACAAAGAAAACTGTTTTTAATCTAGACGGACGGCGCATGCAGTGCCTTTGGCCCGAAGGATTAGGCCCTATAAGGCCGTTCACGGCACATTTATCTTGTAAGAAAAGGAGCTATGTAAATTATGAAAATAATGGAAAGGCCAGAAGAATCTTTCGACTGACGTCGACCGTCAATCACAGAGATGTTCTACGACCAAGCGAGTGTCTGCTGACGAAGGCATTTCCTACAAATACCTGAAAATAGTAAGCCGTAATTGTAAGCTCGAGATTTCTACAACGCACAACTATAGCTAATTCACAGGCGCCCAGTCAAAACAATATCGTTAGGCAGGAAGGGTTCGGTTCCAGGTCAAGATCCAAGATTCAGGCAGGCAGACAATCAGACGGCTGCGGTGGATGGTGTTTGGAATTGAACCGAAAAGAGCGATCAGAGAAAGAATCAGGATAGGATTTGTGGGAGGGAGTTTTTCATTTTTGTGCGAAAGATCTGCAGAAATTGCAAGAGGTGAAGTGTTGGTAATCATAGTCGTAATTCCGAGATTTCTATATCGCCCAACGAAAGACCAGCTTATTCACAGGCCCTCAGTCAAAACACAATCGGTAGGCAAAAGGGTTCGGTTCCAGGTCAAGATCCAAAAGTCAGACGGACAGACAGAGAGTTCGTATGATGGGGTTAAGCAATTTCAAGCCCGGTTATAACTTGGATGGGTGACCGTGGAATTCCTTGAAGCACTTTTCGACCCAAGCAAAGCAGGCGGTTGCCCGCATGGCTGCACAAAATATAATTCAATTATCCCGTGGCAGTGGAATCAATGCTCCGCAGTTACGCAGAAAAAGTTACCTGGACTTTCTGTTCTGCGGAGTTCGTCATCAACTTCAATATCACGGAAACTGTTTTGACATTCCTTGTATACCTGGCGGCAGATGTCGTTTTTGAAGCAGGACAGATTTTATTTGTCTGTCTGTCTGTCTGTCTGTCTGTCTGTCTTGGCATTACGTGTAATCAATTGCTCCACGAATCGTCGCAATATTGCAACACGAAAACAAGTGCGCATGCGCTCTTGTCATCGTCCTCATACTGAACGCAGGTCTATATATTCACATATATAAACATATACATCGATATCTATATTTTTATATGATGTAATGTATAATACATATTTACATTCATTATTAGTGGTTCATGCGGTCCGGGTATGTTTCTGCTGTTAAGGGAACCTGTATATATTTATAGTTTCATTACAACTATGACATAAAGTCTATACATATATATATACTGTATTTGTAAGGGTTGTTTATATAGTTTATATATATAAACTATATATATAATTAATATGAGTACCCCTATATAAATAATATAACTACATGTAATAATATATAGTTTATATAGATATAGTTTATGTGTTTATGTATATAGTTTCCGTGCTAACATCCTTCGCTGCGAATAATGTAACTATTACATAGACTGATGTATGCATATCTGATGTGTTAGATGAGTTTTACCTGGAATGACGCATTTGCCAGAGCAGTCAATTACTTGATCAAATTGCTGTGTTTCGAAGGTCTGTCTGATTTCCCTGTCGCCTCCGATTCTCTCGATCCTACCGTTTCTGTGTGACAGATTACAGACAGATGCCTTGAACACCAGCTTCACATAGCATCATTAGGATCAGTGGATAACCAAGCTAAAAGACTTTGGCACTCACTGTTTTCTTCCTAATGTTTCGCTTTATCATTGTCTCTGTCTGTGTCTCTGCCACTGTCTGTCTCGAACACTGTCTGTCTCTATCACTGCCTCTGTCTGTCGTTGTGCCTCTTGCTCTTTCACTTTCTGTCTCTGTCTGTCAGTGATTAAAATGCGATGGACGCCTGTTGACTTTCACTCATGATGATGATGATGATGACGATGATGATGATTATGATGATGATGATTATGATTACGATGATGATGATTACGATGATGATGATGATGATGATGATTATGATGATGATCATCATCATTATGATGATGATGATGATGACGACGACGACGATCATAACGATGATAATAATGGCAATGATAGCGATGATAATAATGACGCTGACGACGACGGCGATGATGATGATACCGATGATAATGACGATAACGATGAGGACAACGATAATGATGATTATGACGATAATGATGATTATGACGATAATGATGATTATGACGATAATGATGATTATGACGATAATGATGATTATGACGATAATGATAATAATGATGATGATGGTAATTATGAAGATGACATTCATATATGCATGAAAAAATGGAGACCTATTGATGACGATGCTTATTCCTTCAGACTCCTTTCCTTCCAGAATGGCCAGTGTATTCTGATCTTTACCACGAAGAACCCTTTCTCCATTTGCCACCACTTGTACCACCTGCTTCGCCGAATGTAACAACAAGCGGTAGAAGCGACCATCTCCACCGCTACCACCCATCGTGTCTGATATCAAAACGGCTGACTGAAACTTTAGGTTGACTGTGTTCTGTGTATACTATGCTTAAAAGTAATGTCTGGGAAATGCAGACACTAATTCATGTAGACAAATTTGTAACTCATACTTCCAACGCCCTTCAAACTTTTCGACTTTCTTACATTCGCAAACTGCTCTTCCAGATCTACTTGTTCTTTTTCATACCTCTCCCTATCGCGGCCTTCAGTCTCCTCCTCGCTCAAATCCTGCAGTCGCTCCTTAATCTAATCTTAATCTTGATTTAATCTTGACCTGGAACTGCATTTGGGCGACCCTGACTGCTTTGACACTAGACATTTATGTTGACAAGCCACATTAGTCGTATTGTGTGAGCACACATTACTTTTAAGTGTACACGTAAACGGCGTTTATTACTGACTGGGTTCAAGAGGACTTTGCCACCGTTGAACTTTGACCTTTGATAAACACCCCAGCTGTACGAGCTACGCATTTCATATTGTGCTCTTTGTGTCACTTAGTTCCCCATTCCGTTAACCAAGATTCTAAGAGAAGGCCCTACAGAGGTTCAACGTGCAAGCATTTGTTTGGGCTCCTGCTGAATCTAGCAAACCGATTTCGAACCACCCATTAGAAGGTAACAGCAGTAATCGTAATTCCGAGATTTCTACAGCGCCCAAGTCGCGGGGACCAGCTTAGTCACAGGCGCTCAGTCAAAACAAAATCGATAGGCAAAATGGTTCGGTTCCAGGTCAAGATCCAAAAGTCTGACGGAGATACAGCGTGGTTCCTTTAGCTATCCCTGATAGGCAGCTATGGGGATGAACTGTTAGCGACTTTATCTTTTTGGCCTCGGTATATAAGGTACATTACTTGATCCACCATGTTTTTCACGGTCCAATGTTGCATCAGAGAATATTGAATGAATAAGTCATACTTAGGAATTTCTCGCCATCTGTTGGCTTTTGTGAAACAGTGCTGCCATCTTGTGGGTGCCAGCGTTGAAATCCACTGGATGTCGCTGATATTATGTCGAAATTTCACTTGCGCAACCTATCGACATTTCTGAAAACAGTAGCTCCACCTTTAGAGCGATCTGACACGCAAACCTCTACAGGCCTAATTTTCAAAGCATCGGATGCGTTAATTTTGGTACCACTGTAAAATTGTAAATTGTAAAGTAAAAACTAAATCGTAAAAATTGTTAATTGTAAAAATTGTAAATTGTACACAGAGGCGTCGATCCGTAGTAAACATTGGAGGGGCCCGGGCCTAAAGTGGGGGTCTGGGCGCAAAGCCCCTGTCGGGTTCCAGAGGCAAAGCCCTTAGTATGGGGGTCAAGAATAGACCTAATACAGGAAGAATGAGAACTTTATCAGTACATAGCTGCCTTTTACTGATTTTACAGGTAAAATATTGCTGGCCAACCAATGGCCGAGCTCTCATGCTCAAAATATTGCCTGAGCCCGGGTTCCCATATGATTGACGCCTCTGGGAACATTGGTGTCAATGTAAATCTGTGAAGTAGCACCGCAAAAAAAAAATTTGCATCAGAAAGACCAGCGTAACTGCTTCCCAAATAGAGGTGTCGAACTATAGGCCACATTTAGTGAACACATTTTTCCTTTCTACTTCTTCTAATAAAATTACTTATTTAATTCTAGATCCCAAATTTTTCGTTAATAAAGACTGGATTGGACCCATATATTCCTTGGATTGGACCTAAAGACAATTCTTTGAGCATAGACAAAAGTAAAACTATAATTCTTTTCAAAAATGTTTTAATTGCATTAGCAAGATGGCAGTACAGGTTCATTAATGTCAGTTATATTCGCTAGGTGACAGCACGGTTTTGAAAAAGACCATTAGATCAAATCGCGCGCTGGTTACACGAATCCTATGCACGTGTTGACCACTCCTTCACATTCCTTCGGACTGTACGTTTGGCTGTCCCTGTGCTTGTCTGTCGGCCTGTCTGTGTTTATGGCGGATTAGGCAGCTGGAAAGTGTGCTGCCTGCAGATACGAGAAGGATTGTTGACGTTATTACTACATTTCGGACGCTTGATTTCTTTGTTTGCATATAATTAGTCATGTATGTTATTTCCTGCCCATCCCGCTGAGCACCTGCTTTTAAAGGTTTCGCTGTGAGTGTGGCGTTGCCAGATCCATACTTAATACACCTGCCTACTTAAAATAGTTTTGCCGCCCTTTCTCGGATCTGGCTGGTCACCGATCCCTTATTAAATGGGAAAAGCCTGAACAGCGCCCTTTTCTTCGGCCTCGGCTGTGCTACGGCGCTATATAAATTTTATTATTATTATTGTTTGTTATTGTTCTTGTTATTGTTGTTGTTGTTGTTGTTGTTGTTGTTGTTGTTATTATTATTATTATTATTATTATTATTATTATTATTATTATTACTACTACTACTACTACTACTACTACTACTACTACTACTACTACTACTACTACTATTATTAAGTGGGGAAGACTTAAGGGCAGGAACAAAATGTTGGAGGAAATGAATCTTCGGTGAGAAATATAGAAAAAAACTGATGTGGAGGGAAGAATGTTTGCACACACGTGCCACACCACTCTGGAATAAACTCCCCCCATAATTGTGCTCGGGTGGTGCCAGTCCGAAGTCTGGATAAAGGAGGAGGGCGATGCCAATCAAGTTTGTTATGACTGCTTCGTTAAGCAGAACTACCAACCAAGGCAACAATTTGAGGGAAGGAATGAAGTTTGAAGGGTGGGAAATACACGATAAAGCTCTATGGCGTCTTTGTCCCCTTCCCTCTGGTCTCCTAGCAACCATATGTATTCATGGTCTTTACACGGCATCTATGGACAACCCCTCTGACTTGAAGCAGCGTTCGTTGAGAAGCAGGTACCCGGTACTTAGCTTTTTCGGGTTCATCGTTGCGATTAAAGCTTTACTGGTGATATTGTAAGATGCTGCTGTAGCTATCCAATTGTATCCGCTATCCCCTACCGAAATGGCTACCCTACGCAGTTCTGTATATATGTGTTTGTCTGTATGTGGGTAAGTCTCTGTGTGTGTATGTATGTATGGGCTGTGTATGTATTTATGTATGTAGTATGTATGTATGCATTTATATATGTATGTATTTATGTGTGTTATTTATGGATGCATGCATTTATGTATGCATTTATATATGTATGTATTCATGTGTGTTATGTATGTATGTATTTATGTGTCTTATTTATGTATGTGTGTATATGTATGTATGTGTATGTGTGTATGTATGTATGTATGTATGTATGTGTGTGTGTATATATGTATGTATGTGTGTATGTATGTATGTATGTATGTATGTATGTATTTATGTATGTACAGTATGTATGTAAAGAACACATTTCCATCATTCCTAACAGACCGAACAAGGTGTGATGGGAGATGAGCTTGTAAAATGAACGGCAGGTCCATTTTTCTTGTTTTATTTTATTTCAGCGGCAGTGAAGATCAATTATCCGCTTGCTAAAATATTCATCAATCGATTCTGAACAATAGACCTACGGATTTGAACGACTACTTCAAAGTCTATTGAATCGGCTTTAATGAAACGGTACCGATTGCAATTATTCACAACGAAAGATTTATTGTTAAATTGTTTCATTGAACGCTTCATCGAGTCATTGATCTATTTGACCACGTGATAGCTAGGTGTACTGACTGAAAATGGTAGACTATGAGCTTTAGGCTTAAATGGCTAATCGAACGTTTGACCCATTGATTGACTCATTGAATGACTCATTGATTGACTCATCGATTGACTCATTGATTCACTCATCGATTGACTCATCGATTGACTCATTGATTATGGAAGAGCGTTTTACAGAATTGCAGCTACTGGTTGAAAATGGCGACCTATGACGTTAGGGCCTAATCGGTTGATTGAACGTTTGATTGATTGATTGAAAATAGTTTACTCGATTGAATGATTTACTGGCGGCTGAAAAGAGAGACTACAGATCCGCAAAGCTACTTTCTGCCGCGGATTCTGGTACTCAGCAAGTTCCTGAACTCCTTTAGAAGGTTGATCTTGTTAGGGGCATACAAGGTCAATCCACGATTTGACCCCGGCTGTTGCTTCCAGGTCTTTCCCAAAGACATCCGGATTACATCATCCTCAGCATCCTCATCCTCTTCTCCTTCCGAGTACCTGGGGAAAAGGTTGCGCGTTCCCATGGCTGGTCCTTGACCGGATGCCACTCCTAGATTGAGACCCTGGCGGTCCGAGTTCAAGAGGTGCGAGGAGGACCCGATGAGAGACAGATCGGATGAAGTCCGTTTCCGGAAGTAGCCGGTCTCCAGAAGACCGACGCAGGCTGAGTAGTTCTCGTAGTCTCGGATGAGGGCGTCGTGGAAGGGCGAGTGGACATCGCGAAGAAGGGTAAGCACCGTCGACACTGGTTCACCTGGCAAGAAGAAAACCACTGGTAAGGCATACCACCAATCTTTCGGTTAACAGTTGAACGCCCTAACCTGCTGCAGACGAGTGACAAGACAGACTGAGAGAGAGAGAGAGAGAGTGAGAGAGAGAGAGAGAGAGATAGACAGACAGATAGAGAGAGAGACAGATAGAGAGAGAGATTTTATTGATCACCAAAGTAATTAGCAAATACAATCACAGTCTGTTACTGACTGGTGCCAATGGGCTGACCTAAAAGGAACAAACAGTTCCGCTACGAAGGTCACCTATTTACATCATTGATTACAAATAGGTGACAGTATAGACTGAGTAAAACAATTAATAATCTAAAATATGAAAGTAATTAATATAATCAATGTCAGTGCATAAACACAAACAAAAACTTAACTAAGTGCACCTTTTTTCGGCTAATAAAAATAATTTAGTCTTTAATAAAAGAATTGTGTTACTAAGTTATTTTAATTATGTGATATAATATAACGTATTTTAATTCAATTTCATTGTTTACAACTTTACACTGTTTTCAGTGTTTATTGATCGATAAAAATAATGGGATTTTGGCACAAAATTCCATAATTGTTCAGTTCCGGAACCTTTTTTCTAGAAAAAAGCACTGGATTTGGGTATCATACGCGTAGAAATGATATCCTAGTGAATGATTGTCCAGCAGTGTAACTATAGAGGTGTGGTGTATAAAGTCAACAACAGAGGACCACGTACAGAACTTTGCGTAACACCATTGTATTATGTTGCTTGCATCCTAGAGTCATCAGATGGTAAGTCTCCCATATGGCCACATCCCATCGCCTATTTGTATAGCGCCAACATCTAGTGGCACAGCATCAGGCTATGCTAATCTTCTTCTTCAGTGTCCTGCCCTTAGGCAGATCCAGGAATCCAACGTCGCCACTCTTCTCTGTTCTGTGCCCTTTCTTTAACTTCTTTGTAGCCCCGCCTTCTTTCTTTATCCATCATCCAGTCCAACAGCATATTTCTTGGTCTTCCTGGAACCTTCTTTCCTTAGAATATGGATTCTTAAACTTATGTACCATATCCCAAATGGCGGGAGACTTGGACATGCCTCAAGCGGCGCTATAGAAGTAAAAAATGAGACGATGTATGTCTTGTGCATCTTACCCGTTTCCTTGGCGAGGGTAAGGATGGGTCTAAGTGGGTTGACGCCGCAGTTTTCACCGGACATAACCATCGTCACCCAATGACAAACGAAAGCGAACCGAATCAAGAGTTTAACCCATGACGATGACATCATTCCTACGTCATTTCAGCATTTTCAAATACAGTGTATAAACGTAAATGTAAAAACGTAAATGTAAAATGTAAATGTAAAAAATGTAAATGTACACGTTTTCTATAGCGACGGTATGGCCTCCACCCTGCTCATTTTTCAGTGTATTTTTCCGGGTGAGATCCTTCACCATCGCTGCCCGTATGAATGGGCAACATAATATAATGCTCTCAGGACCCATTGCTGCTTTCGAACCCAACCTGACGTGGAACTTCTATAGCGCCGTCATCATAGTGTACACAAGCATTAATGGCTGATTACCTTCGAGCACAACCGCAATTACGATTCACAGTGTTTAAGTGTCTTACCTTACCTTTTCTCGTCTTACCTTCCTTACTTTACCTTACTTTACCTCACCTTACTTTCCTCTACCTTACCTTGGTTTACCTTATCTTATTTTATCTTACATTACGTTTTCGTTTCTTGGCAATTAATATAGCTCCTTTTAGGCACATCACAAAACCGCCGAACTACGATAGATCACGCATATCCTTGCCATTATTACCCAACTCTGCCGGAATTAAAGAGTTACGGTTACAACCCACCTGTTGCCTGGCGACCAGATGTAGCTGCCCCACGCCGACGGAAGACGAAACCGACCGACACGGTTGACTGCTTGGCACCGATCGCCGCGTTCCGCTCGACTAACGCTACAGAAGCACTGAGCACTCCCTACTCTGAATAGTCTTTAAATCGTTGACGAAGCCCTGTTAACAGTTGACGGTTGGTGCCTTTTCACAGAGCTCAGCGCTCAATCCAAGAGTAGCAATTCGGCGGTAGATGACACTATTTATACCGTGCAGAAATTATCTCCTAGACGACTTCCTGTTGCACTCACGGACGCTGCCCAGTCAGCCTAACGCGGTCCCCGGATGTCCAGACGCCTACGGGAGATTCTAGAGAAGTCAGTTCTTTTTTGTCATTCATAGTTAATGCACGGAAGGTTCCCAATTGGCTTGGACACGCCTACGAAACTGAGTATTCGCCATTGTCCATTAGCAACATTGATCATTCACTGAAAACCAATGTAGATTGAGTGAAAGATATTAAAAATTAAGTAGTAATATGACGCCATTTTAAAGGGCGGTTCATAAACTGTCAATATTGTTAATAGTGAATAAGTTAGAAAAAAGTATTTCAATTTCAATTTTTAAAAACAATTCGAACAAAACTCATAAAGTGTAGATATTATATTATTATTAACAGTGAATAAGTAAGAAAAGAACAAATTTAGTCCCATTTACATTTTTAAAATTTTTTGCTCTAAATTTTTAGTTCAATTAAAATTTTTATAAATAGTTGCTCAAAATTCATAAACTGTATATATTATTAACAGTGAATAAGTAAAAAAGAAAATTTTTAGTTCAGTTAAATTTTTTAAAAAAGTTTTCCTGAAATTATTCGAGATTCCCTAAGGATTCCTTTTTGGACACAGCTTACAGCCCTGCTACCCAATGAGCATGTGCATGTATAATACGATGGCGCTAGGTAAATACTGCGTCAGGAAATGTCTTGTTAGGAGGATGAAACATAATGTCAAACACATCGTGCCTGGTAATCAACCACTGTAGCAGTGTCGGTAGCCAGGGTTTTTGCCTGTAAAAAGTAAAAAGCCACCATGCGCATTCTGGCCACTGTGGTGTCTGATGTTAGCAGACATGTCTTGTCAGAGTTTTTCTTCGACGTCGTCGCCATGTTGCGCATCGCTTGGCGCCAATGCAGCGCACCTGGCGGAGGATTTTGCGACATCTTACACGCAGGGTGTGATTTCCGACTGCAAGACCCCAAAGCAGGAGTATAATGCCTGAATAAAATGCATCCCAAGGGGATGGTCCGAGTCAGGGACCTCTGTTTGAATATGTTTCTTTGTGATCCTCCTCAGCAACAGGGAGTCCCTGAGGAGGACGCATCCCCTTATATATATATATATAATATATATATATAATATATATATATATAAAAGGGGATGCGTCCTACTCATATATCTATATATGTACACTGTGTCCGGAAAAATTCCAAGGCTTTACGGTAAATATGAAAATAATTAGTAAACATTAATCGATTTTTAAAATTCCAAAAACAGTTTAATCCTGAAATATTATTTGCACTATAATTGTTGTTTTGGCGTAAAAATTTTATAACAATTTTGTCTTCCTCGCTGAACGCCATTTTTCTAGCAACTTTCTTTACAAAATATAAAATTCAAATACGTCACTGTGACGTAATTTTAAACGGGGGCCGTTAATAAATTACAAAGAATTTTGTTGGTAATTATATATTTCAGGATTAAACTGTTTTTGGAATTTTAAAAATCGATTAATGTTTACTAATTATTTTCATATTTACCGTAAAGCCTTGGAATTTTTCCGGACACAGTGTATATAAGGGGATGCGTCCTCCTCAGGGACGTGGTGTGTATGCACATATATATAATCATTGAGGAGGACGTTCCCCTTCTATATATATATATATATACATATATATGTATGTGTATATATATATGTGTGTGTATATATATATATATATATAGAAGGGGAAACTCAGTGACATACACATATTTGTGTGCGTGCGTGTGTATATGTTTATATACCTATATCACATCTAGGGTGTTTATGATATTGGAGGGGGCGGGTGAGGATGATAGGGGAGGTTTGAGCAAGTAAACTCCGGGCTGGCGGGGATTTACGTGTCAATGGGGGTGGGCTCTGCTATTACTGTATGAAACACGTGTAAGCTTGACATCTGCTGGCGCATAACTTACTTATTTAGATACACATACGTTGCTTACAGTCAGAGGGCGAAAGCGAAGCGCGATTATCAGCAATTTATTATTTGGCGATTTTGTCCCATCCCTCCCACTCACCTTTACATGATTAATGTTCTACGCTTTAGCTGAACTAGTACATACTTTAGCGCCACAGTGACAGATTGCCCTTTGAAGCAGACATAAACAGAGGACGACAGCAACGAAGATGTCACTGAAACCAGTTCCCCCTTCTGTGGGTATGAAATGAGGGGGATAATCCTTATTACGTTAGGTGAAGACGTAACGCAGCGGACAGTGTGCGCATAAAAGAGGCGGTTGTGATCCACGGCTAAACCCCAAATGGCATTCCGGGTGTCGTTGTTTAGTGTGAAATCTGTGTAGTAGCGGTTTCGTATTCGCCTCGAAAATTCTGTAATAGTGTTGTCGGATAAAAAATGCATGCCGTTTTCCGGTGACGCGTTGATCATTAGATTTGTTCGATATAAAGAATGTACACGAAGAAATGCAGACGTTCAACTCGTTCAAACTTGACGAGGACTGGAAGAACTGATGGTCACTCCGTCGCTTTATAGTTCCGTCGCTTTATAGTTCCGTCGCTTTATAGTTCCGTCGCTTTATAGTTCCGTCGCTTTATAGTTCCGTCGCTTTATAGTTCCGTCGCTTTATAGTTCCGTCGCTTTATAGTTCCGTCGCTTTATAGTTCCGTCGCTTTATAGTAGGGAGCTATCGGCAGGTGCATAGTGTCCGGCTTAGTGTCCCATATCTCACAAGTGAGACATCGGGGAGACGCTCATCTCCTTTCCTAGGCCCTTGAGCCTCAAATGGACGAATCCCAAGATCCTGGGGCCAGTGCATGGCAAGACTTGTCGTTTACTTCTCAGCTTACGCTGGTATCAAATTATACTTCTTGTGTGCGCAAAGAACTTGCCCAGGGTCGTTACTCGGAGTCGAACCCGCGACCGTATGATCGTTGACCAAACGCGTTAGCGATATACTACCGTGCCGCAGACAGGCTAATTGTAATACATGTATGTCAAAATTCTGTCGAAGCGTTTATAATTAAATGCCGGTCAGCGTTTTGGAGATGTGGTCATGTAGAGCATTCAGATTTACTCCCTAGCTTCAAACCCTGGAATCAGCGCAACATTATTTTTATTGTATTCTTTTGGAATTAGGTTCACATGGCATATTACAGCGTCGCTAGTGTTTTCGATAAACCTAGGAACGCGAACGGGGTAGTTAGGGCTACTATAGGCCTACGCTAAAAAGTTCATGTCAATATTGGGCATAGACTGTGTTTGCAAGTATAAATTATCGCTCCGTATTTGGCGAGGCCACCACAGTCCAGTATGGGCTTCATCTGTAAGACTAATAAATTTGTTTTGGCAACCCTCTGTTTTGGAATTGTTATGCAGTATGGAATTAAATGGGTGGGACGCGGTGGTGTAGTGGTATGGTCGGTGCCTCGTAACCGGAGGGCCGCGGGTTCGAATCTGCCTCAAGCCACCGCGTAGCGACCTTGGACAAGTTGCTCGCTCGCAACTGTCTGTGAGGAAGGCAACGGGAAACCACCTCACTCATCTCATCCCCGGGTGGCGTAAAAGCCAATGGACCTGCCTTCGAGCAGAGAACTCATCGTCATCATCATGGAATTAAATAGGGTTCTGTCTATTGTGTGACCGTTTTTATCGTCTTTTTCCTTAAACAGTACGAGAAAATGTGCATAGCCACATGAAGATCTTCCTATCGCCGATGCAATTCCACCGTGACCGTAGCTGTCTGACACGTTGCATGATTTGTTAAGTGCTTGTCTACTGGAACGATACACCCCTGAGACAGTAGCAGTGTAAGGGCCTTGGGTAAGTCCTGTACACACCCCTTCTTCCTCTTGTCTCGCTCTCTCCTCTCCAACCCCAAACACCACCCCCATAGCTGCCACGCTGTCGAGTCTCCGTCTGACTGTTGCATCTTGACCTGGAACCAAACCCTTTTGCCTATCGATTTTGTTTTGACTGAGCGCCTGTGAATAAGCTGGTCCCCGCGGCGCGGTTTTCGTTGGGCGCTGTAGAAATCTCGGAATTACGATTACGAATGGAACGTTTTGCAACAGTAGAAGCTCCTACAGGATTCGTTTTTTTGTATTCGCTAGAGGGCACCAGTAGAAACAGCAGCGATACGAATCCTAGCCTCAGGGTTGAAAATCCAGCATGCTAACCACTAGAGTGGCTAAATGTATGCATCGCGCCTTCTCATGACAGTGAATTAGTGATTTTTTGTAATCAGAAACTTGTATAGCGCCTTTTCTAGACACATTAATCAAAGGCACTGATTAATATTCTGATTTGTATTTGAATTCTAGGAGGGGTGCAATCCTTATATATTTATATAGCTCTATAAAAAGGCACTATATAAATAATGAACAAACATACATGTATGTTTCAAGCATTTATGTAGAGCCTTTCTGGGAACCTCAAAAAAGTAGCTATAACAATCTTCAATTGGCAATAATTACACTAGAAACTCACTCTAATAATGCTTTCTTTGGTAGTTGTTATCAAGAATCACCTTATAACAAAATTGTGTTATGAGTTTATATTCTAGAGCTGAACTACTTTTGGGATCTGTGTCCCCGACTGCGTCATATCAGAATTCGTGTTAGAATAAAGCACATTATAATGAGTCTCTGGGGTATATACATATTGGCAAATCAAGTGGTCAGTTGACAGATCAATCAGCTAGTCAATCAACACGTTAAAGACTTGAAAAGCCAATACTCATAAGTCATACAGTAGTTATAAACAAGTCAGTCTGCCTTTTAGTCAGTTTTCAATCTGGAAGTTCAAGAATTCAATGCAGCTAAAATCTGGAATTAAATACTTCCAAAACTTACGAAGCACAATGGAAACGTTAGGCATTAAGCCGTAATTTTCTCATATGAATTACGACAATCGACTTCTTGTAAAGCTATCGATTGTTTGATTAATGGCTTTAAGCACACATACAAAATTATCATTCTTATGCCACTGATTTTAACTTTACATTTTCAAGCTAACCTATCCTATCATAGCTTCTGCACCATCTAAAGACCACCATCATAATCGCTTCCATTATAGCACTACACATACCATCTCCATGGATCCTGAACTAGCAGCAAAACTGAACAACATGGTTCTTACAGATTTGATTTGATACAGCACTGGTGAATAAGCTGGTCTCTCTGATACGGATATTTTCATTTTCATTTACCTTACACATCATTTTTTAATTGCTGACTACTGCTAGGTAATGTAATACATAACTCTCCTAATGCCTCTTTCAGGTATCAAAAGAGAAGCACTCTTAGTTCTGCCCAGACGGAGCAGAAGTCTTTAAATTGAGGAAGAAAGTATCCCTGGCTCGTAATGCAATGAGGAGACATTGGTCAAAGTTGACAATTACTGAGCACCGCCCAGTTATGCGTGGTTTCACTACCCAGTCCTATCAGTTCTTCAATGTCATTCAGGTCTAAACATGAGATTCATCTTTCTCAACTTTCTTACCCATCGCATCCTGAATTCTGATTTACCCATTGAATTTTGTATGGGATTACAATTTTGACCCCGGTTCCACTTAAAGGAACAATCAGAGCTGAAGACTTTTATAGCACCATTATCATAATGCCCAAAGCATCAGTCGATGGTTGCTTAAAGCGACCACTGATTGTTGCCTTGTACTTAATGATAATGGCGCTATAGAAGCTATTCATTAGATCATAATAGACACAGGTGCAACTGAGTTCCTGAGTTATCGCAATTTACAAGAGACCAGTTTTATTGTCTCTCATTTTGTTCTGTTATTCTTCCTTTTTGGATCTGGTGCATTTGGATTCTCTCCGAGGTAAAATCGCTTCAGCAGGTCCACAGCTTCCTCAGCAAGAACCCCACGAATGCACTCCAGCCGCATCCCCTGTGACGGAATGTCATCGGTATCAATGCTAAGCACAGAGCCACAACCTCCAAATCGTTCGTTGCCGCAGCCGAAGACTACTCGCTTGATTCCAATCAGACGCAGTGCAGCGGCACACATGATGCAAGGCTCGACGGTGACGTAGAGATCGGAGTCGTAGAAGACAACCTCGGGTTCGACGTTTTGTTGATGACACCAGTCACGAACATCATCAACGGCAACCATTTCGGCGTGTCTTGTGGCATTTTTTGTTTCGTTGACGCAGTTTCGGCCGCAGCCAACTACCTGATTTTTGTAGATGAACACACATCCGACAGGAACTTCACCTGCACTTAAAGCTTCTTCTGCAAGATTGAATGCACTCCTCATCCACTGGATATCAGTGTTCAGGTTCTGAGCTTTGTAACTGCCTAAACTAACACCATTAAGAACCTCTTCTGAAACTGTTTCTTCCGCACTGTTTTCAGCACACACTGGACTCATATTATCTCCTGATTTGATATCCTTGCAACTTTCCATCATCATTAGCATGAGAGTGTTACAGTCCTGACAGGCACACATTATAGTATTTTTTTATCATTTTGAAATGTTTATCACACGCGGGAAGATCGTTCTGGTCCTGCTGAAAAAAATACAAAACGTATGAAAACATTTATTTCCACCGCAACGATAGAAAAGAATACAAATATGAAAAACAATTCAATTAAATAAAAAGAAACTAGCCAGTTGTACAAAATGGGGTTCCTCCCCTTCTTCCTCTTATCCCTCTTTCCGCTCCAATCCCAAGCATCACCCACCGTAGCTGCCACGCTTTCCCTCTGCCTGACTCTTGGCTCTTGACCTGGAATCGAACACTTTTGCCTATCGATTTTGTTTTGACTGAGCGTCTGTGAATAAGCATGTCCTCGAGACGTGGCTTTCGTTGGGCGCTGCAGAAATCTCGGGATTACGATTCCGTACCTGCGGACTCTTCCAAGAGATAAATCCAACACAGGTCTGATCATGAGAAGCTCAAATGAAATAATCAAATAATTAATAACTGCGTCATTACTGTAGTTAAACTCAAACAAATTATTTCCAGCACACGCCTGTAGTTTTGGGCGATAATACAACACTATTATTGTCTCTTAGACTCAAGGGAATGCACACATTTAGTTAGGCGAAGAGGGTCATTTGCCCGCTTATTAATTAAATCATTTGTGAGATAACACTAATTTTATGCAGCATCAGGTTAATTTTTCAAATCTTAAAATTTCTCAGCGTCGTTCACAAAGGTTTACTTCTTATGACAGGCCAGATTGAAGCCTAAAAAGCAACGTTACACGAAATTCAAAACTGATCAGTGCACAGCGTCGTAGACTATAGAGGAAGAAGAGAATATAATATACTTAGCGAAAAGGCATGCAATGCTTTTTAATATTACAAAACACAAATGCCCATTATCGTATTGATATCTAATATTCACATAGTCCTTACTCGTGGACCTAAAGTGGTGTGGGACCCATTCAAACGGGCAGCAGTCATGAAGGATCTTACTTGAAAAATTCATTTTAAAATGATCAGAGTCAAGGCCAATACAGTCGTCGTAGAAACTGTGTTCATTACAATTTTTTACATTTAGTTGTTGTCCATGGGTTTAACGACATCTTATGGCAACTAAGGCCGTTGACGTCTTCTACATGAAAATGTTGTTGACATTGTCCATAAGTTCATTTCTTTCTTCTTATCGTTTCCTTTAAGATTTTTGTTTCCGTAGGTAATGTATGTATTTTTTTTTAAACTGATTGCAGCACGACATGGAAGAGTCATTTTTTTACATTTAGTGTTAGATCAAAGAAATAGATAACGACATGGCTAGATTTGGGCTTACCAAAGTTGGGAGATTGCTTTGCAGACGTTGGCAACACGGTAAAGCCACAATCGGATTTATTGAAAATTTCATCTTCAAAAGTCCGAAAATCTGAATCAGCTTACCAGAATCATCTGTAACGGTACCAGTATTTAAACATGAGCGACTATGCTCCTACTTTTAATAATTACTGAAGTGTAATCTTAACAAGAAGCGAATAATCATTTGTCGCAACTTTTGTTGACATACGGTTGCCACAGCTCCGCGACCTTGACCCGTTTTCTTAGGTGGATTGAAGTCAGTGGAAGATTTAATTTGCAATAGTGCTCCAAGATTGCATTTGAAGTTATGCCAAAAATTTTCAGATCATGAATTCCGTTGCTGTCGATCTGTGTGAAGTTGCGTGAATTATTTGTGTTGTATTATCTCGTTTTCTTGCATTTATTCTTAATGGCTTCACTTTTTATGGACAGCCCAGGGATAGCAAGTCTGATCGTGAGTGGTTGCAACTGTAATCAATCGGCTGTAGCTATTTTCAGACATTATAACACTCAAAGAAGATTAAATACATATGCAACTTAAAGTGAAACCAGTATAACATATGTTTTGTTCTTCCACTGCACAAACTAGACATTGTTTCAAGCTGTTTTGGACTCGATACGTCTTTAATCTTAATAATAATGGTATTATCAATAATAATAAGGCAATAGTTTTAAGTACTTCATATGCAACTCCTTATGGATTGTGTTGACTATATCTTATATTGAATTTCTCTAAACAGCTCTAGTAAATAATCACCAGGCTTCAGTCACTGGTTCCAAGCAACTTTGCTGTGAAAACTTTGTCTAAGTACCTACGCAGTAAGCATCTCTGTGAAGGTTCAGATTTCTGTTTTTTAATGTTGCTATTCTGTTCTGTTCTCCATGTTACAATGTAAGCTCTGAACCTATCTAATTAGAAATCAGATGGCCAACATCTACCTAAATGCGTCTTCCACATGATCCATCCTGATATCCTTTATGCTGCTTTGCTTCTGCAACTTCTTCTGTAAATCTGTGGAATCAGTAGTCATCCAGTGCTTGAATCAGAAAACTGAGCTGCATGTAAAAGGCTTAATGTGGTAAATGGAGCCGTGGTGGACATGAGCTTGTTACTGAAAACTAAGCATGCTGTAACAGGCCTGAGTGGAAAATTGACTATCATACTGATAGGTTTAGCACCTCTTGCTTTGGTATGTTCAGAAATGATTGAAGGTTTTCAACTTATTATTATGTTATGTAACAAGTTGGCTGATTGGTTCAAAGTTTGCAGTTTGCCACAGGAGTGGGGAGGTTCAAAGTACACAAAGCATATCTAATCTAATCTCATCTAATGACTTCTATAGCGCCACTATCATAATGCTAAGGCATCGGTCGATAGCCGACTCAGGTCTAAATTGCTGTCAAAAATTATTTACCACTGGAGAAGCCGGATCGAATTTTGATGGGTCAGAGAAACATACAGCATGTAATGTAACATAATGGGTGATGGAAGGGTGTTTGTGTATTATGTTTTTTGTGATGATGCTGAAAAAGTGCAACATGTCCATTATCATTCCAATAGGAAAATGAGCATAACTGCTGATGTAAGTGCACTTTTATTCCACTTTGCCTCATCTTACCTTACCTTGCATTCGGCCTACCTTACATCATTTTGCGTTTCCTCACCTTGATGTAATTTCTCCTAACATTAGAGTGGTGACCCCTCTTCATTTTGCTTTCCTCATTTGTGGCATTACCTTATCTTGCCTTGACTTGACTTGCCTTGGGTTGGTAAGGCAATTTAAGGTTGCCTTACCTTAAGTTACGTTTCCTCACTATACCATATAACTAACCACATACTGTGGGCAAACCATTGCACTTTATGGCTTGAAGTAATCTGCTTATTGCACACTAGACCAGAGCAGTTTATGGCTAAAAGCAAGCCACATATTGCACACTAGACCAGAACAGTTTATGACAAGAAGCAAGCCACATATTGCATACTAGACCAGAGCAGTTTATGGCTAGAAGCAAGCCATATATTGCACACTAGACCAGAGCAGTTTATGGCTAGAAGCAAGCCATATATTGCATACTAGACCAGAACAGTTTCTGGCTAGAAGCACGCCACATATTTGCACACTAGCCCAGGGCAGTTTCCGGCTAGAAGCAAGCCACATACTGAAGGCCAGACCAGGGCAGCTTCTGGCTAGAATCAAGTCATATAGTGCAGGCCAAACCAAGGCAGTTTCTGGCTGGATGCAAACCAGATACTGCATTCCAGGGTAGTTTCTGACTAGAAACAAGCCACATACTGTGGTCATGCTTGGCTGCTGCTGCTGCTGAGCCATGCATGTCGACAAAACCTTTTTAGATACAATCCTATTGACTTTCCCTAGAACTGTTTATGCGATCAAAATCTGCCTGGCAAACAGCAACGATCTGTTTACTGTATTATAGACTTCTGTAAAATAGTGCTTGCATGCAAAATGGTGAATGATTGAGTGAGCAAATGAGTGCTTGAGTGAATGAGTGAGCAACTCTTTGAGTGAATGAGTGAGTAAGTGAGTGAATGAAGGAGTGGAGTGAGTGAATGAGTGAGTGAGTGAAGGGGTGAGTGAAGGAGTGCATGAAGGAGTGAGTGAAGGAGTGCATGAAGGAGTGAGTGAAGGAGTGGAAAGGAGAGCAGAGGAGAAAGTATAGGAAAGGAGGAGAGAGGAGAGAAGAGGATAGGAAAGGAGAAGAGTGAGTTAATGAGTGAATGAGCACTTGAGCTTGATATGCCATCTGTTGATACCTTGTGCATTAGATGCCAGCACTATAGGAATTGCTAATTTTACAATTACACTCAAGAGCCTCAGATTCAGATTTACTGACACTGCATATGTGATACTGTAAGTGCTTTAAATAAACAAATAAATAAATAAATTCTGTAAATAAAATTACAATTACTGTATTTAAAATGTTAATTCTCATGTCATGCAGTGTAAATGTGAATTCTGATTTGTTTAGGGTATGACTTTGAAATTTTAAGCAAAACTTCGTTATGATGTATAACGGCTTCGACCAGTTGTGTATCCTAAGGAAGGTTCTATGTATCTGTGTGTGTATGTGTTTGTGTGTGTGTGTTTATGTGTGTTTGGAAGCTTTTCTGATGCTTTCTCTACTGACTTACGATATGAAACCGCAGAACGAACTGCGTCTCATTTTTCCATGCATACGTCAATACATCAGTTGTTGTTTTTAAATTCACAGATAAACGAAAAACCTGGACCATTGTTTAGGGCTTCTTGGTTTGGACCACTGTTCATATTTACCTGTACTGTTGTTTTACAGAGGCACGTGTGTGTCGTATGGTGGCCTGTTTCTGTCCCACTCAGTCGTTATTGCATTATAAATTGCAATTTACATGGAGCCTCGTAATAGCTTACCTAATCTGATGTGAAATATTACTCTAACTTATCTTACATCTCATCTGACCTTTACCGTGCATCACCTTATCTTTTTACACATTACAGTACCTCGCCTTATCTTATTTCACGTCCTCTTACATTACCACTCACCTCACTTTATCTTTCCTTATGCAAACATGCCTTTCCTCACTTTACCATACCTTACCTAAACTTACCTTGCCTTACGTAACCTTCGCCTAACCGATTCCTCGCTCGGCCGATGGACACGGGAAGTGTTAAGAGGTGTCTGTCTTACTTACTTACTTACTTAGTGACTTACTGACTTACTTACCTTTACTTGGCACACATCACCTTATCTGCCTTGCCTTACGTAACTTATCTAACCTTACTGAAACTCGTTTTACCTAAACTTATCTTACCTGACCTGACCTCTCCTTACCTTTCCTTAAATTGCCTCACCTTACCTTACTTTGCCTAATGTTACTTTGCATCACCTTACTTTATCTCATCTTATCTTTCCTGGCATCTGTTGGTAGCTGACATTTTTATCGCTCTGCTGCTGCCAGCGAACGACCTTTAAGATGGAAATGAGTCTGGTGTTGAGCGAACTTCTGCGATCCTCTTTCGATCCTCCTTCAATCCTCAGTTTGCCACAGGATATGCACTAATAATAAATATAATTTTATGTTTGGTTTCTTTCTCTGCTTCGTTCATCATTTGTGTTTGGGCGCTCGGTTTTTCCTTTATCCAGTCCAGCGTGTTCGGTTGTTTATGTTAATGTCTGTTTGTATTTGTTTGTGTCTGTTTGTGTGTGTGTGTTTGTGATATTGCATTTGTTTGTGTATGTCTGTTCGTATATGTTCATTTTTGTCTGTATGTATGTATGTTGGTGTTTTTGTGTTTGTGTGTTTGTTTGGGTATGGCTGTTTGTGTTATAGTGTTAGTATGTGTATGTCTGTTTTTGATCTCATGTTTGTGTGTGTTTGTGTATATATGTCTGTCTGACCTCCTTGTGTTTGTGTATGTGTATGTGTGCCTTTGTGTGTGTTTTTGTGTAGGTGTTTGTGTTTACCGGGTTATGCTGATATGTTTATGTGCCTATGAGTTTGCCTGTATATCTTTGTGTGTCTTTGTATGTGCATGTCTGTGTCTGTGTGTCTGGCTACTTGTGCTCTTGCATATCTCTGTGTATCTGAAGGTGTTTTTTCCAGATGCCAGTGTTGGCAATTATGGAACGTGATCCAATTTCTGGCATGTTCTGGATCGGTGCCTCGCAGCAGGAAACTCTCGATCTGTGGTTTTTCGATCCGTGGTCTGTTGCTGTTTTCTTGATCTTTGCTGAACCTTGGTGCTTCTGAGTCGTGCACGCAGTCACACAGATTGCCACGTGGTGCTCGTTTGGTAATAATCTGGCCTTGCAGCTTCTGTGCCTGGGTTCAAATCTTAGTAACTTGTGTAATTGTTTTTGACTGAGACTGTTTGCATGGCACGATGGCTGATATTCTGTGCGTACATGTAGCACCTGTGTGTATATATGTGTGTATGTATGTATGTGTGTATTGTAATTGTAATTGTAATCTGACATTTATAAAGTGCCACTTCAAGAATAGACTCATCAGAAGCGCTCCCGACCCGAACCAGTGAGACCACTGGCAAATAATACAGACTTATGTGTATGTGTGTGTATGTATGTATATATGTATGTTTGTGTATGTATGTATATATGTGTATGTATGTGTATATGTGTGTGTATGTATGTATGTATGTATGCATGTACATACATATGTATGTGTGTATTTATGTATGTATGTATGTATGTATGTATGCATGTACATACATATGTATGTATGTGTATGTATGTATGTGTATGTATGTATGTATGTATGCATGTACATAGATATGTACGTATGTGTGTATTTATGCCTTTTAATGTCACAGGATGTGTCCTTTTTTGGACACTTTCAACAGTGCAGTGTTTTGCCTGTAGGGAGGTTGGGCCATCTACCTGGAATAGCCTTCCTCTGGATTTACATGTCCTTCTGGCCAGGGATGTCGCATGCACCTTCCACAAACACTTGAACACTGTTCTCTTTTGCCAGGGCGGGCTGGGATTACCTCGGGGTAGCTGTCATGAAGCTGTATAAATCCTCTGAATAAATGAATGAATGACTGAATGAATGAATGTCACTGTGGCCTATGACCGGGCATTACTGTGGTCTGTTATAATTACACAAGGCTATTAATGTCACTAATCAGCAACTTTTGCATTGATCACAGAATGTCTGATACTTCCACATGCTCCCAGATTTTGTTGTTTTTTTGCTTTTCCGACAGCCGGCAAGAATCTGTTGCTGCTAAGTGGTTGCTAAGGTTTATTGTTTACTCCTGGAGACCAATCAACACCCAATCCATGACTTTGGTACCTCGTTAATCACCCGTCTTCTACAGCTGTACATCTGGGATGTCTTGAGTCCAAATGGCAACCTATTAGCAATTAAGCACTTCTGACAAGTTGTTGTTAGCCTTCATTTACAACCAATAAACTTACTTAGACTGCCAGTGCCCTGAATAGACTTGAATAGAATAGTCTGATAAACCAAGACATAAGATGACTTTGACTAAAGAGGAGAAAAGCATTAGGCTTGACAAGTGACCGCAGTAAGCCTGGGTGAGGAAAGGTTAATTGTTGAGAAAGTGGGCGGGTGAAAATTGGTTAATCTTTGGGAAACTGATTGAGGTAGGGTTAATCTTTGAGTATCTAACTTAGAAAGAGTTAATTTTTGAGCAGGAGTTCGTCTTTAGAAAACTGGATAAGAAAGGGTTACTTTTAGAAACCGAGAAGGGATTGCTTTTAGAAACTGGGTGAGAAAGGGTTAATATTTGAGAAACCAAGTAGGACAGGGTTAATCTGTTCAAACTTGGGTGAGAAAGGGAAGGGTTAATTTTTGAAAAACTGAGCAAGTGAGAAAGGGTTAATCTTGGCAAAATTTGGTAAGAAAGGGTTAATCTTTGAAAAACTGGGCAAACAAGGGTTTTGTGAGAAACTGGGTGAGAAAGGGTTAATCTTTTATAGCGCCTTATATATGCAAAGGTCAGTAGGCTAATATACAAGTCGTTTGTCTAGGCTGAAATTAGGAGAGAACAGAAAGAAGTTCAGGATGTTCAGCATCAAGTAACAGCTCCTCATAAATTCCCTGGAGAGGCAACAGGTGTGACTGGGTCGAAGTTATGGGTCTATACGTCTCCGTGAATGAAGACAGTGAGGTCAAAACAATGATAGAAGCTGAAGAATAACTGCCCTTAATTACCACCTATATTACTGAACCGTAATGACTGCTGTAAATGTAATGTAAATTTTGTTAAGCTCCAAAATATCTCTGTGCCACGTAGAAGCTGTGTTGGGGAGTTCAAATTATCTTGCTGGCTTTGAGAGGTTCATTAAAGGGGCTATATAAGTTTGAACATAAATGCTTACTGCATGTGAACCTCTTCTAACTGGGTGGTATGCTTGTTGTGCGGCATGGCGGTAATTGTAATTGTAATTGTAATCTGACATTTATAAAGCGCCACTTCAAGAATAGACTCATCAGAAGCGCTCCCGACCCGAACCAGTGAGACCACTGGCAAATAATACAGACTTCAGGCGCTTGCGAAACTGCGGAAGAGTGATCCAACAACTACGGGTTTGAACCTGCATAGCGGACTCCATCCAATGACAAGTTGTTTGTTCACACATGTATTACATATCTGATCATTAGGCTTCTGTGGTCGTGTATTGCACCTTCTTCTACGTTGTTACCATGCTTCTGAGAAGTTTCTACGTAATTGTGTAAACAAGCGTGTAACCTTTACCTTTTACATTTTCTTTTTACCTTTTCATTTACCCGTAATCCCACCTTTACCTTTTACCCTTACCTTTACCTGTAATCTCCACCTTTTACCTTTACCTTTTACGTTTACTTTTTACCTTTTCATTTACATGTAATCCCACCTTTACCTTGTACCTTTGCCCTTTACATTTGCATTTTACATTTACCATTTACCTTTACCTTTTTATGGTTACATTTTGACAGTTACCTTTTGCCTTTACCTTTTTACCTTTCTAGACGTCACTGAGGAGTTATACAGCTGCTCTTATATAACCCTGGGCACGCCTCAGGGCATGTCTTTTCTCAACAGTTAAGTGTGTGTGGATCCTAATTCTGTAATCTTTTCGTTGCAGGTGAATTCGGTGGAGACGCTGGGAGCGAATGGAGAGTTAAAGTCAAGGCAAAACCAATCTGACGCAACTTACCAACTACCTGTTAGATCAACAACATCCTCTAGACAACCACCTGCTGTCTCATCCACATCCAAAGAGGAGGAGGGAGGAAAATTGGAGGAGGAAGAGGAATTGGAGAAACTGGAGGTGGAATAGAAAGAGGACGAACTGAAAGAAAGGGGAAAATAGGGCAGGACGAAGACGAGGGATAGGAATAGGCACGGCAAGAGGAGGAAGAGGAATAGGAGGAAGAGGGGAGATTTCAAAAGGAATTTTGAAAGAGGTGCATAATTTAGAGGAGGGAGAGGAGGAATCTGAGAGAAGGAGGATTAGGAGGATACACGAGAAAGAAGAGGAGTGAAAATAGGAGGAAGAAGACAAGACAGAAGAAAAGGGTTAGGAGGAGGAAAAGGAAGCAGAATAAGAGGCAAAGAAGGAAGAAGAGGAATAAGAGGAGAAAGTTGAATAGGAGGAGGAACAGAAGGAAAAAGGAGATTATTACGAGGGAAAGGAGGAGGAAGGAGAGGAAGAGGAGGAGAAGGAGGAGAGGCAGGGCCGTAAACAAGATAGCATCATGGAAAAAGGGTATGTGTCACATCAGTGGATGCTCCAACATCTTTTTACCTAGAATATCTGGCATTCACGTCCTCCTATCATTGCAGGATCTGACTGGCGCTGCCGCCGTGGTTCTGCTGCTGATGCTAAATATACTCGTGCTGCACATCATCTCTGCTCTGTGGATGCTGCTGCTGCTGATGCTGATGCTGCTGCTGATGCTGGTGGTGGTGGTGGTGATGATAATGATGAAACTATATTATGGTTGTTGTCAAAGCGAATCATTGTTATCTAGATTGTTTGGTCAGGTGAGTTGATATGTCTTCAAGTGATGTCTGCATGTAGCAGACACTAGTGTGGTGTTGTTGTGGTGCTGTCTGAATGCAGCAGATAGTAGTGTGGCTGTCTTTTTGTGGTGATGTCTACATGCAGCAGATACTTGTGTGGCTGTTGTTTAAAGTGGTGTGTCCATGTAGCAGATACTTGTGTCGCTGTCTTTTAAAAGTGATGTCTGAATGCAGCAGATACTAGTGTGGTTGTCTTTTAAAAGTGATGTCTGCATGCAGCAGATACTTGTGTGGCTATCTTACAGAGTAAGTTTTATATGGCATCTCTATGCAACTTGTGACTAGATACTGTGTATACTTCCTGTTACTTTACCTTTTGTATACATTTATGTCAGTTAGATAGCCCTGCAAGCCCAGATTTTGAGAGATTCTTGAAAGGTGTTATATAAATTTCATGCTTTCATACTTACTTTCTGTGAGTGCATTTGCAGAAGCCTCTGAAAAGGAATGTTTATGTGTTTATGCGTATGTGTACGTTAATTGTAGTAAATTTATTATTTTATTATTAGGCCTAATATTATTATTGTGCATCGTACTGGGGGAATGGCCAATCCTTGCCACTGTCATACTTTGTGAATGTATCTTGAAATAATAATAATAGTTATAATAATAATAATTATTATTGTTGTTATTATTATTTTTATTGTTATTGTTACTATTATTGCTATTATTATTACATTTATTATTATTATGAGTATAATTATTATTGTCGTTATTATTATTAATATTATTATTATTAATAGTAATAATAATAATTGTTATTATTATAAATCCTGAGTGATCACTAACAATCCTCATCCCCACTGAGGTCTGTGAATGTGTCCCTTAAGCAGTGACATTATAATGCTGTGTGCAAATTGAAAGGTGCTGAAAAAGATTTTTAAATAATTGATATTATTAATATTATTATTACTACTATTACTACTACTATTAATAATAATAATATTAATATTAATTATAATAATATTATTATTTATTATTTTAATTTTATCTTAGGTTGAACTAATCTTTTAGGGACTAACAAAATTATATGATGAGTAGAAACCGATTGATTTAAGGAAACTATTTTAGTGATAATATATTGATATATATTAGCCAATTTATTTCATGCGGAGTTGAGGATATACTGCAGTACATAACTCACACTGTATATCTTTGTATGTATGTGTGTGTGTGTGTATCTATCTGTACGTGTATGTAGGTATTTGTGCTTGTAGATGTCTTCTTGCATTTACTGTACTGTATATCCCTTAACTATTAGTATGCTGGTAGTCTTCGTTCCACTGAGGTAGAAATGATCCCTTCGGGGAGGGGGAGGTGTGGTGGATGGTAGTGGTTGAGTGGATGGATCTTGGGGTTAATGAGTGCTTTGCATGTAATTAATTATTCATAGTTGGGGCTCCTATTCCGTAGAGTTACCTGTGCAAGTCTGTGTCTTTGTATGGTTGTCTTTATATGGCGTCTTTATTCTTTCTTTTGTCTGTTTGTTTGTGCTTCTGCCTGTTTCTGTGTCTGTCTCTTTGTCTCTGTGTATGTTTGTGTATTTGTTTGGGATGTTTTGTGCATTTACACCCATTTATGTGGAGCTACTGCATGAATGTGTCATCCAAGTCTTACTACTACTCTACCCTCACCTTCCAAACCTTATCCTGCAAAAATTTGCCTTGCCTTACCCTTCTGTACCTTACACAGTCAATCCCAGCCCACTCTACTCTACCCAGTCCAACCCGACCCTACTCTACCCTAGCTCTACCCCAACCAATCTACCTGCCCTGTTATGCCTGACCTAATCCGGTCCGATCTGACTACTCAACCCTACCCTGCCCTACCTTAACCTACCCCACCCTAAACTGTCTTACCCTACTTAACCCAAATCTACCCTACCCTACCTTAATCTGACCTACCCTGGCCGACTCTACCCTGCCCTGCTCTGTATGATACCTACAGCCTTACCAATTCTCAAACCTTTCATGGCTCTGCACACCCTGGATTTGAACAATGGGCATGATGAACAGGTAACAAAAACGACTATACCAACCTCTCGTAGTAGTAATAATAGTATTAATTAGTAGTAATAATAATAGTAATAATAATAATATAATAATGCCAATCATTTAAAAATCATTTCCACCGCCTTTCAATTTGCACGCAGCATTGTGCCATTGCTTAAGGGACATGTTCACAGACCTCAGTGAGGACGAGGGTTGCTAGTTCCAGATGTGATCACTCAGGATTTACAATAATAATAACAGTAACAAATAATAATAATAATAATAATAGTAATAATAGTAGTAGTAGTATAGTAGTAGTAGTAGTATAGTAATAGTAGTAGTAGTAATAATAATAATAATAAGACCAATCTGTGGCCCATATGATTGATCTAACCGGTCATTTCTATGGCGCCAGTATTACCTCTTGGTCTGGACAGGTATGTTATGATGTGGCTGATTTATGGTTCATTCTGGTGAAGTACCTCTTGTACGAGGTATGTTATGACATTGCAGTTGCTTCAAGACTGATTTAAGGCACTTTGTTAGACCGGCTTCGCAAGAGGACGGTAAGAAGGATTGTAAGTAATAGTGTGGTACTGGCGGCAGCAGCCCATCATCTGATACAACCTTGTAAAAACAGTGTCTGCTAGCAACAGACACTAGCTTAACTAGCAGTGTCTGCTTACTACAGAAACTAGCTTGACTAGAAATCTAACGGACAATATGTTGTATGGTTGTAAAGTATATTGGATCCTACATGCTCATAACCAATGCCGGGTAACAGATGTCGTTTATGTGACCAGCTTTTTCTCAGGTGATAAGGAATTCCAACTGTTGCTTACAGGCAGGCAAGAGTCAGTGTGGCTCGAGCCGTTATGTGCTTTATTACTAGACAGTATACATGTCCAGTGTATGACTATTTAAGGGGGAGGGAGGGGCTCAACTTTCCTACCCACTGTACCAAGACTTCAGGTTTTCCTGACCTTGGACTCCTAGAGGGATTCAAGTTATGTAGTCCTCCACATCCTGACCCAGCGAACTTTAGCCAAGCATCTCTAGCATGATGATGATTTTTGAATTCGGTTTCACCTGAAGCAACCATCCAGGGCCGGATTAACCATGCAAACTATACACGGAGGCCCCTGTCGTTTTTTAAATCGGATGGTGGGATGCTGTAATGGCATGCTATGATCTATGTGTGGAGTGATGGATTCACTGCCGTACACCGTGCTGCGAAAGTCAGTAGTTCAACACAAATTCGGATATTAAATGAAAACTAATGACTTGTCGCTGTGAATAAATGGCCGGTATAATGAATTTTATGTAAGTTTTTATTACTGCACAGATATTCTGACTCCAGTCGGGGGGGGCCCAGTCAGCAGGGCTCTATGCATATTTTGCACACTGGTTAATCCAGCTCTGCAACCATCGATTGACCTTGTGCATTGTTGTAGCGGCGCTATAGAAGTCATTAGATTAGGTTACCCTATCGAGTTAAGTGTCCAGTTGTAAGGACACTAAACTAAGTTTTTGTCTGCAAGTTACCTTTAGATTGGATTAGGTTATATTAAAAGGAGCATAAAACTACTTATAATCTTGGATCTTGACCTAGAACCGCACCTTTTTTGCCTGTGGGTGTTGTTTTGACTGAGCGCTTGTGAATTAGCTGGTTCCCGCCACTTAGCTTTCGTTGGGCACTGTAGAAATCGATTACGAATACGATAAAAGATGAATACTCTCCACTTGGAATCAATGATTTGATTCAGATTCCACTGCCTCACTTTCTCACCATGCATCATCTAACCAAAGATTCTGCCAGGAGATGCAGAAGCAGAGCAGTCGGACCCCTCCCTCTCTTGTATCCCTCCCGGGAAGATGGATTCTGCATCATAGGGAATAAGTTTTAATACGGCTTCAGAGACAGCTTTACGATCGGCATCATCATCGAGGGAGCAACGGCAGATGAAATGTTAAACGACGCCTTCTGCTCCTTCTTCTTCATCAACTTCCTCTGTTTTTCTTTCGGTTGCTTTTTTGCAGGCAATGTTTCCAACTCTGTAACTCATTATCTTCCGTTGAGGCTTCAGTTTCGTCTTTTGCGTGCCGTTGTCTTAGGGAGCTATGTCTAGTCGTTGCAGATACTGATGGTGTGGCTGGTGCCTATTTTGTGTCTTAGAGAGTAATTTGTAATTGGTTTGGATTGTATTATTATTATATTTTGTTGGTCAGTTGCTACGTGCCTGTAGGAGACAACCTGTGGAGACTGTCTCCATCTGTACAAGCATCATTTGTGTACAGATGAACCCATCTTTCCTAAGAACTCTAACTGCAGCTATACTAGTGCAAAAGGATCTTGAGATGTTCATTAAAGGGCTTTTATATAGCACCACTTAAAATTTATATGGCAGACATTTATATAGCTTCACTTAAAGAGATGCACCTCAAAGGTGACAACATGAAATCATGGTTGAAAAGAATGAGTTTCAAGCGCTTACGGAAAAGAAGCAAAGAATGTTCAAGGAGCAGATGTCGTAATTTTTGCTCACAACCTATTCGATAACGTTGGGGCAAGCATCGTTGCTGCATCGTGAAAACTTGGACCGGGGGGACAAGCAGGTCACCTGACGCAGCAGAGGAAGGGGTTTCTGTGGCCAGAGATAGATGGGACAACTATCTGCCGGTAACGAATACCCCCTGTCCTGCGCATATCCGGCGGTTCGAGGTATATCCAGACTATGTCGTCTTATATCGACTAGGGACTGTTGGACGGTGCGACAACCGGGAGCGATCAGCGAAGGACCACATCGCCCTGAACTCTGAACTCTTCTTTCGTCATTTAGTTGGGAATCTGTTGGTAGGGCTCTGCGTGTTTGCCTGAGCCATCGGCGACGGACCACATCGCCCGGAACTCTGAACTCTGAATTCATCTTTCAACTTTAGTCTGGAATCTGTTGGTAGGGTTCTGCGTGTGTGCGTGAGCCATCGGCGACGGACCGCATCGCCCGTCGTCGATGCTACGTGCTTCAGGAACTCTGAACTCACCTTTCAACTTTAGTTGGGAATCTGTTGATAGGGTTATGCGTGTTTGCGTGAGCTTGCCACTGGTGACTCTCTTCTAGTTATCTGAACAATGATTTTTTTGCTTAATTACATTTTATGTCGTTAAAGCTACCACTCTGATTCGTTTCTCTGGAAGAGGTGTTATACAAATTTCTGATTATGATTACTATTACAATTACATACTTTTGCCAGAGAGACAGCTGAAGAAAGATTTGTTAGGTAGTCATGCTTTGACGCTTATTTAGGTTTTCTAAAAGGCACTGTATAGATAGCAATATACCTTACATTATATACCTACAGAGAATCCTGCATACATACATACATACATATATACATACGTACACACATACATATATACATACATACATACATTCACAAGTACATAATGCGCATGCATATATACACATACATACATACATGTATACATACATACGTACATACATACGTACATACATACATACATAAATGTGAGCACCACTTGGAGTGGAAAGACATTACTCGTTTAATAACCTTCCCGGTCTGGTTTTCGGCCAACTGCCACAGAGACTCCGATGGATCTTATCAGCCGGAGAAAGAGGAAGGATTTTATAAAAACCCTGATCATCCGTTCAATGAGTCTTTAGTCCGCGTGTATTCCGAAGATAACACGATGCCTTTTGCTTGTGAGATCCATGGCGGTTCTGGGACCGCGCATCACTGAGCTGGTCAATTATCTACATCCAGTCGAGCTGGAAACTCTATCGTTGGTTGCTGAGGCAGCTCGTGGCGTTGCCAGTGGTAGATGGGCTTGATGGATGGCCTTGAGGTGCTGAGAAGTTGGACGAACGCCACGCGTGTAACATCTTTCTGTTGACTTAATCGAGTTTCATCCCTTGCTTCAAGCACAGTACATCAGCTTCCGAGGATTTCCTGAAACTTGAACTTTTTTCTCTTAGCTAAGGTAACACAAGGGAATTATGTGTTTCTTGCTTACCTTTATCAACTTGAGACCAAACTGAAAGTAATATTTCAGTCGAAAACCTGAAGTTGAATTGTAATAATAGTAATAGTAATAATAATATAGTAATAGTAATAATAATAATAATAATAATAGTAATAATAATAGTAATAGTAATTTTATTAATTAGTTTAGTTGGAAGAGGTGTTATGCAATCCCTAATTTCTGAAATCCTGAGGGATCACAAGTACCTTGGGTAAAAAATAATGACAAATTGACAATAAAAACAATAATAATAATAATTATTATTATTATTATTATTATTATAACAATAATAATAATAACAATAATAATACCGGTGACCGCGCAGCCTCATCAAATAGGATGACGTATGCCACCATCACTTGCACTCATGCCTTTGTGGCGGTGGCCTTTGTGGCGGTGGCCTTTGTGGCGGTGGCCTTTGTGGCGGTGGCCTTTGTGGCGGTGGCCTTTGTGGCGGTGGCCTTTGTGGCGGTGGCCTTTGTGGCGGTGGCCTTTGTGGCGGTGGCCTTTGTGGCGGTGGCCTTTGTGGCGGTGGCCTTTGTGGCGGTGGCTTTTGTGGCGGTGGCCTTGGAGACCAGCACTGAATGGAGCAAGGAAGGTCTGCACTTCATCTCAGAATTGGGAAGCCGGACACCCAATGCAACCCGTGATCCGCTAGAGACCCCTTACTTGTTCCGAAAGATCTTGGTGGCTGTTCAACGAGGAAATGCCAACTGCCTCTCCGAACATTGCCATCACGCGGTGAGACCTTAAATGGGCTGTGGTGGCGAAGGATCTCACCCGATAAATTCATTGAAAAATGTGCCGGGTTGCTATATGAAACCGTGTAATTGACAGACAGATGAGCCGAGGTCGAGGCCATACGGTCGCAACAGAAGAACGCAGACATTTACATTGAAGTGGCGTGGCGCTATTCAAACGGGCTGCAGTGGTGAAGGATCTCACCCGATAAATTTATTGAAGAATGTGCAGAGTCGAGGCCATGCGGTCGCTATATAAAACCGTGTAATTCCTTGACAAATGAGTAGGGGTCGAGGCCATTCGGTCCCTCTGTAACACTGTATACATTTACATTTATTTGACCCGACTCAGCGTTGCGTAACTGCACTGCGTGACCACCACATAGCCGGACGTTGCCCTCATTGTAGTTGTAAGACTATCCAGGAATTCTGAACACAAGAGTCAACAATCAACTCCAGATGGGAGTTGATCCACTGGGTGGGGTCTGCTGGTGCGCCGGGACCCACCACTGGTGCCTTTCCTCGTTATCTGAGCTTTGCTTGTTAACGAGTGAACTTTCTGTTCGTCATGACATTTAGCCTCGTTTACGCTAGCAGAGAGCGCCTCTGATAAGTTTCCCTGGAAGCGGCGCCATATAAATTTCTAATTACCGTCTACAGGTACCGTCTTTGAGCCTCGTATCAACAACACCAAGCGGCCGTGACTTTTGGTTGTATGTGTGTCTGTGTTTGTTTGCTGACCACTGCTTGTCTGCCTTTGTCTGTCTCCCAGGCTGAAACACGGGATATGTGGCTGGGTGTTGGTGTTCCATTGATTGACTCCGTTTGCATTATTATAGCGGCGCTATAGAAGTCTTATTATTGGCTTAGATTCAGTCAGTGTCCTAATTTCAATACAATACCTGTAAACTTGATACAGGTTATATATACATATTTTTGTGTGTGTGTGTGTGTGTATGTTTCTTTCTCTTGCTCTCTCTCTCTATCTCTCTCTCTCTCTCTCTCTCTCTCTCTCTATATATATATATATATATATATATATATATATATATATAAGTATAAGTATACAGAATATTCCCTGTTACAAGATTTTGGTTGACGTTGTTACCTATAATAAAATCTCTGTATATGCACAGATACATATGTAATATTTAGGTCTCTGTTTATGAATACCTACATGTTACATGTATATATAAAGGTATGTATATATTAGTAAAGCATCTCTGGTCTATGCTGAGCTTATTATATGTATATATATATATATATGTTTACTGTGTATGTATTTATATATATGTATTTACAAACTGACCTATACCTGTATATAATATGGTGTATGAATAGATCTGTTCCAAGTATATATATTTATTATACTGCATGTGTTTGATGGGTAGGTATAAATAATTGCATTGGTTATGGCATATACATATATATATTTATATAAAGTGATATTATCTATAGCCGGATATTTTGTGTATGTGTATGTATATATGGCGGTGCTATTTATAACCACATAGCATATTGTGTGTGTGCATGTGTGTGTGTGCATGTGGCTGTGTTTTGATTAAAGGTGGATGTTGCTAGAAGCCTAGTTCATGTGTTTTGTAAGCACTTTGTGATCTCTTGTGCCGGGGGTGGTGGTGATAGTTTGGGGGTTTTCAGGTGGTGGGCGTGAACTTACGTAACAGAACCAAAATGAGGCTCAGGTGGTACGTGAGACTGAACTGAAACAGATTGGTGGACAAGTTGATGTTTTATGTGCCAGATATGAACCAGTCTTTCACGTGTCTTGTGTACTGCTTAATGCTTCGTGGAAGCTGCCTCTTACATCTTGCTGTCTGTTTCTTGGTTGCTGCTTTTTGCTTGCTGCTTCTTGAGTCTGATTTCTGCTTCTTGCTTACTGCTCGTTGATTTTTGCTTGCTGCTTCTTGAGTCTGATTTCTGCTTCTTGCTTACTGCTTCTTGCTTTTTGCCTGCTGCTTCTTGAGTCTGATTTCTGCTTCTTGCTTACTGCTCGTTGATTTTTGCTTGCTGCTTCTTGAGTCTGATTTCTGCTTCTTGCTTACTTCTCCTTGCTTTTGCTTTGTGCCTTTTGCTTACTGCTTGCTTTTGCTTTGTGCCTTTTGCTTACTGCTTGATTTTGCTTTGTGTCTTTTGCTTACTGCTTGCTTTTGCTTTGTACCTTTTGCTTACTGCTTGCTTTTGCTTTGTACCTTTTGCTTACTGGTTGGTTTTTGCTTACTGCTTGTCACTTATTGATTCTTGCCTACTGCATCTTGCTTTGCTTCTTGCTTCGTGCTTGTTTCTTCTTATTAGGATTCCCAGTTTAGCCGAGAGTTGTTTGTGCAAGGTGTTTTCCATCTCTATGGGTGCATTCCATATCGGCCCCTAGTGCGCACCGTATACTCCGCACGGCGTGTAGTATACATTAACTATGTGTTCTTGAGTCGCGTGGCGTGTTTGGGGGACTGTACTCTGTGCATACTCGAGGCGAGTCTTGAATGCACCCTATCTGTATAAACAGTGCAGATTGTTTGATCAGCTGCTGGCTATTTGTTGTTGAGTGGGTGATTGACCTTTCAATTGGGTTATTGGATCATATGCGTCTGGGCATTTTTATAGCGCTTTTGTGAACATCTCAAGAGCCCTTTGCACTAGTTACTGCTCTTAGAGTTCTGTAGGAACGAGGGGTTCATCTGTATACAGATGATGCTTGTATAGATGGAGATGATCTCCACTGGTTGTCTCCTACAGGCATGTATGACCAACGAATTGGCAGTTTTGTGTGCAGGGTATGTTTGTATGTATGTATCAGGCTATTTATTTAGCTCCTTTTAAGAACATCACAAATGCGCTAAAACATGGCTGTCTGACAGTTCTGAGAAGGCGTGATTTAGTTCTAAAAGATTCGATTTATGGTATGAAGATGTAGTCTGTGGCTTAATGAGAGAAAACCGACATAACTTCACCATGTTTAGGGAGCGCCTTTGTGAGGTACTTGGGTGACAATGTAAAAATGTTCAGTCAGCTTTACGTTACAGCGCTTTGCATTGTATTACATTGCATGGGCCGATTGTAAGGCAGAGTAATGTTTTGCCCTGTATATTACAATCCATTGTGTTACATTTACATTACATGTACATATTGTCTTTTGCTGACTTGTGTTCAGAGCTCGGCTGACGACGCTGTTCCAGAACTTAGAGAAGCTGACGTCACGGGAAACTGCGCTGGTTCCCTGCTTTGCATCGGAAGACTATCAGCAACTTCGCCATCTGACGTCGAGAATACTTCAGTATGTCTCAACACAAGGTACTGACCAGTAGATCCGTCAGCTAATGATAATTAGTGATTTGAAAGAATAAATTGATATTTAAGTATGTCTAAACACAAAGTATGGGATCATTAGATGAGCCTCTTCTGGGCAGATCACCTGCAGTTTGGAAAAATATCCCTTTTGGGGAAGATTCCCTGTTGCTCCTTGTTAGCTATGAGCCATGAAAGCAACTGCCAAAACCTATCCAGATTTTGAGAAATCTACCCCACCGTACTGCATTTCATAAACAACCTTTTTCTGTTCTCATAATATTTGCTAGATAGCGCCAGTAGTTTTTTAAGCAGTCATAAAAATAACATACATACTGCCATACCATGCATGCTGCACCTAAGGCTAATGATGAATTGAAAGAACGAATCAATCAATCAATTTGTTAATGAGTCTTTCAATCAGCCAATCAACCAATTAATAAATTGAACAACTGAATTTTGATGTTATGCCCTCTGTAATTTTCTTCTGATTGATTGTGCGGCCAAGTCTTGTAAGGCATTCTGGGCTTTTGCCAGCGAATGCAATGTAACGTAACATGCATTAATATAGCGCCTTTAAAGCATCTCTCAAAAGCGCTGGTATTGAAGTATTGCTCGCTTTCACTGTATACATAGGAAGCATCATGAACTGTAATTCATGCATGGTGGCTGACTGCTAGTGGGTTTCTCTCTCACCTCTGTGTCTTGGTTTCAAATCCCGATAGATGTTGTGTTTGTGCTTAAGCCAAAAGATCTTACATGCATACGTAATTGCAGGCATACAAACATGTTTACATAATTACATATATGCATATATAATTACATACATGCATAATTACATACATGCATAATTACATACATGCATAATTACATACATACATTCATAATTACATACATACATAAGTCAGTAAGACATTTGTTAACATGGCATGTGTCTGTCGGCTGAGTGATGAATCATACATAATTACTTACATACTTACATAATTACATATACTTACTTAATTACATACACACATACATAATTACATACATACTTACATAATTACATACACACATACATAATTACATACATACTTACATAATTACGTACACACATACATAATTACATTACACATATACATAATTACATACACACATAATTACATACATACATTACATATATACCTTGAGCATGTTGGCCATTTGCCACTTACTTTGGGCTTAACATTTTTGGATGTTTTGCAAAATTGCCATAAATAGCAGCAATTTTGTTTATGGTTCAAAGTTACATAACCAGGTAAAGCCAACCTGGATTTTTGTGGCTGACACGTTTTTGTGTCTAGGGTAAAGTCACCCTGGGATTTATCTGGCTATTTCAGTGTCCGGTTTAAATTCGCCCAGGGCTCCTGTGGCTCGTTGGGTGGTAGTGGCGTTGGAATGGTGTTTGAGGTGTGTTCTCTAACGAATTTCGTGCAGATCGTTTTAATTGGTTGGCATACTTCCTTCACAGGTCAGCGGGCCATCAGATTAATTGGAGGATTCGATACACTTGGCTATGAATAATGGAGATCGAAGTGTCGCTATTCATAATTGATTTAATCAGCAAACTGTACAGTAGATCCTGGCTACTATTCTGTGGGATTGACAGCAGGAAGGACGAGTTTTGGTTGGTCGTTCACCTGTACGTTTGGGGTTTGATTCCCAGTGCAGTGCGTGTTAACTACGAGTGCACTGTCGATTCATGTGACGCCTTGAGAAAGGTTGTGGCTGCATTGGAAATCTGGGTGTGCTTCAGCCAAATGCTTGTTGTACCCCAGGACCACACCACTGACAACTGGTACTGTTGATGAAGCTCTCAGGTGTGATTCATGTGACTCCTCGAGAAAGGTTGTGGCACTTTTGGAGCTCTGGATGTGCTTTAGCTGAAAGCTCGTTGAACCCAGGACCATGCCACTGACAACTGAAACTGTTGATTTCTGTTTTTCTGAGCTACTGGATTTTGACTTTGGCTTCTCCAACAGATTATGATTTGATTGTGGTTTCACATCAAGAGACCATTGACTGATGCATTGTTCATTATGATAACAACTTATAACAATGTATAACAAAGCATAAGGGCGTTATAGAAGGGCGTTATAGAAGTGATAAGGGCGTTATAGAAGTGATTAGATTCGGTCACATAAGTCTGAGGTCTCTAACGAATGATCAGGTTACCTCAGGGGTAGGCGACAGGTTAGCATTCTGGACTGTTGTCCTAGAGATTGAAGGTTCAAATTCTCTCCAGGGCAGAAGGACGTTTTGAGACTAATGTTCTACTTGTGTCCCTGGCGAACCCGGCTATAAAACGAGCACATTGACTGTACACTTGATGGGAAGATCAAAAGACGAGTGACGGGTCTGACCAAACCAATCGAAAGCCAAGGCTTAGAAAATGAATTTTCTGACGCTACATACTCATGGCTGCCATTTCAGTGTTAGCTCAAGGGTCTGTATTTCACCCTCTTTCTTAATAACATGACCGGATTTGTTTCATTTGGGGCTCTGCAGAGAGATTCTTCAACCCAGAACCTCATGGCTAAGGACTAGTACTGATGGACGGCAACAGATGTACAGTCATCGTAGTAACCTTTCCTTTTGTTGGAAAACTAATGGCCATCCAACCAACCTGCATGCCCAGAAATAATGCAGCCAGCATGTGTTGTAGTATGTGTTGTGACCCTAACAATAGACACCTTTTGTCCACTCTCGTAAGGCCACATTAAACATGTATTGTATGTATGAATGTATGTATGTATGTGTGTATATGTGTGCATGTATGTATGTATGTATTTGTGTATGTATGTTTGTATGTATGTATATATGTATGTGTATGTATGTTTGTATCTGTGTGTATGTATATATGTGTGTGCATATATGTATGTATGTATGCATGTATGGGTATGTATGTATCTGTGTATGTATGTATGTGTATGTATGTATCTACACGTATTTATGTGTATGTATGTAAGTTTGTATGTGTGTGTATGAACATTAATATCCAGAGATGTATATCTATAAATTGCAACTGAACAGTTTGAGATTGACAACATTTGTAATGTCCAACTTGTTGCCAGTAACAGGTACTCTGTCTAAAGCCGCCTCGTAATCATAAAATTCCGGTTTTACTGTCCAGGAATGTCTACAGTTTTGCAGCACTGTATGAAACGAGCCAGCTAAGATGATTAATTGCGTTATTGATTGAGATGTTGTTGTTATAGTCGCTTGTTGCCTTGTTGCTTCCAGAGAAGTGCAACCGAGATGTTGTTCTTAAAAACACCGACTATTTAGACCGACTTCTGTACATACTCGAGGTGAGTCTACTGATTCTGAATCTAGTCTTTTTTAATAAGATAATTCATTAGTACCTTTTCTGTTTGTGCTTGTATGTATGTATTTCTTTGCATGTATTTATGTACGTATGTTTAAATATAGAAATAAATACACAGATGCATAAAAATGCTTACTTGAATGCATGCATGCAAATATATCCTTACTTGCATAAACGTAGATTACGTGCATAAAGGTGGTCTTTCAGTAACTTGTTTGGTCAATGATCATGCGGTCGTGGATTCGACTCCGTGTAACAACCCTAGGCAAGTTGTTTGCCTACACGTGCTTCTGTCACAAGCAATATAATTTGGTGCCGATGTAAGCTGGGAAGTAAACAGCGAGTCCTGGGATGCACTGGCCCTGTCCAGGCCCTTGGAATTCGTCCACTGCCTGCTCAAGGGCCAAGAAAAGGAAATGAACGTCTCCCCTACGTCTACCTTGTGGGATATGGGACACCCTTTACTTACACTTTACATGCATAAACACACATGTATGGATAAATAAATACATAAATATATACACACATGCATACGAGGCTGCATCTTGGAATTGGCATAAGAACATCATCTGTTTCTTACGAGACTGTTCTTCATATGATGCAGTTTTCCATGCTGCAGCAAATGCTGTGTTGTTGATAAATATCTTCTTGATTGTTTTGTTTGTGTTTTTTAAGTCCAGGCCACGTTTGCCACTCAAACAGGTAATGTCTGATATGTGCAGACACTAACGTATGTGGCTGCAACAATGGCAAACTTAAGCTGTCTGGTGTCAGATCACACTCACCGTCTCCCTCTGCTAGATGGTTTTGTTGAATTACTACTTTAAAAGGCCACAGTAGCATTTGGCTATAAACCACCATTTACTTCCGTACTAGACAGCTGATGTCAATGGGCTTTCAGGCTTCATTAGTGTCTAATATTTCCGGACATTACTTTTAAGAGCATAATTTGTGCTTCTGCCGAGTGTTGTCTTGTGCTTCACTGACTGGTTGTACAAGTTCTTTGTCTGAGACACTTCACTCGCACTTAATTTTCGCAAGCACTTACAAACCTGTCTTGTTCACTCATCAAAGCTTTTCACTCTGACTTAATTCATTTCTTGCTTGGTGGTCAATTCATTCATTCTTTTGTTCATCCGTCCATCCTTCTAGCCACCGATCCATCAATACATCCATCAACTTATCCATCCATCCGCCCATCCATCCATCCTTCCATATATCCATCCATCTATTTATCCATCCGTCCATCTGTCTTTCCATATATCCATCCTTCCATATATCCATCCATCCATATATCCATCCATCCATATATCCATCCTTCCGTAAATCCATTTATCCGTCCGCCCATCTGTATATCCATCCATCTGTCCTTCCATATATCCATCCTTCCATATATCCATCCATCCATCCATATATCCTTCCATCCATATATCCATCCTTCCATATATCCATCCTTCCATATATCCATCCTTCCGTGTATCCATCCTTCCATATATCCATCCTTCCATATATCCATCCTTCCATATATCCATCCATCCATAATTCTTATCCAGTTACATATTCCTTATAATATAATCTGCAGATGATTTGCTGTGTAATCATGAATGTATGATATCCTTAATACTTGTAAACTAGTCTGACAATGGCACGATATAAATGGAACAAAATAACTAAACAGTTCAACCGTGTTGTGTTTCTAGCATTCAAGAGATAGGGTCACGACCCTTAACCTGGTCTACATTTTGACAGAAGTTGTTGGGAGAACAAGTGAGTGTTACAGTTACTAAAAAATAAATGTTCTGAAACTGCGTTTAAGATGAAGTGTAACATAACAAAGCATATCAAAGTATGACAAAGCATAACAAATCATAACAACTTATAAACAGTGTATAACAAAGCATAACATGAGATCACAAAGTATAACAAAGCATATCAAAGTATGACAAATCATAACCTATAACAAAGTATGACAAAGCATAACAAATCTTAACAATTTATAACAAAGCATAACAAAGTATGACAAATCATAACCTATAACAAAGTATGACAAAGCATAACAAATCTTAACAATTTATAACAAAGCATAACAAAGTATGGCAAAGCATAACAAATCTTAACAATTTATAACAAAGCATAACAAAGTATGGCAAAGCATAACAAATCTTAACAATTTATAACAAAGCATAACAAAGTATGACAAAGCATAACAAATCTTAACAATTTATAACACAGCATAACAAAACAGAACAAAGTGTGTCGTAGCATAACAAATTATAACAAAGTATAAGAGCATAACAAATTATAACAGAGTATAATTTTACATAATCTGCACAGTATCGCTTAACAGCGCACAACAGAACAGCTTAACATAACAAATAGTAGCATACCACAGCAACATATCTTCACATAACAACTTTTGGTGTACCTGACTTGGCAAAAATTGTCAGCTGTAGATGATCTGTCGCCCCCCCCCCCCTTATCCTGGCCCGGAACTGAATCTGACCCAGCAACCTTGCTCTTGCAGACTTGCTGTGCTGGTGGATGAGCTTGTGTCTCTGACGATCTCTCGTGTGGCATTGAGAAATTTAGGAGATTTGCACTTACATTACATTGAAATGATTCACAAAGATTCAAACCTCGGATGTACAGATGTGAGACAAGCGCTTTAATCATCAGGCCACTTTGCTGTCGGATGATGGAGCCGTGCGCCGACATACAGCCCAAAGAGCTATGTATGCTACAATAAAAGAGCACCTGTTCTCTGTCTTGCCACCTCCACAAAAAATGAACGTCGGCAAAAAATCAGGCACTAATGTGGCTAAGGAGAAGAGCAGTTTTTTGTGCTAATTATGAGAAGCAGGCTGAGGAGAAGAGCAGTTTTTTGAGCTAAACGTGAGAAGCAGGCTGAGGAGAAGAGCAGTTTTTTGAGCTAATCATGAGAAGCAGGCTGAGGAGAAGAGCAGTTTTTTGAGCTAATCATGACTATGGAGTATTCAGTGACTTCATTTTTCCTAGTCCTGGCACTGGAGTGCAGGCAGCAAGTCCTTTCCCTCTCCTTCTGATCTTCCCACAGAGAGTGTACAGTCTTTTGTAACGGGGTTCATGAGGGACCACAAGTGGAGTAGAAATCTCGAAGGATCTTTCTGCACTGTTGGGGATTTGAACTCCCAACTTTTTGATTGACCATCCAACACTTTGACCATTAGACTATCACACTCCCTCTGACAGCTTGTAGATATCAATAGTGTCATGTATTGTGGTTCCACTTGTTGCAGTTATTTTGCTTGGAGTTAGAATATATCTCTGTCCCCTTCCTACTTCCTGTTTTCTCCACCCTCATCTTCTCACCCTCGTTTATTTTGCCCCGGTTGCTAATTCATGAAAATACTGGGGAGGCATAAAACCCAGTGCCATAACATTCCCGGTGGCTTGGAAATAGATGCCATATAAAAGTAAACAAAACACAAGCAGGAATTTTGGGTGGTCACTGTTACAACCGCACCTCTTTTCTGGCTGTTGGCCACTGTTGCGGTGATTTTTGCCAGACATGATATGCAACATTCAGTGTCTGCTTTTAAGAGGCCCTGTTTTCAGTGGAGGTAACTGAACTATGCTATGGAAACTTCTGCCTTGGTTTCCAGTTTCAGTGAGTTTGGCCTGACCTTCTGGCTATATCATCATCACCTCATTTTTTATCAGATCGTGGCGTGCGTTGAGTCTGATATAATTTATCAGGTTGTTTGCCACTTTTCCTCGTCTCTTTTCTGGTTTTCTTCTACTGAAGCCTGTCTCGTTTGCATCGGTTGAACCTTTGCCAACTCGATTCTGCTTCAGTACTTAAGAATTTATACTTGAAACTTAAGAATTTGTACTTGATAATCAAGAATTTTTCATCAATACTCTGTAATCTGTACTCAGTGTTCAAGGATTTTTACTTGATACTCAAGAATTTTTCATCAATACTCTTTAACCTGTACTCAATGTTCAAGGATTTTTACTTGATACTCAAGAATTTTTCATCAATACTCTTTAACCTGTACTCAATGTTCAAGGATTTTTACTTGATACTCAAGAATTTTTCATCAATACTCTTTAACCTGTACTCAATGTTCAAGGATTTTTACTTGATACTCAAGAATTTTTCATCAATGCTCTGTAATCTGAACTCAATATTCAAGAATTTTTACTTGATACTCAAGAATGTTTCATCAATACTCTGTAATCTGTACTCAATGTTCAAGGATTTTTACTTGATACTGAAGAATTTTTCATCAATACTCTGTAATCTGTACTCAGTGTTCAAGGATTTTTACTTGATACTGAAGAATGTTTCATCAATACTCTGTAATCTGTACTCAGTGTTCAAGGATTTTTACTTGATACTGAAGAATGTTTCATCAATACTCTATAATAATATCCAGGCATGCTGTGGTCCAGGATGAATCTGGTAAAAATTCCAAAGTGCATTGCAATGCAGGCTTGAAACAAGTACACCATGAACAATTGCAATATTTTCTTAATCTATTTCTTTAATATATGTTAATATATATTATATATGTACCTACATATATATGTACCTACATATATGTATACACTTATTTATACAGCGGCTGTCTAATAATCATCAAGAAGCCAGACAGGCAGAGTTACCCCAACCAATCAGTGATGGTGAACAGGTGAAAGTTCTGATAATGATGAGATGTTCTGCTTGTGTTTGAAAATGCAGATAACAGCAAACGCTTGTCGGTTCTGGTGACACACGGAGCGACGCAAGTTCTTCTTCATGTTCTTGTCTGTGAGGCAAAGCAGACGGACTGTTCGGAGGAACTGCTTATAGAACTACACCAGCTCATCGCAAAAGTCGGACCCAAAGGTCGGATGGGTGGCTCTGTATTATGTTAACATACATTTTTGAGTCTGTGTTCTGAGGCGAAATTGAGTGTGATTTGTCAGTTCTTAATTTCATTCAGGTCTAAACTCTAAAACATTCATCTTCCACAGACCTTATCCTGACTCCCTTTTCCTCTTATCCCTCTTTCTGCTCCAATCCCTAACATCACCCACCGTAGCTGCCACGCTCTCTGCATGATTCTTGGATCTTGACCTGGAACCGAATACTTTTGCCTGTCAATTTTGTTTTGACTGAGCGCCTGTGAACGAGCTGGTTCCCACGACTTAGCTTTCATTAGGCGCTGTCGAAATCTCGAGCTTATGATCATGATTACAAGAGCTTGTGAATTGGTATGTTTTCTCAGCTTTCCTGTACTTATCTATTAATAGCACTTCATATCATTTGGTTACCTAGCACGTTAATTGCATACGTAGATAAACTAGTTATTATTTGCAGTTGTTGGTAATTAGTTTTAATGGTAGATGCTATCAACATCTACCATTAAAACTGATTATCAACAACTGCAAATAATAACTATCATTTGATGTGTACATCATCCATTTATTATTTATTATTGGACTTGTTTGCACCGACTTATGACATTTTAAAGCACCTTTGAAGTAGCTCGCTCCTGACAGTGCTGTATAAATTATCCTGATTACAATTACAGTTACAATCAATTGCAGAATGTCAATTACATTTGTAGATCGTAAATTCTGTGTGAAGGCGCGTCTGTACCAGGCCCTCGGGGTTTCGCTGAACCTTCTACGGAACTACAACACCCAGCCACGAATTCTCCTTCCGATCATTCACGTTCTCAAGTTATACTCTGCCGATGGTCAGTCAACATGTTCGTTTTAGAAGCATTTATATAGCTCCACAGTTTTATGATGGTCAGTCCACACGTTCTGTTTATAAACATTTACGTAGCGTCTTTTGTGTGACTGAACTTGAGGCTTGAGTTACTGTTCTAGGTGTATTTGTTCAACATATTTGTTTTATAAACATGTATGCGGTTGCGGGTTCGACTCCGTGTAACGACCCTGGGCAAGTTGTTTGCGCACACCGTGCCTCTGTCACCAAACAGTAGAATTTGGTACCTGCGTGAGCTGGGAAGTAAACGGCAAGTCCTGCGATGCACTGGCCCCGTGTCCAGGACATTGGGATTCATCCATTGCCGGCTCAAGGGCCTGGAAAAGGAAATGAGCGCCTCCCCTACGTCCCACTTGTGGGATATGGGATACTTTACTTTACTTTTACTTATGTACTAGAACACTGTTTCTGATGACAGTCAACATATTTATTTCAAGCTAATCAGACTCCATGTTTGTAAGTATCCAAAAACTTGTACTCTGTAGCACTTTTTAAAAACCTCACAAAGGTGCTTTGACGTGACTATATAGCAATTCTAAAAGGGTACATCTTAAGATGGACCGTGAATGTTTCATGAGACGTTAGAGGAGAAGGAGTTTGAATTTTCAGAGGAAGACTGTTCCAGAAGGACGGTCCAATGCATGAGAGAGCATGGTGTGCCTGTGCCGTCATACGGGAGTGCGGAACTATACAGTCTCTGTGGGTCGCCGAGTGCAGCATGTTGCAACGCTGGACAACTTGTTTGCTGACACTTGTCTTGTGCCTCAGATTCAGATTTACTGACTTAGTGCAAGTAATAAGTGCACTTGAATTAATTTAATTTAATTTAATTTAATTTTAAAATATATAAATGGATATTGTAATCGTAATTCCGACATTTCTACAGTGCCCAACAAAAGCCACATCACGGGAACCAGCTTATTCACAGTCGCGTTGTTAATGGATAAATACATGCTGTGCAATAATATTAAATCACGTGAAAGGAATCGATGTATTTTTTGATGACTGTGTTTCAGTTGTGAACGCATCCTACTTGGGTAAGAATGGTGCTGTGACATATCTGTTCAAAGTTTTCGCGCTTTGTCAACGAAAACATCTGCTGCTGCTGAAACACTCGCTTGAAACGCTCAGCCACCTCGTCAAGTCCAGTTAGTAGGGAACTGGTTTTTTGTGTGCACATCATAAGTTATGCAGGATTTGAAAGTTGCACTGTTGTATCATTGTTGTTGTTGTTGTTGTTGTTGTTGTTAATGGATCAAGTGTTGTCTTACTTCCTCCAGAATTACTGCAACTATCTGACCCAACCAGAAATGCTTCTCTTGCAATCTCTGCTCAGGGGTCTTCATTTGAAACTGAAAAACTCCTCTTCCACATATCCTATCCTGATTTCTTCGCTTTCCCTATAACCTCTGTCACAACTGGAATTCTGAAACCATCCGCCACACCCATTTGAATGTCTGCCTTGGTAGCCGATTGGTTAGAGCGCTCGCTTGTAACGCAGAGAGTACAGGTTCGAGACTCCCATTAGATGGTTACTGTGTAGGGATCTTGAGCAAGTCCTTAACTCACAATTGCTCAGTCGTTAGATAGTTGCGCTTAATGAATAATAATAATACCTGCCTGACTCTTGGATTTCAACCTGGAACTGAAAATGCCTACCGTTTTAGTTGTGACTGAGCGACTGTAGATAACATGATTCCCATGACGTAGCTTTTTGGGAGCAGAATAAATCCAGAGATTATGGTTATAAAATACTTGCATACAACTGACGAAATACTTGCGTACAGTTGATAATACACTTGCATACAACTGATGAAATTCTTGAAATACAACTGATGAAATACTTGCCTACAACCGACGTTTTGTTTGGCAGAAAGCAACGCCGCTCGTGCTGTTGGTCAGGGAGGAGTCTCGGTTCTGCTTGGCATGTTCAATGACTGGCACAAACTAGACACGAAGAATCGGCACATCGGAATACGAAAGGCAGTTCTCTCCGTCCTCAAGAACCTCACCAACCTCAGTCAGTGCCAACTTCTGTCTTTCAATCTCCATTGCATTCACTTTCTATGCATGTACATGATGTATGTCCAGAAAAAAATAACCCTAAGATAAATTTAAATAACTGAAGAAAATTTTAAAAATTCATTAATATGTTTGAAACATCCAGTTAGTCATTTTTTGCAGGAGGCACCTCCAGACAGAACAGACGTTCCGCTTACTTATGGTCACCTGTTACTCAGTAGCAGCGAGATGGCTATTAACATACTTATAAAACAACGTATCCTTTGTATTACCACAAAATCAGTGACTGTCAAAGAACAAAATGAAAAAGGCTATTAGATTATTGTTGTTATTATTGAATTTATCTTTTATTTATTGCAACAGAATTTGGCCCTCAAGCATTAAATTAAATTAAGTTTAAATGAATGAATTGTTTGTTGCTTGTACCTCTTCAGAGTCTGGTTGCGAGGCTCTGGTAGTGGCCGATGGTATTCGCATCCTGTACGTCGCCTGCCAGGAGACGATTGACTGTCGCCAGGTGGAGTCACTGATCTACATAGCAAGCATCATCATGCGCAAGTGCTTTCCACGCAACCACCTGCCACTTCCGTCCCTCAAAAATCCTCTCATCTTCCGCCTTCCAGTCGAAGACCTTCTGGAACACTCTGACTCAGCTGACCCAGCGCAAGGTATGGGTGCATTGGATGCATTTATGAAGAGCCTTTTAAGAACCTCTCATGTACATTGTATGTGTGTATGTGTGTATATCCTGTCCTGACTCCCCTTCTTCCTCTTATCCCTCTTTCTGCTTCAATCCCAAACATCACCCACTGTAGCTGCCATGCTGTCTTTCTTCCAGACTCTTGGATCTTGACCTGGATCCGAACCTGTGTTGCTTATCGATTTTGTTTTGACTGAGTGCCTGTGAATAAGCTGGTCCCAGTGACTTGGCTTTTGTTGGGTGCTGTAGAAATCTCGGGATTACGATTGCGATACAATTAACTGTATATGCATATATATGTATATGTATGTATGTATGTATCTATGTATGTATATGTGTATTCAGTTAGATGTTTATATAGCGCCTGTAAAGAACCTGTTAATGATCCTGAAAGGTGGCCATCTAACAGATCTTAAGTTGCATCTGTTTTTGATATTTTACTTCAGTCCCTTTGAGCAGATCTAATAGGCACTGTGTCCAGCTACAAACATACATACAAACATGTGCACGCTTCTCATAATCATACAGTTATGATATGCATACATACGTATGTATGTACGTGCATGCATGAGATTATTCTGACCGTGAAACTGTGGATTGTGAATGGTGAATCCTAAAGCAAGGCCTGGGTCGCAGGAGTAAGCATTCTACCGTTTCATTTGTGAATTTGGTTGTACAGGTGAAGAAATCGGTTACGAAAGTTCTCTGGATAATGACGATGATATCAGCAGCGACGATGACCCTGAAGTTCGCAAGGTCGATTCGGATGTAAGTAGTCTTGCCTTGCACCTCAGCTTCATATTTACCGATTTATTCATATTTGTTCATGTTTATTGATTGTTTATTTATTTGTATGTAAGCACCACGGACTCATATTTGGTGTGTGACTGTGTGTGCATTAAAAATTTTCTTAATTATAATAATAATAATAATAATACTGATCTTGCATGCAAAATGGTGGTGGTGGTTGTGGTGGTGGTGGTGGTGGTGGTCGTGGTGGTAGTCATGGTGGTGGTGGTGGTGGTCGTCGTGGTGGTCGTCGTGGTGGTCGTCGTGGTGGTCGTCGTGGTGGTCGTGGTGGTGGTGGCCGTGGTGGTCGTGGTAGTCGTGGTGGTGGTCGTGGTGGTGGTCGTGGTTGTAATCATAATAATAATACTGATCTTGCACATAAAATAATGAACTAAATGCATTAATGAACTAAATGAATATTGAATGCATTCAGAGAATGTGAGTTTGTGCAGATTTTAAATGTCAAACCTGAACCATCTTTTTGATAACCCATGTTAAGCTAATATTTCTTTAATATTCAGGAAGATGGAGAAACTGATTTATCTTACGACAAAACTTACCAGCGATCGTGGGAAGATTTGATTATGTACAAATCGTTTTTCTCAGAGCTTTATGAATACGACGTAAGTTACCGTTACATCTTTTCCAAACTACTTTGGCAAATTTTACAATAGCAACAACAACAACAACAACAATGGATAGTCATTTTCAAGTCCATGCAGTTCAAAAGGCTCTATATAAATGTTTGTGAAAATAAACATATGGTTTTTTATTTTTTTTTATTTTTAATTTTTTTAAATTCTGAAATCAAATTGCATTTCACATTGAATCAGATTTTTTAGTTATATTGTTTGAGTTTAATTGTATTGGCTAAATGTTTTGTGAATTCTCCAATCGTAGGCACTGATTGCGTTTGATTCAACGTTTAACACGTCCACCAATTCCTCTTCATCAGCTGTGAACTCTCTGTCGATGAAACCGACATGTCGCTCCTCCATCGATCTTCGCAAAAACAATAATTCAGTAGTCACAATTTGTCTGGACCAGTCATCACTGACTGAACCTCACCAGCTCCTCAGTGAAAGTCTCCAGCAGACTCAACTCACTTCTCTCAAACTCGGCTCATCTTGTCTTTCTGTTCCCGACTCCTTTCACCCAGAGTCTGATCCCCTGAACAACAGGAAAGACCCCAACAGCTGGTCCGTGCCATCAATTTATGCTGCCGATGCCTCCCCAAAAACCTCGAAGAAGACACGTAGTCCCAAAGTGAAACGGAAAAACTCGTCGACGAAGCCGACTGCTGGCGGAAAACAGAAAGAAAAAAAGTCGAGCAAGTCGAAGGGTGTTGGGAAGTCGTCAATGGACGATTGGTTGTCGTTTGACCTGAGTGTCGTGATGTCAACGCTGACATCATCCAGAGTCTGCAGCGAAGACTGTTTGCATGAGTCGAGGTTGGACAATGCAGCCAGCGATGACGACGACCCAGGGATGCTGATCGATGGGGAGGAAGCGATGCAGCAGAAAGTGGATGATCCGGACATGTATGCGGAGCTGGCGACGCACACAGTCAGCGTTGGTGTCTTCAATAAGCTGGCGTATCCAGAGTTCTACGGTCACTGCGTTCCTCCATTCAAAGAACTGCTGTACGAGAAGAAGCTGGGAACACAAAGGTCAAGTTTAATTTGTAAAATCTGTTTTTTCTAAGTCCCAGAAAAGATTAGGTTAGGTACTGATGTAATTTAAGGATGTCTGTACATGATGTAGATACACTGGAGTCACCTTCTAACGCTGTTTTCAGGAGCCAAGCTCTAACGAGGACACGTTTTCGTGCGGTCAGTCTGTAACAATGCGTTTTATAAGAAGTTTCTGGCTTCTTGTCCTTTCTGTTGGTCAGGCAACTCACACAGATTTAATGTGCATCATTGTTACTGCATTGGTTGTTGCAGTGGCTATTGATGGTATTGTGATGTTGTCTATGACAGTTGTTTTTATAACTTGTTTTTATGTGTTGATTTTATAACTGTTATTATAACTGTTGTTTTTTAAGGTGTTGATTTTATAACTGTTATTATAACTGTTGTTTTTTAAGGTGTTGATTTTATAACTGTTATTATAACTGTTGTTTTTTAAGGTGTTGATTTTATAACTGTTATTATAACTGTTGTTTTTTAAGGTGTTGATTTTTTAACTGTTATTATAATTGTTGTTAGAACTTGTTGCTGCAAGTGTTGTTATGACTGTTGTTAAAATTGTTGTTATATCTTGCTATAAGTGTTGTTATTACTGTTGTTGTTTTAAGTGGTGCTGTTATAACTGTTGTTGTTATAAGTGTTGTTGTTATAAGTGTTGTTGTTATAAGTGCTGTTGTTTATAACTTTTGTTGTGGTGTTTGTAGGCAGATGATCTTTGAGGACATTGACCGGTTCATAAATCCTGAACAAATCATCGACCGAGTGGTGTATGACCTTGATGCGATCGTATCGATGTCTGCTGAAAACATGCAGCCAAACCTCATCAATGACGATGAATTGAGGTATTCATTGCTCCAATATTTTCCACGCCTCAATTCGCATTTCTGTATGACCTTGGGCATGTTAAAAATTTTGTTCATAATAATTGTTTATTTTCTTAGATTCATGGAGCACGACTGTGTAATTTTGATGTATTTATGATTTATTACTTTTTGAAATCTAAAATGAAATAAATATCATTTTTTTAATCCTGTAAATCTGTAGGGTATCAGGAAAAGAATGTTTGTCTGATGTCTTGATGTTCAACTCTATGTTTGAATCTGGAAACCTTCGCAAGGCTGTCCAGGTTGGTCTTACCTAACTTTATTTTGCTTCTTAAAATCTAATCTATTATTATCTAAAGTTGCTGTCGCACCAGTTTATCAGCACACAATCAGCAGGCACTCTTCATTTTATCTTTTTATCCATGTATGTACCAGTATGTGTGTAGGCTTATGTATGTATGTATCAAACATACGAACTCACCTCTTGCAATTTCTGCTTGGGTCTTTCACTTAAAACTGAAAACACTCCTCTTCCACAAATCATATCTTGATTCTTCCTCTTCCCCTTATCTCACTTTCCGGTTCATTTCCAAACACCATCCACCATAGCCGTCTGACTGTCTCCCTGCCTGATTCTTGGATCTTGACCTGGAACCAAACCCTTCCTGCCTACCGATTTTGTTTTGACTGAGGGCCTGCGACTTAGCTTTTGTTGGTCGCTGTAGAAATCTTGAGCTTACGATTACGTGTGTGTATGTATGTGTGTATCAACACAATTAATGTAGCACCTTTTTGAATATCTCACTAAGCACTGCACACATGGTTGTTAAAGAGAGTTTTTTTGCACAGAATCTAATGCAACAGTACATTAATGCAACAGTACATTAATGCAACAGAACATTAATGCAACAGTACATTAATGCAACAGTACATTAATGCAACAGTACATTGATGCAACAGTACGTTAATGCAACAGTACGTTAATGCAACAGTACGTTAATGCAACAGTACGTTAATGCAACAGTACATTAATGCAATGGCAGACGATTACAGCAGTCCAGTACATGAGAATATGAGAATATGTTAGGCTCTTGAAGTGGAAGTGCGGAAGAGAGACACCTGCACATTTACCCGGGTAGCAGAGGTCAGCATGATCGCCCACTCAGCTGACTTAACCCTTTAACGACCGCAGAAATTTTTTTCACCTACCCCCTCACGACCGCACATTTTTGGCAAAAACGGCCAAAAAATAAAAAATTTGAACTTGTTTTATCTCTGTCAGTTTTTTACATGTAGACATAAGGTAAGCACCATTCTTTAGCATTTTATCTCCTATTCCCAACATCTGTCAAGTTTTTTTACAAAAGAAATTTTGGGGTACCCCAAGTTGCCCCAAACTATATCCCCCAAAAAATTTGCTATATTTTTATCTTCAAGACAGTCTACAAAAATTTTTGAATGACAACATATATAAATTGAGCACAAAAAATGTGCAGAAATTGTTGCCAGATAGAACCAAACAGAAATTTTAAAAATATTTTCATAACTGAAAGAGATACAATTTTTTAGTATATAGACTGTTGTCATAAAAACTGAAGAAAATTACAGGAAAAAGGATAAAAGTAAAACAAATTGAACTTATGATATCTCTGTTGGTTTTTGACATGTAGGCATAAGGTAAGTAACATTCTTTAGCATTTTATCTCCTCTATCCATTCATCTGTCAAGTTTTTTGGGGAAAATTTGTTTTGGTATATCCAAAGTTGCCCCCAACTGTACCCCAAAGATATACAGTTTTTTTAGTATTTAGACCGTTGGGTAAAAACTGAAGAAAATTACAGGAAAAGCCTAAAAGCAAAACTAACTGAACTTGTGATATCTGTGTCAGTGTTTGACATATATACATAAGGTAGACATCATTCTTTATCATTTATCTTCTCATCTTTTCCAACCTATAATTATATTTCTCAACACAACATTTTCTGGGTAACTGAAAACTGACCCACAATCGCCGCAGGCATATAGCGGATGCCACTGTCATCCAACTCCATATCAGTGTGCCACTTGTTCACTTCGTATTGCCAACAGTCTTGTGTGATCCATCTGACACGTTTTATTCATCAGTAGAATCACAACTTTCGTTAATATACGACCATTCGTCCATCAATCGGCGAATTTCTTCCTCCGGTAAACAACGCTTCGCCATTTTGGGACATTTAAATATCCATTTTTAACTACACGCTGGCCGATTTAAATGTCCATTTTGATTGGTTGATTTTTATATTTTTGAGGTGTTTTCCAGGGATTCCGCTGATATAATATGGATTAAAATTATACCTATTTGCCTAAATAACGTAGAATTCTAAAATTATAAGGATTACAAATAAACAATAGAGGTTACGATATGACTAGTCCCATCTACTACGGATTAGTACCGTGCGGTCGGCTGACGTTACTACCGATTAGTACCGTGCGGTCGGTAATGAGTTAAGACTGGAACACATACATAGATGCAATGCATGCTTACAATTACCAATGATGTCGTAATCTTGATGTGGTATCGGAATGATTGCAGATACGTCAGTACGAATACGACTTGATGCTGAATCCGGATGTCAACACGAACCGTTTTCATCAGTGGTTCTACTTTGAAGTTAGCAACATGGAAGCCAACGTACCGTATCGTTTCAACCTCATCAACTGCGAAAAGATGAACAGCCAGTTCAACTTTGGTACGCATGCACTGGCTCCAACGAAGTAAGGTAAAGTAAGGTAAGGTAATGAAAATTAAAAATCATTGAAAGTTTGAAAATGAAGAATCAACGAGATTACTAAGACAATGAGCAAAAACTTTAAAATCTTGCTTTAAAATCTGTCCGATAGCCATGTTTCAACAACTTTGAGCGGTACATGCTCACTTATGTATGTGTTTATGTATGTGTTTATGTATATGTTTATGTATGTGTTTATGTATGTATTCATATGTGCATGCATGTATGCGTTACTTATGTACGTGAACAGCTTTCAAAAAGACCAGCATGTGCTTTTGGGGACTTGATTTTGTTTTTGGCTGGTTTCTATCATCACATTTTTGCTGGCTGCCTGGTTTACTGAACTTTTGCATCACATTGCTTTACCTGTAGAATTTCCATGTGATGGGGTGGCTAAAAGTTTTGATATAAAGTATGCAAGTTCAAGACTTGTGTAATGTGTAATGCATCGGACTTCTACATAGTTTTATTTTTAGTTTCATTTGTGTACGAATTGTGTATAACTTATTTAGCTTGCTTACATAATGATACTTGCTTTGTTTACATTTCGATTGCCATCTAACGTCACTAATGTTAATAGGTGACCCTATTTAAGCGGGACCCTGGTCCCTTCTGGGTTTGCCTTTTGTATCCTGGCAAACTGTATGTTTTATGTGCAACCTGATATGTTGAATTTGGGATCAATAAAGAGTAAATCAATCAATCAAGACTCCATTGGATATTTGGAATGTAGGAAACCTCAAAGCACACTTGCCTATTGCCTGGTTCATTCCTAGTAGTGGCGCTATATCAATTTAGAAAACTAGTTAAGCGAGCACTTTTCGTGTTTCAGGCATGCGGCCAGTTATGTTTTCGGTCGCTGAGGCAATGCAGGGTCGACCGTACTGGTTCCGTGCCGGAACTAAGATCTGCTACTACAAGAACCACTTTGTACGCAGTTCGCAGACGACGGGAGGCATTCGTGGAAAGACGTACTACACAGCTTGCTTCACGATAACGTTTCGCCACGAGAGAGACGTCTGCTACATCGCGTACCACTACCCGTACACCTACACGATGCTTCAGGTCTGGTATCTTCACTCTGACGAGGTCTTGTGAGGTTCTTAAAAGGCGCTATATAAATAGCAGGGTACATAAATACTGGTGCTCTGCTTTTGAGCTGGTTCGTGGTTTCCTCACTGTACCCCTGGTAAGTTAAGTAATCGTGATTAGTTAAAGAAGTCAAAGAGCAATTCATTTATGCTGACTGTAGAAGGCAGGCAGTCCTCTTCCTCGCCTCCTGATCTTCCCACTGACAGTGTATGGACAGATGGGGCATGGTAGCATAGTGGATAGAGCGCTCGGCTTGTAACGCGGAGAGTACGGGTTCTAACCTCTTCCAAGACGATTACTGTGTAGGAACCTTGAGCAAGTCCCTCACTCACGATTTCTCGGTGCCATCGGTTGATGTTAAGTCATTAGATAGTGGCGCCTAATAAATGCAGAAATAATAATTGTGCTCAGTTTATAGCTGAATTCAGTATGGGGTACAAGAACCCTGAGACATCTTTCTCCCCTGGTTGGAATTTGAACCTGTGATCTCTGATTTGACAGTCGAACAGATAACCAATATTTCTGTTGAGCAACCCCATTCGGTTAGAGAATTATAGGACTCCAGCGAGTAAGTCTGCTGGGTAGACGTGAACTCCCAATCATTCGGGGGTTTGAAGCGAAGTTCAGAATGAGTCCTGATATCTGCTACATCATGTGCTTTTTTTGATTGATAATGTTTTCTGTTTCAGTTTGCACTTATGAAATTTTTGAGAGAGGCATTATCAAATTCAAGTTGTATTGTATTGTATTTCTGGTTGTAGTATCACTTGAAGAAATGGGAAAAGACGTACAATGCGACTAACATTTATTTCCGAAATCAGGCTCTTTGTGAAAGTGTCAGTGGAAATTCCATTCCGCTCCTCACGATAACGTCTCATCCGATCTCGTACGACAGGGATGGCATTAACCAAATGAGTAAGGAAATTTCCATTCTTTTGTGATCTTCAGAAATGTTCGAAAGTACTGGACAGAGTTTCTGAGCTGAAAACTAAGAATATCAAATGAAGATTCTAAGAATTGATTTAAGGATTCAGTCATAAGTGATAACTTGAGTTCTTGAACATCAAACTGTGGTCTAAATTTGTTTACATATCTGTTTTGCAGATTTGTTTACATATTCAAAATTTATACTCTTATATATATTCATACATTTATGTATATTTATATTATATTATTTATATATATTTGTATTCATTTACTTGATTGTTTTGCCAGAAAATCGACCGTACATTTTTCTCACTTCTCGAGTTCATCCTGGTGAGAGCAATGCCAGCTGGGTCATGAAAGGTAAGTTATCTCAAATTACCTTAAATTACCTTCTCTTGCCTTTCTTACCTCACCTTTATCTTGCCTTACCGCACCTTACTTTACCCCGGCTTACCTTACCTTACCTTACCTTACTTTAATTAACTGCAGCTTCATTTGCTGTTCCTTCCTATGACTTATTTTATTAATGTGAGAGTATGTTGTGTTTATTTTTTTATGGTTTTTCTCAGATTTATTCATCTTCATCACTGGGACAAGCAATTTCTTCTGTCACAGTTTCATTTGAAGCGACCTTCGATTGATGCGTATGACTACGGCGCTGTAGAAGTCTTAAACACAATCGCCCCAACAACTGCTCTCCCCTTCTCTCTCTGGTCTTCTAGCAACCGGACTTTGTTCTTGACATGGCATCTTTGGACAACCCCACTGACTTGACGCAGCACTCGTGAATAAGCTGTTGCCCTGCGCTTAGCTTTTAAATAGCGCTTTAGAAATTTCGAGTTTAAGATTACAATTATAATTATGAAGTCTTTAGTTTAGATATTGTGATGAAATTGAAGTGATGCGCTTTCATTACTTAGGAACAATTGAGTTTCTGATGAGTGATCATCCAACTGCTAAGTCGCTCCGAGATGCGTACATATTTAAAGTTGTTCCAATGCTCAACCCGGATGGAGTCATCAACGGAAAGTGAGTAACAGAGTGTCACTAATATCACTTATCTTTTGCAATTTACTGTCCTGTTCAAACGAGGTGTTGAAAAGAACTGGGAAGAAAGTTCTGTGATAGTTACATTAAGGGGGTGACAGAAAAAATGGATTTTCACATACTGAGAGGGGACTCGCTCTTGTGAACTGCCACTGAGGGCAGAATGGAGGGAAGGAAGACCCAGACAGATATCGGAGTAATTCCACTGTTTAACGACATCTTATGGCATCGAAGGCCATTGACGTCGCCCTCGTCCTTTATTCAGGCTTGGGACTGGCACTGCCCAAATACAGCAGTGGCTGAGTTACCCAGACAGATCTTTTGGAATTTACTGTCCTCTTCTGTGTGTTCTTATTAATTGGTTCATTCAGAACATTTATATAGCGGCCATCAGAGATACCTGGTCAGAGTTGCCTCCAGATCAATCCTGGCAAAGAGAGCAGTTTTCATTGTGCCTGCAGCATCGTTGGCCAGTAGGACATACAGATCCAGATGGAGGCTATTCCAGGTGGAAGGCCCAACCATTTGAAAAGCACAGCGTTGCTTTGCCAGAGTGCCTATGTTCTGTTAGTTCTTTAGTGTCTTTCAGGTCTAAACTTGAGACTCATCTGTTTCAGCTTGCTTATCCAACGTAACCCTTCTGATTTCCATCTCCAGTGGCCATGAGTTTAAACTGAGGTTTCATTTGATTAATTCCCAGTACATTATAATAACAGCACTATAACAGTCATTGGATTAGATTAGATTAGATATTTCTATAGATTATAATTTAAATGAGTGAAAATAGCACTTAATCCAAAAGTATAAGGAATATTGATAAAACACGTTGAAGCATTGATGCTAAATAGATGATTATATATGGTTTATACATACATGAATGGAAGAACAATTTCAATAATCTTTGTTCTAATACATACATATATACACATACATGCATACATAGATGCCTACCTGCTTAGATACACATCTACATACATGCATACATATGGGGCACGTATATATATATACATATATACACACACATACATACGGACATACAACTTAAAATACATCTTTTGTTACATTTTGATTTCAGTCACCGGTGTTCGTTGGTAGCAGAGGATCTAAACCGGCGTTGGTTCCATCCCTGTCCAAAGCGCCATCCTACCATCTACCACACAAAAGGCCTGCTCCAGTACCTCAGTGCCCTTGACCGAGCACCACTTGTTTTCTGCGACTACCATGGCCACTCCCGACGCAAGAACGTCTTCCTCTATGGATGCAGTCCAAGTCTGTCCTGGTTGACAGATGACCTCGATAATCCAGGATTCCTTGCAAACCAGACAGAAGACACTGGTTACAAGGTAATCTAATCTAATCTAATCAGACAGAAGACACTGGTTACAAGGTAATCTAATCTAATCTAATCAGACAGAAGACACTGGTTACAAGGTAATCTAATTTAATCAGACAGAAGATGCTGGTTACTATGTAATCTAATCTTAAGTGATCTAAGTTAGGGTACTTAAAGGTTAGGTAAGGTTCACGTGTTTACTCTGTGTTGGTTGACTTACATGATCTGAAAGTTACCCTACCTTCCGTCTTTCTCCAACCTTTGTTCTTACCTAACCAGATCGAGTTAAATAAGTTTGTAAATAATAGAAATAGAATGCAAACACAAGTGTTTTGATGTTGCTCTCCTTTCCAATGATTACGGGGTACGGCAGCCGATTGGTTAGAGCGCTCAGCGCTCGGCTTGTAACGCGGAGAGTCTGGGTTTGAGCATTGAGATGGTTACTGTTTAGGGACCTTGAGCAAGTCCTTCACTTACAATTGCTTTGCACCTTAGATTCAGATTTATTGACCTTGCATGTGTAATAAATGCAAAACTATAATAAATGATAATAATAATACTAGAAGTGCACACACAACTGTATGTGCATTGTTAGTGCCAAGCAATTGTTTGTGAAGGACTTGTTCTGTGTCTCCGCATGGTAACTGGCACTGCAGACGCTCGAACCTGTACTCTTCACGTTACCTGTTGAGTATCCTAACCTTTAATCAGGTTCCATGCCCCATCAGGTAACTTTAATCTTTTACCTTATGTGCTTTTAGCTAATCTGACCATATTTGCTTCTTCATTTGTGCTTTATGTGAGATGCTTGTGTGCAGACTCTGCCAAAGCTGCTACAGAGCCTGGCGCCGGCGTTCAGCCTCAGCAGCTGCAGCTTCGTTGTGGAGAAGGCGAAGGAGACGACGGCCAGGGTTGTCGTCTGGCGACAGATGAGGGTCCTACGCAGCTACACGATGGAAAGCACCTACTGTGGGTGCGACCAAGGACTCTACCGGGTAACTTACTTACAGGAAAGCAGGTCTTATCATCATCTGATACCACCTGTTTTTGTCATCTCCTGTCATCTGTTGTCATCTGTTGTGCATGAGACCATGAACTATACTGGGTAATGCAATTATATGAAAGCTGGTGCTGTCATCAAGAAGCACGTTTAACACTGGTGTATGTGGCGTAAACACCGAGGGGCCCAAACAGCACAAAGTACAATGGGCTCTTTAAGACCTTGGTTACATCATGTGAGGCCAAAATCTGGATGGGCTTACGCCGAGATATTAAAAACCATAAAAGCACCTCTGCTATGTCATCTTATATCATGCGTTGTCTTCTGTTGTCATCTAGTGTGCATGATTCCATGAACTCTACTGGGTAAGATATCATCGTCATCCTCTTCTTAGGCTGCATAATTATGCTGATCGTTGATATTGGATTCGTCACTGTTACCATTCCTAAGATATGTTTTCAATCACGTGTTTTACTTCTGTTAACCTTAGGGCAGACACATAAACACTCGTCACTTGGAGGCGATGGGTCGGAAGTTTGTGGAGGCGCTGGCAAAGTTGAAGGTCAAACACCCACAAAGTTCAGTCGGAAGCACCAATGCTCCTGTCTCAGATGGCATGGATGATGCAGTGGCCTTCCACAGGTTGGATATCGAATCTAATGACTTTCTGTGTCTAGTTGTGACAGACACCAGCATAATCTAATCTAATCTAAGGACTTCTACAGTGCCGTTATAATACACAAGGAATCGATGGTCGCTTAAAGTGAAGTTGTAATCAAAAATTATTTTCCTTTGGATGAGTCCAGTCGAAATTCAAGCTCAGGTGGTGGTACATTTCTAGGTAACAAGGTGAGGCTTGAGGTCTTCCTTAGATATTGTTGGATGTACAGGATCCAGTTGCCATGAGAACTGAGAGGGAGGGAGACAGAGCTATGGTGGGTTTTAATTAGGTTGAATGAGGTTGAGATTACAGTAAAGGTAGGACAACTTTTTTGTGCAACGTGTCTGGTCAGTGGTTATGTGGTTGCGGGCTTGACTCCCCGTAACGACAGTGGGCTAGTTGTTTGCACAGTCGTGTCTCTGTTACCAAGCAGTGTATTCTGTCCGTGTCCAGGACCTTGGGATTCGTCCATTGCCGGCTCAAGGACCTAAGAAAAGGAAATGAGTGCTTCTCCTGTGTTCCTGATCGTAGTCGTAATCTTAAGATTTCTACAGCACCCATTGAAAGCCACGTTATGGGGACCAGCTTATTCACAGGCACTAAGTCAAAACCAAATCGATAGGCAAAAGGGATTTGCTTCCAGGTCAAGATCCAAAAGTCGGGCAGAGAGACTGTGTGATGGCTATGGTGGGTGATGTTTGAGATTGGAGCGGAAAGAGAGATAAGAAGAGGAAGAGGAGTCAGGATAGGATCTGTGATAGAGTAGTGTTTCTTCTCATGGGACTTGGAAGCTTTACTTACTGGGACGGTTGGGTGCTGGATGAGGGAGATTAAACTTTCAGGTCTTTTCTGTGTTTCAAATGAGGCATTGCTGTTTTCAGGGTCATCAACGCTTCAGCGGAATCTTCGTCAATAAATCATCCTGATAGTTGTGGAAGCATCGGAAGCACTCCGTCGGACGTTGAGGAAGATTTACGCAGTGATGAACAGGAACGAGATGAGCTGGATGAAGAAGGGGAAGAAGAACTTGATCTGTAGCAACGATAGAAGAGCAAGAACAAGAAGACTACCTTATCACAATTTCACAGCTTTCAATGCCACATCGTTTTTGTTTACGCTTATTTTGTCACTGCTAGATGAAACTACACTTCGACTCTATTGATAATACTTATCGTTATTAATGTTCTTATTATTATTACTGTTATTGTTTTTATTCCTGAGGTATATGTGATCTTGACTAAATCTTGTCAAAAATAATAATGATAATTATCATTATTATTAGTTTTAAACAGACAGGTTAAATTAACTGTTTGCTTTTAGTTAACAGGTCCTATGAATTGTCACTATTATTATTATTATTATTTTTTACCCAAGGTGTATATGATATATTATTATTATTACTTTTTTAACCCTTGGTATATATGATATATTATTACTATTATTATTACTACTACTATTATTATTATTATTATTATTATTACAAGGCTTTTAATTATTATTATTATCAGTAGTCAGTAGTAGTATTTTAAATAGTATTGTATGTTTATATTTTTATATTTATTATATTCCTGTAGGTTTTTATTTATTATAATTTGTTATTAAAAAATTTTTTTAATGTTTTTGTGTTATTTTTATTACTTTCTTATCATGATACCCCAGAAATGAAAATCAGGTTTTATCATTACCGTACTATTATTGCAAAGACTTCTAAGTAACACGTGTTCGGTATTTCTCCCAGTAAGAACTAGTAAAAAGAGCTGGTTGAAGAAAATGTACTTTCAAAATCATACGAAGTCGCATACAATTAACGGTTGACGTTTGCTCCATCAGAATAACGATTTTAAACAAAATGACGTGGATAATTTGGGGTTAAAGTAATTATATCTTAGTTTTTGAGTAATGCAGGCAATTACCTAATTTAAGTTTTTTTATTTGAGTCGCTGCGTGATGACAATGACATGCTAATTAATGATCAGCTTTCATATGTGATTTATTTTTGCATATCTGCAATTTTTGTCTTAAATGTCTGTTTTGATGTGTAAATAATTGATGAGTCAATAACTTATTGATTTTGCTTTTTTCTTGTGATACTGATTGATTCTACAGTAAGTTATTAATTTAGTTTTTTGCTTGATTAATGACTCTATGATAATTTGTTGATTTCTTGCATGCTTTGGATTTTGTTGACTTGACAAAATAGTTTTGTATTTTACTGATTTCTTGCAGCTAATCACGACTTTTTTCCATGATGTTTTGCTTATTAGGGTTGAAGGTCAGACGTGAAGGTCAGGGCATTTATCAGGTGCTTTCATTGTGTGGCTTGAAAATCTAGTGGGTGGTTTCCCGTTTTTGGTTTTCTGATTTATGTAGATACTTCTTCTGATTTTGGTAGCTGCACAGAAATGTAGCCTGTGTTTTGTGGCTTATACTGAAAGTGCAGAACTTTTGTTGTGTGGCGTGAAGTCCTAGCGGCTGCACTTTTTGGGCTTTTCTCGTTTCTGAAGAGATGTGTTCCTTTCTGTTATATGGCTTGATTTATAGTGGCTGTGCTTTGTGGGCTTTTCTCGTTTCTGAAGGATGTCTTCTGATTTGGAAGAAACCAAGAAACTTAGCCTAAGTTTGTGGTTTACGTTAAAAGCTTGAATCTTTCTTTTGTGTCACGATAAGAAAATGACTTGAGAGGACATTAGTTTTTACGTGTTTTTGAATGTCATATTTTGAAGTATTGCATGGGGAAATAATTCTAATCTGGTAATTTGTTGGGCTACTGAATTGAGATGTTTGATGGATGAGGTGTGCCGATTGGGTGGATTCTATGATCTCTGGTCGTTTTGCTTCAAATGTTTTAATGAAATCTTACAACTGACCTCTTGAAACTCTGTACATGAACATAGTGTGTAGCCCAACAGCAATGAAAATATCAAAACGATGAAAATATTGAAACCTGGAAAATATGTTGAGAAGGTAACAATATTCGTACATGGGCTGCATATGTAGAATATGACACTATTTCCACATGAGCTGCATATGTCGTACATACGGGATCCCCATATGGGGTCCGTGTTTCCTACCTGTGCTGCTGTGTGATCTTAATGTGCATGTAAAGTTTAACTGATCTCTCTCTACTCAGCCACGTAAATTATAGATCTTTTTGTGATGTTATTTTGTTATGTTTTATTTCTGTTGGATTTGCTGTTGTTTTTACTCGTGCTAACCAAATCTGTTGTTTAGCCAAATAAACAAATAAACAGGCACAACAAAAACAACCTATAACCAAATCCGTTCTTTGACAGAGTCCCTGTCTTAACTAAATCCATGCCATAACCAGATCAATTTTTTAACCAGATCCATTTGTTGACCAAATCCATAGTTAACCAGATTCATTCTATAACCAGATCCATTTGTTGACTTGATCCATCCTTTAACCAGATCAATTCTTTAATCAGATCCATTTGTTAACCAGACCCATGCTACAGCCAGATTGAATCTGATAATATCCATGGTAGTACAGCAGTTTTACCCTTTGTGGGGCATTCGATAATCATAGTATTTAGCATGCTCAGCTGTTAACCCAAGAGGTAGCGTTTCAAAACTTTTCAAGATTTCTGCTCCACGTGTGCCCCTTGAATGCTGAGGCTAAGAAAAATGAAGTTGCTGGCACTTCTCACCCATGGCAGTCCCTCGCGATTAGACTAAGGCTTCTTCTGACCCTTTCGACCGAAGAAGTGGGGTAATGGCTAGTTTTCACTAGAAACGTATGTGAAGTTGTTTTCAGAAGTTTGACAATGTGATAATTTTTAAAAAATTTCTTAGATTTTTCTTCTCTTGGCTCTAATATTGTTTGGTGTGATTGCTGCCTGGTTGATGGCTCACCTTGTAATGCAGGGTGTCAGGTTGAAGCCTCGTCAAGCAGATATATGGTCACTGTGTAGGGACGCTGAACAAGTCTTTTACTCACAGTGCTTAGCATCACTGAGTGATACATGTCTTTTGAGTAAAGGCATAATATAAATGTGAGAAAATAAATTTTAAAATGATTTGAAGATCATCGTTAGTCTTTTAAAGATAAATACTGATGAATAAAACTTGATGAACGGTGTTTAAATTTTTTGATGATTTATTGTTTGTGTTGCAAAATTTAATTAGCACCTTTAGAATTTCAAACAAGCGCTGTACACAGGCTTGATTTGATTTACGTTAGCACCTCTGAGAAGTTCCTAAAAGACGCTATATAAATGCCAGGATGTGTATGTTTTGTTTGCTGCTTCTGGGGAACATCTTTTGGATCAGTGCACTTCTGCAGTGGAAGCACAGTGATTATGATTATTATGATTTAGGTATTTATTAAGCACCATGATTATGATTATTATGATTTAGGTATTTATTAAGCACCATGATTATGATTATTATGATTTAGGTATTTATTAAGCACCACTATCTAATGAATAAGCGTCGATGGCACTGAGCAACTGTGAGTGAAGGACTTGCTCAAGATCCACTTAACCGTCTCAGAGGAGTCTCAAACCCTTACTCTCAGCGTTACAATCCAAACCCGTCTAACCAATTGACTACCATGCCCCCCGTTGTATAGCCGAAATGTGTAGAGTGACACAATGTCTGGTAGCAGGTGGTAAAATCCAAATTCACTGGTGCTTCTGACAGTGAGTTGGAGAAAGGTACCTTATTTGGAACTGAATGGCCATATTCCAGAAATATGAATAAATTGCAGTGATGATGATGAGGAGGAGGAGCAAAAGAAGGAGGAAACGGATTATGTTTATATTATTATGGTAGCGAATTTTATGAAGACGATGACGACTACAGCGATGACGGTGATGATGAAGTGCAGATTTAGTTGGTAAATTAGAAACCTACCACTTACTTACGCATTGGTTATTGACCGTCGCACCTACAGATTTTCAACCCTTCCAGGTAATTCATGCTCAGAATCTGCGGAGGTTGTTACTTAGAAAATTTATTTATTTATATTTACTTGTGTAAATTGATTACGTATATACGAATCAAGTTAGTATATTTCTGTTTGTTTCGCGTGATATAAGTTAATATATAAAGTGAAGACGCCATTTTGCGCAAAAGTAGTCGCTCTTTCCGCGGATGCTTTGTACGGGCTTCTGTGTAAATGTAAATCTCGAAATTTTTTTAGCGCCACACAAAAGCCTCATCCGTAAAACCAGCTTACCACCGGCGCTATATCAGGTAAAGTTTGCAAGACGATGTTGTTTTGGTCAGTTTCGGTGCCAGGTCTGAATCCGGGGTGGGAAGCAGACCGGGTGCTTGTTTTAACAGGCAAGAAAGGGTTATGTGCGAAGTGATGGAGGTCATTCGCAAGTTTGAACCAAAAAGCTGGCGCGGCATAGATTAAGGAGTGGTTGCAGAATTTGAGAGAGGAGACTAGAGGCTGAGATTGAGAAAGGTATGAGGAAGAACAAGTAGATATGAGCGATTGGATTGTGAATAGCTGGCGAAATTGAGAAGTTTGAATCTAGTTTTGGTGATAGATACAGTTTTGTAGTGGATGTGCTGAGGGACCTTCAGCCATTGAGCACTAGGCTGGGTTTTGGTAACTGCACGGGCAAGAGCATTCTGAGTTTTTTTAAGATGTTTTATTTGAGATGAGTTGATGTTATAGAACAGGGAGTTGCAGTAGTCATGTTTGAAGTGAACAATTGATGTGGCTGTTGTGCAGGCAGTTTTTAATATCTATATCTTCTGAAAAATTGAAATTTCTGAAAAAAGCAGTTCTCAAGAACAGAAAAACAGATTTTTACACTGCTTGCGGTGTATTTGGTTATATTAACTTGTGCTTTATAAATCTTCTTATAATTAATAATAATATAATTATTATAATAATAATAATTTGGTCCAGAGGAAAAGCAGAGAAAGTTACTTTTTATCTCATGAAATTATTTCGTATGAAACCTTAAGAACAGCGCAAACTGAGCAAGAAATTTGTAACAGGTAAAATTACTAAGCAGAAATTTGCGTTAAGTGACAATCGTCTGCCTTAACGGGTGAATATTATCCTCATTTGCAGCTGAAATGGTTCTCAAGTCAGATCAGGAGCGAGTGAAGGCCCTGCTTTCCGAGACCATCACCCTATTATGTCGTAACGGTCTTCACTTTCAATCTGAGTTGAGCATCGAGGCGCTCATTGGAATTACACTTGACCAGGACGATGTCTTCCTCGTCAGCGTCAAGGAGGTCATCCAGCCAAACAGCAACCCGGTTGACAGTCCAAGCAACCTTGAGCTGCTTCGAAAACAAAAAATAGAGGATGTGGAAACAATTCAGTTGGACGCTGAAACAGGTGACCTGTCTGCAGTGTCTGATTCAACTCCTGCTGGCAGAGGATTAAGTTTAACGCGCTGTGCCGGTCCACAGCCAACATTCTACTCTGAAAATGCCGCTGGAGAGAAAGTTACAGAGGCACAGAAGAAAAAACGTCGCCGGACAATCGATACGAATTTAGACGGGTGCTCGATCGAGAACAAAGACGGACAGGCGTTTAGCCAAAGTCGAATTGAGGTTCAGACAGGAAGTGACATTCTCACTGAAGGTTGCTCATCCCTCGGTAATCCCGAAAGAGTAGCTGCCAAGTTGGATGGAAAAGAAGCATTCTCGCGTCAAGAAGAGACAGCTGCAAAATCAGACATTTTCGATCAGGATTTTGGTACCGACGTTATTCATATAAAAGAAGAAGCATTTTCAGTTGATGATGGCATGCAGTATTATAATCCGTCAGCCTCGTTCTCAGCATATCCTTCCCATTTTCCAGGTATGCCAAATGATGCCAGTCCGTTCGAAACTGCTGGACATCCCTTTCAAGTTTCCGAACAGTCGGCATCACATCTGGCTAATGAAGTGCATTCTCAGGTCAGTGTTTTGCAATAGTAACACACTTACCGGTAAACTTGTAGGTAACACACCGGTAAACTTAAAGGTAACATGCTTACCGGTAAACTTAATGGTAACACACCAGTAAACTTAAAGGTAACATGCTTACCGGTAAACTTAAAGGTAACACACTTACTGGTAAACTTAAAGGTAACATGCTTACCGGTAAACATAAAGGTAACACACTTACTGGTAAACTTATAGGTAACACCCTTACTGGTAAACTTAAAGGTAACATGCTTACCAGTAAACTTAATGGTAACAATTGTATATATTCCTCTATGGAAACTCCTCAGAAATATGGTTCAGTGTTTGAAGAATCTCTTGATTGGTGCTTAAACGCAGTCACCGCAATCCAGCAGCGGCACTTCTGTTCAAACTTATATACCAAAATTGATAGGATGGCAGGCTGAGTTGACTCAAATGGCCTGGTATTCTCATGTTCTCTTTGAATCACATACACTGATTGTGTTAGAATTACATGTATTATGATAAATTGAGTGCAGGATATATTCAGTGCCACACTGCATTTGAACTCTTTGACCCTTCTGACTTTCTTGTTGATTAAATAAACAATGGACAAATCTTGATTGTTCTTGTAGTCTCCGTTAGCACCCCTACTATCTGCTATTTATTATGTCTCAGTTTGTGTCAAAACTATCAGTTTCTCTTATTTAATCACTCCATTCATATCTTTGAATTATACAAAAATGCTTTATCAGACGTGCATGCTCCTACCCCACCATAGTTTCCTTACCCTTAACGAAACTTGTCCTGCTTCTATCCTTACAATTTTCTTTTTAACATTCCCCACTTTCCGTGGCTTAGCTGTAAGTAGTCATCAGAAACTTGTTTGGTCTGAAGTATATTTGGATAGAGGAAATACACCAGAACAACAGCTGTGCGATCTTTCTGTATGTTTTGAAAGCAGTTGTATGTTTGATATGACGAATTGGGATTGAACCCCAGATGCAGAGGTGAAAGGTGAATGCCTTAGCAATCTGATATCATCTAATGTCTTCTATAGTGCCGTTACTGTAATGCACACGGCATCTATTGATGTTCACTTCTTAGCAAAACCTTAGTCAAATTGTAATCAAAATTTGATAGAATGAGAAAACCAGAAGTTAGGCTTCAGTGGATAAGCAATTAAAACAGAAGTGTCTGAAGTTCAGACCTGACTGACTTTAAAGAACTGATGTTAGGCAGTGAATTCCAAAGCTTCAGACCAGCCAACGTGAACGCTCAAGATCCCAGCACAGTCCTGTGCCGTGATGTTGCCTGAAGATTTCTGTATTGCTGTGTTGTTTGAGTGAAACGTTAAGCATAGACACACACCAGAAAACCTTATGAACTGTACAGTGTGGCAGATGACACATTAACAACTGACAGTGAAAAACAGTAGGAAGGCAGGTAGATGATCTGGCCGAAGTCTTCATTGATAAGTTAAACCTTTTCTGTGTTGTGTTTTATATTTGATTAAGAATAGAAATTTCAGGTTAAGTGTATTTTAAGATGTGCAGAATATACAAGCACTGCAGTTTCTTTAACGTGTTGCAGCTCTGTGCCTTTCCAGTGGTTGGGCTGTTTAGCTGGAGAAGCACTGTCCCAGATCTATAAGTTTGTTCTGTCTCAAAACTCTATACATATCTTTAATGATTCATCAGTGTTTGGAAACTTCTTTTTCATGGAGACTGGATTTGAAGTGCTTTTGAATAGAACTGTCTTAAAAGGGTACTGTAGAAATTCCATAAATGAATGAATGAGTGAATTAATTAAGCAATTAATTAATTAATAAACAAACTACATGTAATTAGTTAATTGATGTTATATATACTTGAGAACCTTCATGTCTTGGGGTGTGATGCATGCACCATTTGTTATCTTTTTCAATGGGGACTCTAACAGCTGGAGAATTGTAAGACAGCAGTGGATTTAGAATACGTAGTAGTACTCATTCAAAGAGTAAGTTGTAGTTCCAATGTTTAACGACATCTTATGGCATCAAAGGCCGTTGACGTCGCCCTCCTCCTTTATCCAGTTTTGGGACTGGCACTACCCGCAAACAAGGCAGTGGCAGAGTATCAAAGAGTAAGAAGTGTGGACCCACTTCTTATACTGAACTTTGAAAGAGCACTGTTTCGTAATGTACATCTGCTGTCGCATTGCGTTGCTCCATGTACCACTAGGTTTCTCTTGTGGTGGCACATTTCTGAGTTTTTCCGCAGTGAAGTGAGTAGATTTTCTTATTGTGGACTTTCCTTTTCTTTTTTGCTGTGCTGGTTTTCAAACAACTTTGTAAATGTTCTGTGTCTTCCTTTGTGGTTTCCTTATATGACTGATAAGTTTACTTTTACTTTGCTCATCATATGGGTATGCCAGAGATCATTTTCAGAGATTAAAACTTAAAATTTGGTTCCAGCTGATTAAAAGATGATTTCATATTTTCACCAGGTTGTGGTGTGGACAGCATTTAATTTTGAAAGTATGGCCCTTAGACAAAACGTTTGTTGTATTTAATCGATAAGTTTTTCTGAGTACTTTTTCCAAGTACCGAGTTGTCACAAGTCATTTCTTGTCCGCATGGCAAGTCATGCCAAGTATCGGACGCTTTCCCTGATGAAAAGCCGTAGCTGTCCCGCCATCCTCCCTGCGGCCAGCATCCTCTGAACCACGGTGTTTGCTGATTTTTCAGGGCAGCAACTCTTCGTCACTATCCGTTGATAATTTCGTCGTCTCCAAGTCGCAGCGAAGCGTCGTCGATCGCCGCCATTCACCATCCTCGTTAGCCGCCGGCGGCCTACCGCAGCGCTGCTACCGCTGCCAGATGTGTGGAACGACGATCGGTGATCTGAACGGCTATAAGGAGCACGTGAAACGACATCGTAACATCTACAAGTACTACTGCAACGTCTGCGGAAAAGGGTTCTCGGCCAGTATCAACCTTCGCGGACACCTCGTCAAGCACACCGGCGTTAAGGAGTTCCGATGCAGTCTCTGCCCGAAGGATTTTGCCTACAAGCGGCAGCTGGAGCGACACTTGATCAGTGCTCATCCTTCGGCGGCCCAGCAGGATCCTGCTTCTCTGCCGTTTGCCGACTCCTAGGAGTCGTGATTTCTGTCGTAAGAACTTTACCAGAATCAAGTTGTTTGGAACTTTATCGCTGGTGACGGACTCCCACTGGGATGCACTAGACTTGCGTATTGGATTTAAGGAGAATGTCATGTCGAAGATGATGGCCTTCAAGGTTTCGCACTGTTCAACAGTGCCATTCGCAGCAGTTTCTTGTGGCAGGCCTGGGTTCAAATCTCGGTCACAGAGGTGAAAAACCAATGCATAGCCACTTGGCCTCCATGCCATTTTGTTCAGACTTTGGAAAAGTGTTGATGATGGCAGAATTTGACAGATATGTTGCTGTCCTGGAAGTGTCCTGACTTGTGGAAATGAAAAAATGACTCCACAAACAGCTTTTTTATGCAATTGTTCAAGTTAGAGGCTGATGGAAAATCCGTAAATTATGTTTGTAAGCAACTGCTGCTTAGATTTTAGCTGATGTAAATTATCTAAAAAGATAATTTTAAATTTGAACACTCTGGCATACTCATTCTTTTCGTTTGCAAATTTTCGTGTTTTTGTCAAATAGAAAACATGGGAAAATGACATTAGCAGACAGATCTTTACATCTGTTTTTTGATGTTTATGAATTTGTATATCTAGTTTTGTGGAGTCTTTCCTTGACCTGTTTGATTTTGCAACCCTTTGCCTGCATATAAATGAATATTTTGTTTGTAACTTTATACCTGGAGGCGCCTAATTTACTGTAATTTCTGGGCGATTCCTGTTAAATCTCGGACAGCTCAGGAAGTCTGTCGTCTGGTGTGTTTAGAGAGAAAGAATCCCGCGCTGTCACCAGGGGGCGACGTGGAACATTCGCGGACGCGGCCATTGGCGCATGTACGACTGTTCGGTCTGCGGTCGCGGGTTCACTTCTCGCCAGGGACGCGACATCCACCGCCGGATCCACGACGGTATCTACCGCTACCACTGCGTCTACTGCGGAAAGGGATGCTCCGGAACTACCCAGCTGAGAGGACACATGGCGATGCACGCCGAAAGAAAGGAGTTCCAGTGTTCCGCCTGCGATAAACAGTACAGGTACAAGCAGGACCTTCTGAACCACTTCCGGAAATACCACGACGATGGAACTCGAACGAACGCTGAACGATCCGCTTAGTTCTAACTCTACGATGGACTTTAATCTCGAGGACGTGAAATACCGTGGCGCCCTTTCAAATGGGCAGCGGTGATGAAGGATCTCACCCGATAAATTCGTTGAAAAATGAGCAGGGTCGAGGCCATACGGTTGCTATAGAAACACGTGTAGATTTACATTTACACGTAAGAATCGACATCAGCGTGTCCATTGATCAGAGCATCTGTCCCAAAGTCATACTAAACTCGTCCAAAAAGAAGGATCTGTGTTTTAATTCGGCCTTATGTAGAAAAGTCTGACAGTTGTAATTGTAACAGTGCATTTGTATAGCAATTCATGTGTAAACGTAATCGTAATCTAAAGATTTCTGCAGCTCCCAACGAAAGGTAAGTCGCGGGAAACAGCTTATTCACAGGCGCTCAGTCAAAACAAAATCGATAGGCAAAAGGGTTCGGTTCCAGGTCAAGATCCAAGAATCAGGCAGGCAGGCAGTCATACGGCTAAGGTGGGTGATGCTTGGATTTGTAAGATGTCCGAAAATCGTGACGAGCGATCAGTCAGGCGTATCAGTGATCAGCAGAGCGAGACGAGAAGCAGGATGCCAGCGACGAGGGCACTGACTGCGCCCGTGATGAACGTCGTTGCTGATCCAGGAGCCACTCCTCCGTGATGCTGCTTATAATCGCCGTAAATTGCGATGCTGATGACGACCGAAAGAACTGGAAAGAAGAACAGAGGAAACGGAAGTTGCTCTTGCGCCTCGTTGTCCTATCGAGCACAGTGGCGCTCATATAATCCGTCAACTTCTGTAGCGCCATTATAAAAAGGCATCAATCGATGGCACACCTTTATAGCTTAATATATATATCTATATGTATGTATGTATGTATGTATACATACACCAAAAGTTTAGCTTCGTATATATACAGTATATATGTATGTATGTATGTATGTATGTATACAGTACATACGTGTACATATATATATATATATTAAACTATAAACTATTAGATATATTATGTTTAGAAGGTGTAATTAACGACTGAAGAAATACCTTATAAATCTTTGGACACAGACCAACGATAAAGAGGTATTTTCTGAGATCATGTAAGAACGGTACAACTTACGATACACGATCACGAAGTTCAGAAGAACAGGTGGGCGGCTACCTGCGAGGAAGAGGATGATAGATGTGATGATGACAGCGGCCTTGCTGGCACTGAGAGCGGAGTAGTTGATGAAGACGAGGATGCAGAGGGAGACGGTGAGGAGGAGGTAGGCGAAGATGAGCAGAGCCTTCAGGGCGCCGTCCTTGGCGTCCGGGTTGCTATGTGAGGCAGTGGTGCTGTACTCTGCTATGGACATCGTTAGAATATGCAGCTCGAAGGACAGAGCCACAAGAACCAAGGCAACGCGCGTCATAACTACGCCAGACATCTACAAGGTCAGCCAGGTCAAGTTAGGTCAGGTCAAGTAAGGTCAGGTAAGGTCATATAAAGTAAGAAACGCTAACTTGAGGAAGATAAGACAAGGTAATGTAAGGTAAGACCAGGTAAACTAAGGTCATATTACGATTGGGTAAGCTAAGGAAAGTAGTGCATTTCCATATCTTGGCTCCATATAACCGAGGACTCTCATAGGAGTGAAGAGATTCGGTCAAGACTGGCAAAGGACAAGGTGTTGGCGCAGCGCTGAAGAAGATATGGAAAAGTCACGGCATATTTGCAACTAAGATACGATTTTCTGAAAGCCCTTGCATCGCCAGTGGCAATCGATGGCTGTGAGCACAGGACCATAGAGATGAAGAGGCATGAATCAACGTATTTGAAATGAAGTGTCTTCGGCAGATTCTCAGCGTTTTACGGACTGCCAAGAAGGCAAACGAGTGGGTCCTGGAGACTGCGGGAGTAGAGAGGAGCCTGTTCGAAATAAGCAGAGAAAGTTTTCATGCTTCGGGCATGTGCTACGTAAGAATGGAGATACCCTGGAAAGGAGCTCATTCAATGCACAACCCCTGGATCACGAGCAGGTGAATGACCTAAGTGACGGGGCGCTATATAAATGTTCTGAATGAATGAATGAATGGACAGCATCAAGTTTTGGTCTGAACTACTATTCAACCAGTTTTTAGGGAGACAAGGGAAAGAAGCAGCTTGTCCGTGGTGCAACAAACCCTCGGCTCAGGGGCGGTCGAAGACAAATTGCTTTTGGTAAAGCGTAATCATATCCAGCCTGGATCTTAATCGGTAAACTCTAACTGTGAATAGCTCCCTGTATTCGCTTCGAAATCAGTCGAGCGCTTACGTGTATTTATTTTCGAAGGAGCCTAAACAGTACGGTGTGCTAATGCAAAAGTTTTATTTATTTATGAATAGTAGGCCTACCTTTTAAATAAATGTTGATATTAAAGTGGGCTCTGTTTTAAATCTCTCTACAATTTAAAGATCACGAATATAACGAATAATTACGAATTGCTTGTTTTCTAAAGCATGGACAACGTCTACAAAATTATAAAAAGAAACCAAAATTCCTAGATTTTTCTATATTCCATTTACGAATGACGTCATCTATTGTTGATGGCGATTAAAATGACGTCAGACATTGTGACGTTGACTACATTTTCTTCGTGACAATGCTGTGAAATGAATATTATTGTTCATTATTATTGTTTACTTTCAGAAATCGTTTAAAGTGTTTTCGATCTATCGGTTATGTGGCAGATGTAGAGCCTATTGATAATTGAATTGATGGAAAACATTCTCGAGTTTTGTCGAGTTCTCTGTGTAGGTCGACATACAAAATAATGTAAATATGTATGTATTTAAGAATCTCAGAAACCTGGTTACCTTACAGCTATAGTGAGTAAACTGAAAACAGACTGATACGGATTTAATTTCAGGGCCAAGTTAAATATCAGATTGGGCCCAGTAAATCTCGGATTGGGCCACGTAATTCTCAGATGGGGCCAAGTAAATCTCAGATGCAGCCAAGTAAATCTCAGATAAGGCCAAGTAAATCTCTTCCTTGGCTTAAATTGTCTTGCCTCACATTGTCTTGCTTTGCATAATTTTGTCTTGCCTTTTATTCCCTTGTCTTGCCTGACCTAGCTTCCCCTTGCCTTCTACTGTCTTGCCTTATTTTCTCCCACTTGATCACGTTAAAATGACCTTAGCTTTCTCTGTCACTACAGAATCGTATTATGATTGGTGATGGCCTCTGCGAGTAACTGGGAGGCTGTGGCCTTAGCGCACATCCTGATGGGTTACGAGGCCAATGTCCTCGGCCTCCTCACCAATTACTTCGGTGGCGTATCCTACGCCGATGCCTTTCCGATCGTTGCTTTTCTCTTCTACACGGTCGCCGTCGCTCTCTTCGTCTTCACCCGATTCGCCGGTCTCCCTCTCGACAAGATCGTCGCCTCTCTTATCATCACCTTCACGATTGTTGCCGGTAAATATCTATCGATTGAAAGACTGGTTGTTTGACTGACTGACTAAATGAATGAATGAAAGACTGATTGATTAATTGATTGATTGACTGAGTGACTGACTGAGTGAGTGACTGACTGACTGAGTAAATGAATGAATGATTGATTGGTTGGTTGACTGACTGACTGATTGACTGACTGACTGATTGTTTGATTGATTATTTGATTGGTTGATTGATTAAAAGAATGTGAGAATAAGTAGTCACCATCATCTGAATTGTGCTATCGACCGACCGGTCAGTCGATCTATCAATCGCGTGACTGGGAAGAGGGTGGGCGAATTGATTGCTTCTTACTTTGGTACGTTCTTGTCTATATGATCTGCCATTATCTTACCTTACTCTACGGTGACCTTTCCTTACCCCACCTTTACCCTACTTTACCCTACCTTACCTTACCTTATCAAAATCTATCTTATCTCACCTTTCCTTACCTAGCATTATATTACCTTACCTTATTTACTTTACCATATCTTATCTTGCATTAACTCACCTTACCTTATTATACGCTGCCATACCTTAGTTACCTCACCTTACCTTTCCTTGGATCATACAATGGTTTTCTGTCCTAAGCTATCATCATCATCACCGGAGTCGCGCTATCGTCGCCAAGCAGCCGAAAGAACCCCTACGCAGCCTCTCTTCACGTCAGTTCCGCTCTTCTGGCTGTGGTTGTGGCCATCCTCGTCACCATCAGCCTCTTTGCTGCCAGACAGACTCGGCGGACGACGCCATTTTGAACTGGATAATGCCATTTTGAACTGGATAATGCCATTTTGAACTGGATAACGCCATTTTGAGCCGAACAACCCCATTTTGAACTGAACTACGCCATTTTGAACTGGACAACGCTCTTTTGAGCCGGACAAACCCATTTTGAACTTAATGGCGTCATTTTGAACCGAGCAGCGCCATTTTGAAACGGACAGTTTTGAACTGGATGACATTTCTTAGCCGGATATAATCCGCTAAGAAGCGGAAGTGACGAAGTCTTGCGTCGAAGCGTAGAATATCTTGGTAGCAAATGGTTTTTCGTGTGAGGGAAGTTGGCAGTTGATGATCGGTTATAAATTACTGTAAATCAGAGAAACCATCAAGTTTTCGAAAATGGGGTGTAAGCCCATGTGTTTATGAAGACCAGAGGTTTCATCTGTCTTTTCATTGTTGCCTTCGTGGTTGAGTAGCTGTTGTGTTGCTGAATTGCTGTTGTTGGATAGTTGTCATAGTTGTTGCTGCTAAGTATAGAGGTTGTCGTTACTGGAAAGATGTTTTCGTTGTTTGGTAGGTGTTGTTGAACGCTTATGGTGATTGGCTTTTGCGGCTGTTTTTACTGAATTGCTGTTTTGGAAAGCGGTTGTCGATGCTAAGAAAACTGTTGTCGTTATTGGATAACATAACATAACATAACATAACATAACATAGCAAGGGGTTTAAGTGGTTCAGGAGCTATGAAATATGTGTTAGAACCACTGAAAATTAACCGGGGGTGCATATGGCCAATCTTTCCTAGTGTCTTTTGAAATGCTGGCACCCTCGCAGCTTTTAAGAAGAAGCTAGGAAGTATAGCTGTTTTCGTTGTTGAGCATGTGTTGCTAGGTTGTTATTATTCGAAAGCTGTTGTTGTCGTTGTTAGGTATATGTTGTCGTTGCTGAATAGCTGTTGTCATTGCTTGGTAGCTGTTGTCGTTGCGTGATATATCCTAGTGTTGCCATGAGACAATCATGTAAAGAATGAGGTTTACATTTTCGTTCTAATTGTGTATGATTTATATGCCGAGGCTAAGGAAATTGAAGTCGTTGACACTTCATACACATGTCTGTCTCTTTGGGACAGCTTAAGGAACTGCTCTTCTTTTTCTTTCAGTTTTGCAACTATTCTATGTGTGATTGTTGATCAAAACTACTGCAAAACACAGGCTCTATTTTTATAACAGTTTATTTGTGAATTGTTTACAAAAGTTTTTTATTCATAGTTAATTTATTTCTAATTACCTGTCCAGCTGCATAATTAGCAGACTAATTTTTAAGACTAAAAATGAACGCGGACAAATGAGGCTGCGGCATCGGTTGATACTTTGGGAATTTGTACATAGGCGCTATAGAAGTTACTAGACTCAGGTCGAACTTCATTCCACTCGATAGACCTCTTTTCTCAATAGTGAATGTAATAGGGCGCTACAGAAGTCAGCAGATAAGAAGCGAGAGAAAATTCAAAGTAGCCAATGTCAGATGATGCTCTCACTGGAATCATGTGAGATAGAAATAAATAAGAAACTTCTATTATTGTTATTTTATTATTACTACTATTATTATTATTATTATTATTATTATTATCATCGTCATTATTATTATTATTATACATGCATACATACAATCACATATATACTACATACATACATCCATACATCATAAGGATCTTACCACAAAGCTCTGATACTACACTGGGTCAAAGAAAAGTCTGCTTTTAAAATATTGCTGGACAAACTCTAATGGCGACAGCAATATAAAGCTCAAAATTAAATATTACAGCTTTATAGATAGATTTTTCATAAAAATTCGTAGGAAATAAACATAAAATATCCGAGATATAGATCGCGTTGTCTGCACACTTGCTAAGGAAGGCCTTGATGAGGAGTGGCCTTGAAGAGGAGTGGCCTTGATGAGGATGGCCTTGGCCGTGTGACGCCTCAGCAGCAGAGAGACACGAAGAGGAGGATTCCTCCCACCAGAGCGCACGCTCCTCCGACAGAGAAGGTTGAGATCCAGTGGGAATTGAATGGAATTTTCATAGACTTCTCATAATCGTTGAAAACGGCCAGTCCAATCACCACGGATCCAGCTGAATAGCCAAATACACAAATACTTCAAAAGAACCGCCAAACTAGATCAAATAATGCCAGGAAATTATCGAATATAATAATAACAACAACAACAATGATGATGATTTTGATGGTGGTGGTGGTGGTGATGATGGTGGTGATGATGATGATATTTCATAAGGCCACATACATGTAAGGTAAGTTACCATAACGCGAAGCAGGGTATGGTATAAGAGAAATAACAAAGGATGCTGTAAAGTTAGTGAAAGCATGGTAAGATAAGACAAAGTGTGTATGGTATGTTGAGTACATAGGTCTGAAAGTTGCGAGGTAAGGTAATGTAAGTTATATAAGGTAGGTCTGGTAAAAAAATCAAGAACGCCAAATGACGATAAGGTTAAGACATGTCAGGTCAGGTCAAGGTTAGGTGAGGTAATGTTAAATAAGGTCAGGTAAACATGTGAATGGTGGTGATTAAATGTGGCGTCTTGCGTGCAAATAATTTTAGCGAGATTGTTAAGGAATTATTACTCTAATTTTTCCATTTGGTCAACTGTTGCTATACATAGTACGCTGATTACCATAACAATAACTGTTTTCAATGGGTATTTTCATAAGTAAATACGAGGATACCAGCCACTTGTACAACAAGTTCATTGGTGTGTGAAAACTGCGCACTCGACTTAAATGAACTGCCGAACAGTAGCACGTGAGCTTTCCTTTCGTTTTTAGTTGTCTTGCTCTTAATATATTACTATTGTTTTCTGCCTGTTTCGACGGTAGTAAAGGTATTTATTAAGTGCGATGATTAAAGCGTGACGATATAATTGCCGTGTTCAGTTAGCGTGGCACATAGTATTGTTCCGTTTCCATTGTTTAACAACATCTTTCGGCTGCCATGGACGTTGACATCGTGCAGGGCGTGGCAGTTCATTTTTTGTAACTTTTTAATAGTCTTTTTTTCTACTGTGACTTACCCCTTCAAAGGGCAACTCACGCCACATCCTTTTGAAGGGGTAAACAACTATGTAAGGAAATTCCTGCTGAGGCTATGGCATTAATGGTGAACGTAACAGAGGCACCACCGAGGGCGTTACGTGGGGAGGAAGGGTCAACACGCAGCAACCCCGAAAACAGTTGCAAGCCGAGTAGCAACCTCGCCTTGCAAAACCCAAGCCAATCCCAAGCCTGAATAGACAGCGGGTCTTGGGTCAAAACGTCGCTCGTCAGAGCAAGATGGCAGGAATCCATGGCATATCATGGTCATAAAATCGAAAGCCCGGCTCGGACGTCGCCCGGGTCAACAAGATCAGCGTGTCCAACCGTCACGGTCTGTCTCTGGCTATGTCTTTTCCCCATCGCTCTCTGTCTGTGTCTCTCTCTATCTCTCTCTATCTCTCTCTCTCTCTCTCTCTCTCTCTCTCTCTCTCTCTCTCTCTCTCTCTCTCTCTCTCTCTCTCTCTCTCTCTCTCTATCTAAGTCTCTATCTATCTGTCTGTCTGTCTATCTATCTCTCGCTCTCTCTCTCTCGGGGGCGTTCACCTTGTCTGTGTACCTGTCTGTTTTAGATACCTTTGTTTATTAGCTCTTTGTTTCACCTTTATTTACTCGAGGCACTATTAATATGCAACGTCACTAGGCAACCAGCTTCGCCCTTTTCCACAATGACCCAAGTGGCAATCAACCGTGCAATCTATAAAGCGTAACGCATGACTGCGCACGAAGTCACGCCATAAAGTACACCTGGGTTCATCCAATCTGACATTAAACATGTCTGGGTGCAGGACACGGGGCTCGTCTTACGACCGTCAGTGAGTCACCGTGTTGTGCGACTAAGTCGTAAATCAGTCAGTAGATCACGCTCGTCGCTAAGGGGTTCGTCTTCGAAGCAGTTCAGCCTACTGAAAGTAAATATTGATTGTATCGGCTTTATTTGTCTGGTGGTCGGTGTTGTCTGTTGCTAACAGCAAGCGCTAAAGTGGTTCTAGTGCAGCTGTTGTCTGGTTTGCCCTACATCAACTATTACTAACAGTAAGCACTAAAATTAGTTATCTAAACATCCACTGTGTTCCAATTTCTCTCAGGTTAAACACAACCCACCCTAACGGCTCCTTTACCCCTTCTCTCTCTCATTGTCTGTCTGTCTTTCTGTCTGTCTGTCTCTTTCTCACTCTCACTCTTTCTCTCTGTCTGTCTGTCTATCTGCCTCTCTCTCTCTCTCTCTGTCTTTCTCTATCTATCTATCTATCTGGTCTTCTGGCAACCGGACTTGGTTCTTGACATGGCATCTTTGGACAACCCCACTGACTTGACGCAGCGCTCGTGAATAAGCTGTCGCCCTGCTTTTAAGTAGCACGTTAGAAATTTTGAGTTTACGATTACGAGACACTTGATATAGCGCCTTTTATGTACCTCACTAAACCACTGCCTATGTCAGACTAAATGCTGTTCAGGTTCGAAGTGCTTAGATAATTAGAGAAGTCACCACCGGCAGACACCCGCACACACGTAAAACCGAACCATCCAGCGTTCTAACGCAACAATTGTCTGGTGCTATATATGAACTACTGCTAACAGCAGACACTAGTATGGCTCACTTGCATATATTTTGATATCCATTGACTTGAACTATATATAAAAAGCCCCTCTGTACATATGCATGTATATATTAATAACTATATAATATATATAATCTATACAACAAATATTAGTGCGGATTATCACTGAATTATGAGGCATCAGTTAGGTATCAATTATATAGGACACAGATGTTTGTTTACCTCATGGTCCGCAGTAACTTTGACCTGGGCCCAAATCTGCAAAATTTGGCCCCATTCAGAGCCTGATGAACTAAAACTGTTCCACTCCAATACTCCACAGTGGGCCAGAATTTTGAAGCAATACCACCAAGTCCAGAACTTGGAGTCTAATATGAACTTTGCGAACTGCAAATTGTAGCTGGCTAGAAAAATTATCCCACATCAAGTGTCTAGTACTAAAGCAGAATCATTGTTTATTCTAATCTAATCCAACTAATCTAATCCAATGTGATATAGTCCAGTGACCTCTATAGCGCCGTCATCATAATTCACAAAGTAATCAATCGATGGTAACTCAAATCAACGTGCTACACACTAGTGTCTGGCTGCCCTGAAGGAACCAGATTAACAGCTACAACGATCATGCTTTCACACAAGGTAATAAAGTGATTTTAGTGTCTAATGTTTTGAGGCGTTGCTTCGATACGTGTATACAGAGGAAACTGGGTATCGATCTCGATGTTGTTCTGTTCATCTGACAAATTTCATATTAACCCGCTCTATCTCTGCCTGTCTGTCTGAATGTCTGCCTGTCTGTCCGTCTGCCTCTGCCTCTCTGTGACTGTGGCTGTCTCTCTGTATCATTCTGCTTCTGCCTCTGTCTCTTCCTTTGCCTAGGTTTCTGTCTGTCCTGTCTGTCTCTTTGTGACTGAGATTGTCTCTGTATTACCCTGCTTCTACCTTTGCCTCTGTCTGGGTCTCTGTCTCTCTGTGTGTATATGTCTGCCTGCCTTGTTGCCTGTCTGTCTCTGTCTCTGTCCGTCCGTCCGCTCCCTGCCCGCCCGTCCGCCGGTCTATCTGTCTGTCTGCTTGTCTGTCTGTCTGTCTGTCTGTCTGTCTGTCTGCATCTCTGTTTACACTTCTAATGCTACATGAACAAAGACAGGCTAATGGTCGAGTGGAGAGGAGGAACCTCGTGAGTCGCTGGACACAAGGGCTTCGGTTTCGAATCCTATTATAGTTTCAGTCTCTTCCTTACATATTATTCGTCAAGCCCATGTATTGAAAAATGCACAACTTTCTGGTTTACCATATTTATTTGTTAATTACTAAATTACTCCCAATCAATTAATCTAAATAAAAAACTAAATAAATATCTATGACGTATATAATTATAAAAATAACTTCAAGGAGCAAATTTATTTAATAAAATAAATTTAGTTATTCGTTCAAATTGCTAAATTAAGTTAAAGATATTTAATTAAAAATAAATAATTAAATTATTTTATGCTTCCTTTAATCGAAATCACAGGATAAATTTATTTATTTATTCGCAGGAATCAGTCAATGGCGCTACAAGATAATCATTGTACATAATCTTATCTGACTTCATTTACCTTACCACATACACTTACCTTACCTTACCTTACCTCTACCTTACCTGACTATACCTTACCTTACCACATACACTTACCCTACCCTATTTATAGCGTCCGGTTGAATTATTGAGATACGGGCAAGATAAGGTAAGGTAATTCTATTTACCTGGCCTCACCTCACCTCGCCTACGATTCCTCTCTCAGCCGATGGACATAATATGACGTGTTAACAAATGTCTTACTTAATTACTTACCTCACCTTACCTTACCTTACCCTACCTGACCTCACTTTACCTTACCTTTCATTAACTTACTTTGTACAAATGTTTTGCTAGAGTACCTGCAATGAACAGGAAGATGCCGGTACAGATGGCGACCAGGTTGTTGTCGCCGAGGCTCGAACGAGACATCATCAGCGAAAGGATGAGGCCGATGATGAAGCAGGCGTAGGCGATGATGATGAAGGCTTGGACGACATCATCCTTTTTCTTATCTGAGTTGCCCTTCAACAGACCCAAGTTGTAGTTGGACACGGCCATCGTCAGAATGTGCAGCTGGAATCCGACGAAGGCGAAGATGCAGGCCAGCTTAACGAGGTGCGAGTTGCCCATCTTCGGTAGAAGTATCAATGCAACTTGCCTTCAAGGACTATGTTCCTCTTCAACCTCTCAATACCTTGGAGTTCGATGCCTTCAAAGTGACGTGTCTCTCCACAGCAGCGCTGGAGAGTCGTTGAATACCCTGGAATACGTGCCTCTAGAAATCTCGAAGATCGGAGTTAGGTGCGTTGAAGCAGCGTACTTGTAAATTTCTTGCTAGAATCACGAGTTCGATAGTTCGATGCAGTGTGCTTCTGTCTCAAATTGAATTGGCTCAGAGACCACCAGCGGAATGAGAGATACGTCGGACAGTTTTAAGTAAGAGTGCTTAGTGTGGTACACAGAACGTGCGATCGTCGAGTGGGATTTAGCTGACAGCAAAACAACAACACGATCACCATGAACGGTTGCTATGTACGTAACCAACGACTCGTTGGATGCGACCGATGTGTGTGTTTGTGTATTTATCTACATGAAAACCGGACGCTTATTTGCCTGCTTGTTCCTTCACCGGTCATTGGCTGAGTTATAAGTCGAGTTGGGGTGAATTTACACATGAGTTCAGAGAGAGAGAGAGTCTAAGCGACAGAAGATTCCATAAAGACAGTGACTACAGGTAGCAGAAATGTTCTGTCTTTGAATTTAGTGCTAAGTGGTGAGTTTGTTCCGCACTGCGAAGGTAAGGTGAGGAAAGACACGGAAAGATATAATAAGAAAAGGTAAGTTCGCTTTCTGGTCAGGTATAGGTAAGACAAATTAAAATAGTATGATGCAAGGTGTAGTAGGGTAAAATTAGGGTAACGCTATTTGATTAAGGTTAGGCTAGAGAAGGTGGATCTTCTGGAATAATGTCGTGTTTGTGAGATCTTTCAGCGTCAAGACCACGCTTCTGAAGAATGTGTCTGCTAAAGGCAACTATTAAATGAACGATTACTTTACTTTATCTTACATTAATTTAAATTACACTACAGTACCTTTTCTTACCTTCTCTTTACACTATTACTTACCTTACGTTGCTTCATATTAATATAGCTTACCTTTCCTTCGTCTCTGCGTGTATCTCAGAAAAATCGTTCTCATATATCATACCACACCTTACCATATATCTAGCTATATCTTACCATATACCTCAGATTCATTAGCTTACCTTACATTTACCTTACCTTATCGAGTGAGAGAAGTTACCCTTTCTTATACCTGAAATTCGTTAACTTACCTTAACTTTCTTCGGCTGTAGCTATCGAAGATGGGTTTCGATTGGGAGAAGTTGGCCTTGATCCACATTCTGATCGGTTTTGAGGCCGATGTCCTTGGACTCATAACGTACCCTCCACTCGATAACAGGACACAGGGCCTTCTCATCGTGGCCTTCATCATCTACACGATCTCGGTCATTCTCATCGCCATGACGAAGTTCGCCGAACATGCACTCGATCTCGTCGGAGCTATCTTCATCATCATCTTCATGATTTCAGCCGGTAAAATTACCGTTTATCTGTTCTCAGATAGTTACCACTATATCTTCATCATCTTCTTCATAATTTCAGCCGGTAAAATTACCGTTTATCTGCTCTCACATAGTTACCGCTATATCTGCATCAGGTAGATCTATGATAAAATGGTAAATATTACTATTTATTTGATAATTCATTCATTTCTCAATTGTTAATGATTTTTAATTATTTATTGTTTGGTCTATATAGTTGTTTACTTAGATAAAGCAGAGTACAACTTAATTAACAGTTGATAATTTATTATAAAATTATTACTATAGTGTTTCCAGACAACACTGAAATGTGTAAAGAAATGAAAATTTGTAAAAATTGAAAGAAATGCAAACATGTAAAGAAATGTAAACTGTAAAGAAAAGTAAAAATTTGAAGAAATGTAAATATGTAAAGAAATGAAAAAATTGAAAGAAATGTCAAAATGTAGAGAAATGTCAAAATATAACATGTAGTAAAATGAAGCTGGTGGTGAAAATGCGTTTCGGTAGAATTGCACAGCAATATACCGTTATCCTAATCTCAAATTTATATAGCGACTTTTCCTGTATTTTGAAGTCTCTAGACGGAGACAGAGACAGTTCACTGCTGCGGTAAGTGGCGAATCACAAAATGAACACCCTTCATTTCTTGATCTGGATACTGTGGGCCCGGAATGACCATCCACTGGCCCTGCCCAGTTGCGAATCCATGGGGGGCCAGAGCCTCAAGGCCCCAACTGAGGGCGTGGTTCATCGGGTATACCCCAAAATTACAGGTCACTTCCTTACACTTAAATATGCTAACGGAATCTTTCACGAATTAGGTGACTCTTCAAGTTCCCACTACGAAGCTCCAGGCCTTGTAATCGTAATCGTAATCGTAAGCTCGAGATTTCTATAGCGCCCTACGAGAGCTAACTCACAGGAACCAGCTAATTCACAGGCGTTCAGCCAAAACAAAATCGATAGGTAGGAAGGGTTCGGTTCCAGGTCAAAATCCAGGAGTCATTGACTCATGAAGTTACACAAAAGTCAAAACTCTGTAAAGGAAAATTTCAGATTTTTCGTCCTTATATAACTTTCATCGTTTTAATTTTTAATCAATGTAAATTTCTTAACCTCTGTCAAATACTTTACTACATTTATTTACAAATATTTACAACAAAATCTTCGCTACCCCTGCGATAGTTCTGTAATAGTCTTCATCAAACACTCCCTGATCCCTCTCTTCTCTCTCAAGACTCTATTCTTTGCCGTCCAACATTCTGAGCCTCCAAAGTTGCACCCTCGTTCAACATATCCCCGATCACCATTTGTATGTGTATATGTATGTTTGTATGTATGTATGGTATGTATGTATGGTATGTATGTATGTATGTATGTATGCATAAATATATGATAATGAAATGTATGGTATAATGATGCATCATTATATAATTATGTATAATTATATAATGTATAATTATGTATAATTATATAATATTGGTGTATACTTTCGCGTATGCATAATTACATGATATAATTATATGGTAATTACATAATTCATAGGGCGCCTTTTGTGTACCTCATAAATTAGGCCTGTAAAGCGTGTAAGTACCCCCGCTAAAACCGTCGTTACGTGCCACTCCCAAGACGGATGGTTTCCAAAAACACAAGTAAACATTGATGTCGTGAAGGTCTGCAAAACAAACCCCCACTGGCAAAACTATCTCATGCTAACCAAGGAAACGACCGTTCTACACAGTTGCCTCTAGCCCCATAATTTGGCTCTTACCCCTGTCAGGAGCCCACAAGAGCCACCCATATTTATTTTCGGCAAACAACCGGTTGCTGTTTACAAAAATTCTAAAAATAGACCAAATTTAGGCCGCCATGACTAAGCAGCCAAATTCAATTCCTCCCGTGGTCATTCAAGCGTGACACGATGTTTTGTTTTGCTTGACATTAACCTACTTGGGCAGCACTATGGAACATAACAGGCTTTGGCATAAACAAAGCAACGTGCGATACCTATGCTTTGTCTGCGTATGGTAGGTATGACAAACATGATGGGTTCACGCCCAGAGTACGAACTCCGCCCGAGCAGTGGTTACCTGTAAATCTGTATCTCGTTGCCTACGATATCGTCACGCGTCGCTGAATGGTAAACATCGTTCAGATGTCACCTGATCTGAAGTCAGGTGATGTGGTTGTCAGGAGCAACACCAGCGTTTATCGATTATGGCGCGATGAATCACTGCGTGGGGTTCACTGCGTCGCTGGCTTTGATGCTCAGCGAGGCGTTAACGAATCCGACGTCGAAAACCGAAAACATCGTATTGTTTAGCGTTCTCTTCTATCAGAGTAAATCACAACCACTCAGCCCCTTTGTGAGGTTTTTTAAAGGCGCTGTATAAACACTCAGATACATACATGGATGCAGGCACACTCTAATTGCAGTAGTAATTGTTTTTACATATTCATATTGCGCCACTCCAAGAGAGACTGTGCTACCTTATGCTGCCAGTGATTTATCGATCACGTATCTTGCTCATAATTTTTTTGTCAAATTTTTAAGAATGAGTTGTTTAAAGCTCTTCAGTATTAACAGCTTCTCAAGTCGTAAAATTTTACATTTTCTTCTGACAGGCCATTATCAAACTTTCTTAGACGCATGATTTATGTTGCAACCTACCGCAGTTTGCCAACCAGGGTCTTGTTTAAAGCTGGCTAGTATAGACCCATGGGCAGAATATAAGTGTATGGGAAGATGTATATCTTCGTTGAAACTTAATGGGAAGCAATGGAACCAACCACTGGCAGGATAGAAGTGTATGGGAAGATGTATCTTTAGTCACAAATAGTGGGAACCACTGTGGGAAAGACCAGTGGACTGCAGCGAAATATATCGAGTAAAATAGCTTCAGACGGGGATAACCGAAAGCAATGGGGAAAAGAGGTAAGGTCAGAGGCCAAATGTATGAGAAAATGTACCTTCAATCACGAGCCACTGCCGTACTTGGGTAGTGCCAATCCCAAGCCTTGATAAAGGAGGAGGGCGACGTCAACGGCATTTGATGCCATAAGATATCGTTCAACATTGGAACTACTACTACTATTACTACGAGCGAAATGGCTGAGCAACAACCTGCACGAACCAGCGTGGGAATGTTCCTCCCACCCTCTGTCTCTTACGAATGACACCCCGTTGTCAACAGGATGAGACTAAAAAACAACTTATATGTTTTTCGCAAAGCCCCGCTGAGTCTGAAACAAACAGGACGGAGTCGTGATCTCTTCACGGGTCTTGAGCTTGAACTTTGACCCTTCGGTGTTGTATACTGTCTACATACATTTGCTTTCCCGTTGTTTACAGCCGCCCTGCTGTGCGCCGGAGTTGGTATCTACGGCAAAACAAACTCGGGCAATCCTTACCCGGCCACTCTTGAGATCAGCGCGGCACTGCTCGGGCTTCTCGGAGCCATCTTTCTAATCATCCGAGTGGCATGCGGCGAGAAACACTCGTCCACTTCTCCGTAAGCATTCCGGAAGCGGAAACTGCGACCCCGAGCGTACTCTACTTCCAGTACATCGCCCGATTTTCGGACTAATCACGTGACGTTTCAACTACTTAAACGAATTTTGCAGCAATTGCTTTATATGCTTTATAAAGTAACTGCAAACGAGTTTGTATTATTCGCCAATAAGGCTCCTCATCAACCATGTAGGATTCTATGTAGTAGGTCGTTACGCTACAGGTTAATTGTTAATTTAGCTGCATACAATATGCCTATTGTTTGTCAAAAACTACTGTGTTATAATTCTACTGTAAGCTTGAGAATTAGCCTAACATTAAACCGGCGCTTATTATTAAAATATTGCAATTTACAGCTTTTTTAAATATTAGGTCACTCATTGGGTGGAAATTTTATGTGTGTAAAGTAGTTGTGGGTCTAGAATCGTTGCCAACTGATTGTCTTGAAATTCTATAGTAAATTGAAGACGGTATACTGATGATCAGCGTGCTATTCATTGAGTTTTAAACTGAGTGAAACTGTGAAATGATAGCATCAGAATTCTTATAGAATCTTTACGACAATGTTCGTCTGTATCTAAAGACATAAATGAATCATAACTAATATAATTAATATATTAATATTATTAATATATTATATTAATATAATATAATTAACATATTAATTACCTGTTATAATTGCTGGGGAGAAGTTTTGGTACTTGATGCTTGTAAGAATTCATTTGTAAATTGAAACAATGAAGTCTGTTTTCTTTTGTTTATAGTAGATATTGTTTACAGTTACAATTGAACAATTGAACCTTGTTCAATGTTCAATTGTTCAATGTTCAATTGTTCAATGTTCAATTGTTCAATGTTCAATTGTTCAATGTTCAATTGTTCAATGTTCAATGTTCAATTGTAACTGTGTCCATAACAAGGAAGTTAATATGCTATCATAAATGTCATGCATCTTTGTCTAGTTATTTATGTATGTATGTATGCATGTATATATGTATGTATGCGTGTATGATTGTATATATGTATGTGTGTATGTATACCCAGACACTTAATATAGCGCCTTTTGTGTACCCACAAAGCGCTGCCTACGCTAGCCTATGCAGTGCAGAACAAAACATATCGCCTGCAAACAAATGATACTCAGATGACAAGAAAAGCCATAACTGGCTTATAATAAATATATAGAGCGGAGTCAATGCATAACATAAGTTTAGATACGATTCACTAAAAGCTTCCGGCTTGTATCGACTTCATTGTACCTTCACCTCATTCGTGGATTCCTACAAATCTGAGTCGGTTTATGCCATTCTGCACCATTCATAACATTCAATGACCCCAAAAATTCACGACTTCCTTAGAAATACATTGCATAGTGTAGGTTGCATTGGCTGAAGTAAATGCGGAAACCCCTGCCACTGTATGCTCTCCACCCTGTATGCCCAAGTTTTTGGCCGTTACAGAAACTTAAAAGGTGTTGCCTTATATACAAAGTTGACAAAGCTTCTAGGGTATAGACTGCTGGCACTTTTCTTTGTCTGATTTTTTATTCACATTCAGTAAAGGTCTTTATATTCCTGATTGATGACAAGGGTATCAGCAATGTCTTGAAGAGCTGAGGTAAGGTAAGGCAAATTATGTAAGGTAAGGTAAGGTAAAATTATGTAATCGCTCATTTCTAACGCATTATTTTGTCACCAAGTTTTATAGATTGGAATTAGTCACCCATTGTCTTAGATGTGAAGGCGTCTTTAAATAAACTCAAATCAATAACAGTATGTTAATTTATATTGAATTGGATCGGACTAAGTAAGATTAGGACGTAGAGGATGTCATATGAAATTTATGCTGAGGGTTGCCTAAACAGCTCCTTTGGTCAAACCCCGGTGGAAGACTATAATAGATAGCTCCCTGGACTTAACGGGAATAAGAGGCCATATAGGGTGAAATTTGTTTTGTCTTTGAAGATAAGACATGCTAAAGATTAGACTAGATTGAATTGCACTGTTTTAGAATCAGCTGAAACGAAAATTCATATTTACATGTTGAAAGGATCTTTATTATCACACACATTTAAAATATCATGCTTAAAACGAAATTAAGAATATAATGATTAATTACATGCGATTACTAAAGAGGTTTATGTAAAGCATGGAATCGAAGACAAGCGTCAAAAACACAATTTTGATTTAATAATTACATAAATTAGAAATTACAGAAATTAATGAGTTAAGTAAAAATAATTACAGTCGAATTATATGAGAATCTGTAACTTAGATTTGCGTAAGAATATTAAATTATTAAAATTAATAAGCAAGAATAGTCTCCCGATTTCATTAACAGACAACACTTCATCTAAAAGTTGGAAGGGACATGCGTATCACAACCATTTAAAAATATTCAAAGTCTTTTGTTCTTCCAGAGGGTGACTTTGATCTCTGGTACATCCTGGGTAAGGGTTCCATTCTACCCTGTGCCCACCCGAAATCGGGAAATAAAAGTTCAGATATATCCCTCGAAAACGTACTGAACCACACCCTCGTAAAACGTTCTTATACCTCACAGCACCTTCCCTCATTTGAGAAGCGCATTCTGAATTCTGTGAACTCCCACAGAAATTGCTGTAAACACGAACGGAATTTTTAACTAGAAGGGGTGTTCAACTGTGGTCTGCCCCATGCAGCAGTCATGTCGCCTGCCTCAAGGAGAAATTCAAAGTTACACAAGCATAGAAGCATATAAGAAAATTACATCAGCAAGTCTTAGGAACGCTGCGTAATATCCAACTGTCTACATAGGTCCGTATTTCGGAGTCTTGGAAAGATAAAACAAATTTTTGGAACTCCCGTATTTACACGCTATTAGGTTAAAATAGGCCTAGCATAAAATCTATTTCAACACTTGATTTCTGGAACTTTTCAAGTTGTGTTTAAAATAAAGTTAAACATTTCTCGTGAAACAAATTTTCTGTAAAAAAGTAACCGTAAGACTACCGAAATACGGCCCTAAGAGGTTTTCATGTCCAACGCGCCTTATTCGATTCGAATTTACACAAACATCACTGTTAACGATTCCGTGACGTCATAGTGACGTAATACGCAGCGGGCAACGTCATTCATTGTGACGTCAGCTAAAACTTTGAAAACTTCACATTCGCGGAATAAGACGTCTATAAGACGCAATTGATGACGTCACGAGAAGCGTGTGACGTCAGGTTGAGGAATGACGTCAGACGCAGAGGCTGACGAGGACGACGACGCAAGCGATGTAGCCACTGGCGGCTCCAGTGACGTAGGTCGTCGTTGTGTAGGAGGAGAAATCTCTAGTATAGGAGGGAGGAGTTCCATTGACGCTTTTGACAAGATTTTCTTCCCAGTAGGTGGCAGCATCAAAGACTGCGACGCCAACGATCACAGACGACGCTGCGGAAGTTTAAAGAAACAATTATTTTCAGTTTTATTTAGTCATTTATTCCACAGACATTCATGCAGACATACAAGCATACATGCCTTCATGCATATGTGCATGCATGCAAGCATACATAGGGCCTACATACATACGTACGCACATGTATGCATACATACATACATCCATGCATATGCATACATACATACATATGCATACATACATACATATGCATGGAGACACATACGCTATTTGAACAGCTTAACCTAAAGACACAACTGAAAATGAGTCACACGAGCTGCTTGGCCAAAAGAAAGAGCACAAGACGGACCACACCCCCAGTGACTCTCAGTCACACACAAAAAGTGTTTTGCAAAAAAAATTTTGCACTTGAAACAAATAAATATTTATGAATAGAAACTGTAAAACACCCTGGCAACAATCATTATGCGCAGCTGTATCAAGGTGTCATTCATAAATTCCTGCTAGCTTTAGAAGATACTACATTACATTAAGGTAATGATGGGTAAGGAATGTAATGTAAGTAGAGGCTAATTTATTACGCGCCTCTATAGATATTAGTCCTCAGAAGCGTAGGTACTAAGGGTTTGAAAGATCTTTACTTGAGGAGCAGTCACTGCCTGATAAGAGTTCTCGATGTTAAAAAGGACCCAAAGGTTATTTGAATCCCTGAAGCAGAGTTGAAAGGCAGCGGCACCTTTCATAAATGCCACCTTCCACCTTCTTTAAGATTGTTGGTCTGGACATTTATTTGCTGCTTCATTTTTGTACTGCGCGCGCAAGAGCAAGGTCAGAAATATGACGCGCTGCTTTATTTATGTATACGCGCGCATGCGCAAAGTCAGAAATATGACGCGCTGCTTTATTTATGTATACGCGCGCATGCGCAAGGTCAGAAATATGACGCGCTATACGGGGGTGCGGGAAGAACTAGTCCAAGGTGGTTACTTGGAAGCCACTCAGCAATCTTGACCCACAGTCCTTGAATTACGGTCCCAGTAGGTACCAGCTTGACCACTGAGCCGAAAAAGAAGACTAATTGGTACTCTGGAATGTTTACGCTACGATGAGTTTCACTTACACCCCGTTGTGGATCAAGTTAAGTCAATTGATGTCAGTGAGGGGTTGTAGGCTGAAGTGCAGATATGACACCAACTCAAAAAGGGGGAGAAAACTAATCCCCGCTTAGCTATAAGTATGAGTGCCAGTACGTGGGTATATATGTGCGCTTATATGCGCGTATCCGTGCATGTATATATGTAGGTATATATGTGTGTATGTGTGTATGTTTGTATGCATGCGTGTATGTGCGCATGTGTGCGTAAGTGTGCGTATATATATGTGCGTATGTAGGCCTATGTGTGCGTATATATGTGTGCGTATGTAGGCCTATGTGTGCGTATGTATGTGTGCGTATGTGTAAATACGTGTATGTATGTATGTGTGTATGTATTCATGCATATATGACTGTATGTGTAAATGTATGTATCGTAATCGTAATCGTAAACTCGAAATTCCTAAAGTGCCAATCAAAAGCTTAGCGCAAGGGAGCAGCTTATTCCAGCTTATTCATGTATTTGTGTGTTTGTATGCGTATGTTTGTCTCTGTGCATGTGGGTATGTGTGTATGTATGTACTGCATGTATATATGTATCAAAACACTGAACACTGGACCTTAAAGCACCCTGAAAGGTCCCTGCACATGATGGATATATCGATAAATGTGATATATATATATATATATATATATATATATATATATATATATATATATATATATATATATATATATATATATATATATATATATATATATATATATATATATATATATATATGTACATATACATATTTATGTAATATATATGGAAATAAAATATATACAGTATATTATGTATACTAAGCACGAAAGGATAGAGAATCAGAAGTTATGCATTTTGATGGTTTTGGATATGCGTACAAGTACATAAGTACATACCCATAGATCTACCTTTGTTAAATGCATCTTACCTTATGTTACCTTCATTAAGCAATCGTCACTATAATCTATCGGTTATCTATTAAAACTGCGTTACTTTAAGACTTACCTTTGCCAAGCTTAGGCTTTACCTAAGGATTTCGTGTATGTATTTATGAAGCTCCTTTTAAGAACCTCACGAAGGCGAATATCACATCTAAGCTTACGTTACAGCTCATATTTATCGTATTTAACGCGACAGATCATTAAGCCTACCGAGACAGTTTTACCTTAGATGACATTATAGCGCTATGAGAAGGAATTCAGTGAAGCGAATTATTGTTGTTACCTGCTATGAAGAGGACGAAGGCCGCGAAGACGCTGATACATTTGTTTCCTTTGAGGTTGGAGTAGGAGAGGACGAGGAGGAGGAGGACACTGAGGATGAAGAGGAGGTAGGCGATGATGAGGAACGCCTGGATCACGTTATTTTTGTGGCTCTGATGGTTGAATACTTGGCCAACCAGAAGGTATTCGGAGACCGTCATCGTTAGGATGTGCAGCTGGAAGGCCATCATGCCGAACACGAGAGCCACCTTTCCCAGATCATAGCCGCCAGCCTTCATTCTTCTTCTTCTTTGCTCCGGGTGTAGACAGGAAACTGCGTTGATCTCTGTCTTCTCTTTCTGCCAGAATTCTGTCGCTCTGCTTCGCGATCTCGGTGGAAACTGCAAGGCTTCCTTTGATGCAAGGCTTCTTCAAATGCTCTCCAAAGGCACGTACGACGTCACGGTTCAGTCCAGCCCAGCCCAGTTGGGTTGGTATGTCGCAGAGGGAGGGAGGATGAGGCCTACACAGATGCTAATGCTGAAAAAACCGGGCCAGCGTTGCCCTGCGGAGCTCGTCTCAAGGATCGGATATAAATTAAGCTTGACGTCAAAAACACAGCGGGCGCAGCAGTTCAGTGTCCCGACCAACATCAACAGCCATAAATTCTGCTCACATTCTCCGAATTGCGACACGCTTGAGGCCTGCAGTTGCCCGTTACGCTTGACTGGCTCAGGTATCTAATTAAAATTGACGACCCAGGTAGGGGCTTGGCGACAAACCTTATATAGGTTGATACATCTTGTAAGAGTCACGCTGAAGAGAGCTGATCGAAGTGGACAGATCGTTCTGCTGCTACTACTACTGTTGTCGGTATGTTTCATTACGATCTTTAAGTCTTATACAGAGTCCAAGCATAGTTTTTTCTCGTATTTGCACAATAGATGCTTACTATTTTTTAAATTTTCATGATAGAACAGGCTCATGTTTAGTCTTAAATGTTATAAAAGTTTAATTGCTCATATATACAGTAATTTGAGCTGCTTTGAAATGGTCAAAATATCCGGTCTATGTATGTCCAGATAAACAATCTTTGGGAAGCGGACTCTTAGGTTCCAGGTTTTTTTGACAGGGTCCCAGTTTAGTCTAACGTTGTCTCTAGATTTTTCTTTTACCGCACTTGACTTTAAATTGTCTTACTTTTTCTTGCCTTACCTTACCTTAACTTTCCTCAGTTTACCTTTCGGTACCTTACCGTACCTTACTTTACCTTAACTTACCTTACTTGAAACCTGCTTGTTCCTGTTCCGGACCCACTGCGTGGAAAAGTCTTCCTGAGAATGTGACGAATGCCCCATCCCTGGACACACTCAAGTCACGACTCAAGACATATCTTTTTAGGATATCTCATGACTGCAGTTGATTTTTGAACCCTTGTACAGCTCCCTTTTCTTCGGCCTCGGCTGTGCTACGGCGCTATATAAATTGTCTTATTATTATTATTATTATTACGACGCTTGTTAATGTGGGCGCAAAAACAGAAATCACAGTACATTCAGTTTAACCAATATAAATTAATTACTGAATTTTTGCAATATATTAAATCAAATTTAGACAATATAAATATCTCCTGCATTTTAAAAATACATAAAAGTGAAATAGATATATAATTCTGAATTTTTACATAGCATTAAATGAAATTTAACCAGGCCCCTTTCCTAGAGATTGATTATTGGAAGATACTTAGACCGCATATTTATAACATCTCAAATTATTGTACAGTATTGTAATTGTAATTGTAAACGAACATTTATAAAGCGCCACTTAGGAAACAGTGGCGCTCCCGACTTGAACAAACAAAAAGGATTTCAGGCGTTTGCTTATGTATGAACAATTAACAAGGAATATAAATTTCTACTACTGATTTCTCATATTAGATTAAATGTAATTTACTCAATATAATTTCTTAGCTGGAATTTTACAATGTGATAAATAACATTTAGACATATAGTTTATTTTATTTATTTGTATTATATTTTATAAACTATTTAATTTGAATTATTATGAATAAATAACTTATTTACTGAATAAATCACTTATTTACTGGAATAAATCGCTTATTTACTGAATTACTCACTTATTTACTAAATAAATCACTTGTTTACTGAATAAATCATTTATTTATTGAATAACTCATTTATTGAATGACTCTCTTATTTGTTGAATAACTCACTTATTTACTGAATAAATTACTTATTTACTGAAAAAATAACTTGGCAGATTCTTTGATCGATCGGACAAATCCCCCTCCTCCTCCTTCAAGATGGCCGACTGGGACAAAATGGCGCTGATGCACGTGTTGGTCGGTTACGAAGCGGAGATCCTTGGCATCATCACATACACGGTGAACCATGACTGGCCTCGAAGCCACGCGATCCAGGGCCTGCTGATCGTCGCCTTCGTCCTCTACACCTTCGGAGCAGCCGCCCTCGCCTCCACGAAGATGGCCGGCGCCATCGCCAACGTCCTCGTCTCCATCTTCGTCATGATCTGCATGATAGTCACCGGTAGGTGTCGCTTTATCGTCGTCGTCATCGTCATTAACGTTATCGCCTTTGTCATCATCGTTATCTTAGGTAAGTATGTCAGTATCTGGACGCTTACTATAGAGCCTTATGAGTACCTTGCAAAAACGTTGCCTGCGAAAGCCTAGTTAATATAAAGTCGTTGAGAACAGAAAGTTGATCATTAAGCGAACAGTGCTCAGATAACTAGAAGAGTCGCCACTTGCTGGCTCCCGCAGACACGCAGAACCCAACGGAAGCTGATAGCATACACCATGTTCCAAATTCAAGATGCATAGGACACAGAACCGGGCCTGGAGACCAGCGAAAATTCGTACGTCTGGGAGGTCAGGGTCAGAGTTTAAGGATCACGACCTTAGGTCAACCGTTGCCAAGTGTAGACACGCTTGCGTTCCGGTCTAGAGCCAAACTATTATTATGTATGCAGGATTCGCTTAGATCCGACAGCTTTGTCTGATCAATTGCCCAAAAGTAGCGCACAGAACCAGCTACCCCACCTCTCGGCGTATACGTTGGGTTGTTTTGCATAGTTAGTTAGTCAGTCAGTTAGAAATTAGTTAATTAATTCGTTCGTTAAGTAGTTATCTAGTCAGCTGTCTAGACACTTGATATAGCGCCTTTAAGGACTTCATAAATGGTTGCAATTTGTACAGTTCCTCTCAAGGAAAGATGATCTGAGGAAATGACGTAATAACATACGAAACATGACGTAATAACATACCAAACTATATACAAAAGGTTCTTGGTGTAAACTTTTCATAAAATAAGTATGGCATACTGACTGTGTAGTATGATAAGTATATGGCTAAATACTTATGAAACACTTATTTACGCCAAGTTTTATATAAAACTAGTTTTAGGCGTGTTTTGCATACATGTGTCTTGCATGTCATGCTGTAGACCTGATTTATGGTTTAGATTTCAACTTGTTTACATATATGCCTGCAGTGTTAACAGCCTGTATTTTGTATTTAGTATTCAAATTCTCCTAAATAATTTATGTCTGTCTGTCGGCTGAATTGTATTTACAATTTTTATGGGTTTATTTTGCAAGTATAAAAAGTTTGCTGAGCCGAGTTGCTATAGATAGCGCCCAGCAGACTTGCCGATGCCATTAAAACTATTCGCATCACCAGCTCTCGTCTTCCCTCGGAACGGCAAGGGTATCGCATGTATAAAGAAGCCAGGATTTATGAACACGCCCTCCTGTGATTCACGCACTGGGTTGGCTGGCTACCCTTTCTCTCACAAGCATGAAGCACTCGCATGAACACACACAAATGAGGCATGTATTCTGTCTGTCTGTCTGTCTCGCTCTCTCTCTGTCTCTCTCTGTGTCTCTCTCTTTCTCTGTCTCTCTCTCCTATCTCCATCTCTGTCTCCCTCTCTCCATCTCTGTCTCTCTGTCTCTCTCTCTCTGTCTCTCTCTCTCTCTGTCTCTCTCTGTCTCTTTCTCTGTCTCTCTCTTTCTCTGTCTCTCTCCCCTCTCTCCATCTCTGTCACCCTCTCTCCATCTCTCTCTGTCTCTCTGTCTCTCCCTGTCTCTATCTCTCTGTCTCTTTCTGTCTCGGTCTCCCTCTGTCTCTTTCTCTGTCTCTCTCATACACACAAACATGAAGCATGTATTCACACACACACGCACACACACATACACACAGACACGCGAGACATCCTCCCACATTCACTCAGAACGACACTTGGTCACGAACATACCTACACGTGCACACGCAACGCCTTACAACAACACCTTACATTCATTAATAAGCCTAAGTTCTCACCTTAAGGGCAGGTGCGAGCTAAGAGATAAATACGGCAGATTCCCAGCTGACGACCGGAGCGTGTCCAGGCAACTGAACCGTAGCCCAAAGGAAGAGTCACACAACGCGCCAATGCGGCCATCTTGACGAACACCCAAAACCCTTTCAACTCTCCTACATAATCAAGCCCTGATAAATGCATCTAGAGCATTAACAACTGGCGTAAACACCAACTATTCGTCTTTGGGTGGTTTCCAAAAAGGCGCTATATAATTAACCATGCGCGCGCATGCGCAGAGCTAAGCATACAAGGAAACTTCAGCCATGATGTCTGACAGCTGGATTTAAGTTACGATGTTGCCAACTCAGGCCTTGGTATACAAGGCCTCGAGCAAAGTCACGGTGCCACAACTATTCCTAAAACTTTGGATGCATTGTTTTCTTGAGCATTTGTTTTGATAGTTTCTGTTTACCGGTGCTGCGTCAAAACAAAGATGATAACCATCGCCCTGCTCCTTTATCCAGGCTTCGGACCTGAATACGGCAGTGGTGGTGTTATTTATAGTGGCACTGTATCAGTTCAAACAATAATATATGTGCACAATATGCATATTTAATTATGCATTCTATGTATAAATATAATTTTGAATCTTATGTATGCGTGGAAAATATGCTTGGATCTAAAATAGCGATTTAGAGGTTTCCGTGGTCTATTTTTAAACATCGGCAGATGAAACTGGCCTGGTTTTCTTTTCACGTGGGTCTCTGCGCCGATTACCTGAAGATAAGGACGCCACGCATGAATGAAAAGGCATGTTCTGCTTGACTTGCTGTTTACAGCTGAAGCGCGTTCTTTGCAATCTTTCACTGAGCGAAATGCACTGTGAAACATTTACAATAAGTGAAAAATGCCACGCATTCATGCACTGTTAGTGAGTTCAGTCACGTGAAGAATTTATGTAAACATATCCAGGCTTGCGCGCTTATCCAGGGCAGATTTCAAATACGATGTGACATGTGTCAAATAGACATAAAGGGAAATGAAGAAGACATTAGGAAGACACGGAGACACTGAGACAGACAGACAGACAGAAGTAGAGAAAGGTACAGAGATGGGAAACGCAGATAGGGATAAAGAGACTAACCCAAACAAGATGCAGAAAGAAATAAAGTTAACCAGAGAACAAATCTCTAAGAGTAGATAGAGGTTACAGGGTTTTGAGAAAGGTAGAAATCACAAATGACATCTAGCTTGCAATAGGTGTATACTGAGTAACTCTTGCGTAACGGGCAGCATTAAACAGTGTATGAAAAAGTCACGGCATGTTGCTTACAACAAAGGTAAGACCTCTGAAAGTTGTTTTGTATGGCTGTGAAAGCTGGATCAGTAAGAAAGATGAAGACGCAAGAACGAAGGCATTTGAAATTAAGTGTCTGCGGCAGATTTTAGGTTACCGTGGACTGTTAAGAAGACAAACGAGTAGGTCCTAGAGAAGGGAAGAGTAGAGAGGAGCCTGCTCGGATTATTCAAAAAGAAGAAGCTGTCATACTGTGCTACGAAAGAGTGGGGACTGCTCAGAGAAAGAGACAATCCAAGGCAAAATTCCTGGATTCGGAGCTCGGGAAAGACCCAAGATGACATGGATCGATAAGACCAAGTCATGGACTGAATAATCGGTAGAACAGTTGTTACAGGAGACAAGGGACAGAAGTAGATGGCAGAAAAGTGTCCGTTGTGCAGCCAATCCTCGGTTCGAGGACGGTTGAGGACAAGACAAGACATTGCGCAACTCTTGGAACCAGAATTTTAGCTAGACGGTGTAAATGCTTTCTAATTACACTCTTATTGGACACAGATTTATGATGTTATAATCATAATTTCCTGTGATATTATATTCACAATCTCCTCTGAAACCATTACTCCGGGCGATTTTACACCTTAAAAGTGTTTCCAAGGACATCCATAAATGTCTTCCACGATAGTCTCTATTCAGTGCTAACTATGGCTACCAGAATCTTTGTAATACTTTCTGTACATTCTGCACTTTGGCACAGGGCGAGATCACGTTTTAAAAGTGTTTCCAAGGACATCCATAAATGCCTTCCACGATAGTCTCTATTCAGTGCTAACTATGGCCACCAGAATCTTTGTAATACTTTCTGTACATTCTGCACTTTGGCACAGGGCGAGATCACGTTTTAAAAGTGTTTCCAAGGACATCCATAAATGCCTTCCACGATAGTCTCTATTCAGTGCTAAATATGGCTACCAGAATCTTTGTAATACTTTCTGTACATTCTGCACTTTGGCGCAGATATGGGTGACCTCTTATTCACAATCCATCTCCTGGATGACAGGCGGGGTTGGCTGGGTCGGTGACAAGGACATTTCTTAAATACTGGGTGGCTGACAAGGACATTTCTTAAATACTGGGTGGCTGACAAGGACATTTCTTAAACACTGGGTGGGTAACAAGGACATTTCTTAAATGCTTTCTCCAACTGATTATGATTTTGGACAGTGATTTTGACTTGGTGACCATCGACTGATGCCTTTGGCATTATGATACCGGCGCTATAGAAGTCTTTAGATTTGATTACTTTGCTAGTACTGTCCGTGCACAGGGACCTTAAATGGTGTGGCATCCATTCAAACGGGAGCGTAGGTGAAGGATCTCACCCGATCAATTCACTGAAAATGAGCAGCGTCGAGACCATACGATCGCTATAGAAAACCGCGTACATTTACATTTACGATGCTTTTCTAGTTAATATAATACTATGGCGACTAGTCTCCTTAACTATGCGTCATGAATTCTTTCTAAATGAACAACTAGATTCGCATGTGCGAATTCATTTTCGTTAACCTCTGACTCATCACTGGGTGGAGTTCGTAACTTAGGTTTGCCGACAAAGACATCCACTGAAATGCCGTATAAGTCGAACTTAAACAAATTCGTTATAAAAGGCCATCGCATTATGCGCAGCGATATAATTAAAATTCTGCGCATAATCTACCAGCGAGGGTACTACTTGTACGTAACCCACTCGGTTCTCCCGTGTTACTGAGAGAGGTAAAAGGTCATGTTGATGGATACAGTGTAACTGCGAAGTGTTTATTGAAAGCACGGTGGCCTAGAAGCATAAATGGGTCAGGTGTTGCTATTCAAATCATCAGACCGTAACGGGAGAGAGGGAGAGTTGGAGAGGAGACCAGGTCCAGAAAATTCGACGTATTCCCTTTGTAAATGGCATGGAATTTAAATGTTTTGGACACCTTCGTATGACGGTATGCGCTGGACATTAAATGGCATGGCGCCCAATCATTGGGGCAGCGGTGGTGAAGGATCTCACCAGATCAATTCATTGAAAAACGAGGAGGGTTGAGGCCATAGGGTCGCTATAGAAAAACGGGTCCACTTACATTAACTACACGTCGTTCTCTTTGATGCACTTGCCTCGTACTCCTAGACAGGGAGGGGTTAAAGTTACATGGGACATTAGTGAGGGGTTTCTAACTGGTGATAAAACGGTCCATTCAATGATCCTTTTATCTAGAAGGTCACTCTGTCATATGCCATGAATGACCATCGTGACTAGCCACAATAGTTCAGTAGTAACAGAGACCGGTCGTGACGGACGAACTGTCCTTGACTGACCACAATTGGTCAGCAGTAGAGAGAGAGAGAGAGAGAGAGAGAGAGAGAGAGAGAGAGAGAGAGAGAGAGAGAGAGAGAGAGAGAGAGAAAGAGAAAGAGAGAAAGCGGTCAGTATGTGACTGACCACAATAAGTCTTAGGACCTTTTAATAAGAATTCTCCCTGTGAACTTGTTGGGTGACCACAACAAGAACGAACATTCTCTCCATCGTACATCGTATAGCTCTATTACGCCGATAACGAGGGCCATTTTGACTTACGAAATGGTGAATAGATGTCGCTAGTAGCAGCAGTCCTGGATTTTAAGTGGAACAATATAGCAAATAGTTAAACGTCAACTTCCGGTGGCAGGCGAAATTAACCTTTCCAGCTTGTTATATACTAGGCTTAGGGATTCTTATTGTTTCCTTGAGAGTTTTCAAAATTAGTAAAAAAAATTAATATGCACTTACTTACTTACAACATCGTCATCATCGTATTTGTCATCATCATCGTCGTCGTCGTCATCATCATCATCGTCACCTGCTTCTTCATTATTCTCCTCTTCTTTCTCTTCGGCTTCTTCTTTCTTCTTCTTTCTTTGTCTTCATCTTTATCGTAATTACTATTGCCTGTGCAATTTCATACAGTGTCTGCGTGTGTTTGATGACGTAGGCTGTTTCCTGGTGATTGGCGTTGGCTTATACGACATGAACACCGTCTATGTTCCCTACTCAGCCACCCTGATGATGAGCGCCGCCTTCCTCGCCTTCCTCACCCTCATCTTCCTCATCGTCCACCTCTGCACCCGCGACTCCCGCCCCGTCACCTCAGCCTCCAGCACCCCCGCATAGACCGTGAGTAGGTCACCCCCGGAAGAAGGGAGGACATCGTCTGCCACCGGAAGTTGACGTTTAAAGCACTTTCTATTCAGCCGTTGCGGATCTGTGGGTTTATGAAAGGGGGATGGGTGGGTGAGAGGGGTAGGAGTTTCGGGGTGACGGTATATGGGGGAGTTTATGCAAAGCTTGGTTCTTATTGGGTAAATGTGGGGAAGAGGGTTTTCCTGAAATTAATATTATGTCCTGGCTGGGAAATGAACCCGATGCTTTTGCAATATTAGTCTGCTTCTTAAACCTATACTCATTATTATTCTTAGTGCATTATCTCTAGGCTGGATTGGAATCTCTGCCTAACAGCAACTGGACATAAACCCAATTTATATCACGCAATCTAACAATGTTGCTCGTTCTTGGCTAGCTACAAGCCTAGCTTTATAAATATCGGTACATTAATATTCATGCATAAGTTTCACAACCATGTACAGTTAAATAGAAGTCCATGACTAAGAATGGGGTAAGTCAGCCCATCTGAAGGAAGGGTTGATTATTACAAAAGCATATACAATTCGTGGGGCAAATTCTTCTGGGGGTCCGCTGTGTGCCGTCTCCCCTGGAGCTCCCCTCAGATCCGCTATCGGTTAGAAAACCGTTTCTGCATTGGACACAAGTGTTTGCTGTTAATCAGACATGATTACGCCTTACATTTACACATAGGCATGAAAAGGCGCTACATAAATGACAAGAAGTTTCTTTGTCTTCCGAGTAGAGACTTTCAAATGAAAAACACAGCATATTATAACAGTGAGGGTTATGACCTCGTTCGTTTGATTATTAATGTTGTAATTATTCTAGCGATTGTTATTGTTAATCTAATGATCACTTTTGTTATAACTGCAATAGCAATTAATATCTTTGTAATCGCCGTCGTCGTCATCATCATTCTACATCATCATTTACAACAACAGCATGAACATTCTTCGTCGGAGTCATCGTCATCATCATCGATGTCATCACCATTATTTTTAGGTAGGCATGTTCAAATGTATGGTTTAATCTTCTGAAAGATTCTAAGATTAGATGTTTGCTTTAGTCCGGATTTGAACTGTAATCACTGTGACTGAAATTATGAAGGACTTAACCAATGCACCCGCTGGTGTACAGGATAATTTTAAAGCTAATTTCAAATTAATGTTGATGTGAAACTAAAGCTGATTTTTCACTTAATTTATAAGCCTAACTAATGAAGCAAGAACTTTTAAAAAAGCTTAAAATATAGTGATGGCAAAAGAGAATATTAATACGAAATATGATTTGTGTCAAATTCGGTCTAATTATTATTACGAAATGAGAATTTTATTAATTTTGGACGAGCTAATAAACAAATGGGCTAATAAACAAAATAGGCTAATAAAGAAATTGATTAATAAACAAATAGGATATTAAAGAAATAAAAAATAAACATTTAGGTTAATGGCAAATAGGCTAATAAACAAATAGGTTAATAAAGAAATTGTTTAATAAACAAATAGGATATTAAACAAATAAAAAATAAACATATAGGTTAATAGCAAATAGGCTAATAAACAAATAGGCTAATAAAGAAATTGGTTAATAAACAAATATTGCAAACACTGGACTTGTGTAAACACAGAGTTTTTGCTCAATAAAGCTTGACCTTTACATCAGTTGTTATTGACGTGTAATGTAATGTACTGTTATACAGCTAGACATTCTGTAGCGCCTTTTATATAAAAGTTGGCGCAATAGAAACTCCCCAGAGGGCGCTTGTGATCCGGGGATTTTGAAGGATCTTCGCCAAACACGACTGCTACAATATAACAGCAAAACTCTTCATATGTGTCGTATGTAATGTCGGCCTAATATAGGCCCTAATATAATGTTGGCCTAATATAAACCATAATATAATATCGCCCTAATATAAACCCTAATATAATGTCATCCTATATAAGCCCTAATATAATGTCAGCTTAATATAAGCCCTAGTATAATGTCAGCCAATATAGGCCGTAATATATGCAGTGTACTGGAAGAAATGGTTGTTGTGTTCGTCTGCACCGACCATTGGATCCGTAGGCGAACTCGGTCTTCGTCAAGTATCTTGGTGGCGAGCGGTGCAAGAGTTCAACGACGAAGATAACACGATGTAGATTTGTATTTCATATGTTAATAAAATCTAATTTATACCTCTTCACTGCCGCCCCCACAAAACAAGGTATAGAGTCTGTGATTTGATTCGGTCAATGGGTTATGTTAGGGTTTATATTAGGCCGACATTATATTAGGGTTTATATTAGGCCGACATTATATTAGGGTTTAAATTAGGCCGACATTACATACGCCACATATGAAGCGTTTTGCTGTTAGACTTACGTATTCGTGTTTAACTGAGATCCTTCAAAATCCCGGGTTCAAATACGCCATATGGGGAGTTTATATTGTGCCGACTTTTCTAAATGGACTACAGAAATGTTTATCTATTTGCCAGGACATTAAGGGGAGCGTATTCTTAGACCATAGAGTGCTAGAACTACAATGCTATGTCGACCAATAGAAACGCCAGTTTATGTCGACCAAAAATAGCTCGACCTAGTTTAGGTGAAAATGGCGACCGAGGGCGCTGGGTTCGAATGGTTATCTGAAAATTTTCGCAGTTGCGTCGTTGAGTACAACGCGAACGACGATGGCGGTTTTCAAGCGGACGAACGCGGCGACGAAAGAGGCTACGGCGCAGTGGTTGTGCGAATTCGAACGCCTTACGAAGACGAAGTGGCGGGTGAGATCAACCTTCCCTAGCCTACAGCGACTTTCTTATGGCATCGACAACCTCTGCCAACACTGTTCTTTCAACAAATACGACGAGCTTCAAAGAACTGCAACTGTTGTGCAAAGCTCACTCAGAAGGTGAATCTAGTCTCGAAGCGGACGAAACAGGGTAATCTACATATCAAGGTAGGCCTACCTAGTTTCAGGTCTGTAATCTTTTTAGTGGCAGACATGCACCACTAGACAAACTGGTTTAATTTAGCTGGACGAGGAATCGTTGGGGTAATTGTCAGGTGGGGAGTGCCTTCAAGGAGCCTCTCTTGAAGAGGCGCTTTACAAATTTGCGATGACAATTACAACACTGCGCAGTACAGTAAGTCGAACCTCACTGTCGTAATATCGGTGCCATGAGGTAATAAGCCGAGCTTATGCAAGAGAGGACGATGTATAAAGTATATCTCGAATAGCCAACATTTCACAGATTTCTTAGCTTGCCATCTGGACATCCATCGGCCCCTTGGAGATCTTGTAGTTCCCCTCTCCCGAACGACGGCACGGCGGTCACAACTTTCTCTTTCGTGTGTTGGCCCGTCCTTCTGGAACAGTCTTCCTCTGGAAATTCGAACTCTCCTCTCCTAACGGCTCAAGAAAACATACTCGGCCCATCTTAAGACAACTTTTTGAACTGCTAACTAGGTCATGCTGCAACGCCTTTGTGAAGCTCTTAAAATGCGCTATAGAAGCTTTTGGATATATACATAGATCGCATGTCGATATCAGGTTTATTCTTTCAGCGAATGACATACGAACTGTTTAGTTACGCTGCTTAATTGTTTATTATGCTATAGGTAAATAAATAATACTGGCAAATATGAATGATATAAACCCTAATATAATGTCGGCCTAATATAAACCGTAATATAATGTCGGCCCAATATAAACCCTAATATAATGTCGGCCTAATATAAACCGTAATATAATGTCGCCCTAACTTAAGCTCTAATGTAATGTCGGCCTAATATAAACCGTAATATAATGTCGGCCCAATATAAACCCTAATATAATGTCGGCCTAATATAAACCTTAATATAATGTCGGCCCATTATAGGCCGTAATATATGCAGGTGTACTGGAAGAAAGGTTGTTGTTGTTTTCGTCTGCACCGACCATTGGATCCGTAGGCATACTCGGTCTTCGTCAAGTACGTTGGTGGCGAGCGGTGCTAGAGTCCATCGTCTTAGAAGCCTTCGGGAGACTTAGGCCTACCGTAGTTGGTGGGTCGCCAATCGCACGAAGATAACGTGACGTAGATTGTATTTCATATGTTAATGCAATCTAATTTATACCTCTTCACTGCCGCCCTCACAAAACAAGGTATAGAGTCTGTGATTCAATTCGGTCAATGGGTTATGTTAGGGTTTATATTAGGCCGACATTATATTATGGTTTATATTGGGCCGACATTATATTAGGGTTTATATTAGGCCGATATTTTATTAGGGTTTATATTAGGCCGACATTATATTATGATTTATATTGGGCCGACATTATATTATTGTTTATATTAGGCCGATATTTTATTAGGGCTTAAATAAGGCCGACATTATATTAGGGTTTATATTAGGCCGATATTTTATTAGGGCTTAAATTAACGCCGACATTATATTAGGGTTTATATTAGGCCGACATTACATTAGAGTTTATATCAGGCTGATATTATATTAGGGCCTATATTAGGTCGACATTATATTATGGTTTATATTGGGCCCACATTATATTTGGATTTATATTAGGCCGACATTATATTAGAGTCTATATTAGGCAGACATTACATTAGGGCTTATATTAGGCCGACATTACATTAGGGCTTATATTAGGGCGACATTACATTAGAGCTTAAGTTAGGGCGACATTATATTAGGGTTTATATTAGGCCGACATTATATTAGAGTTTATATTAGGCCGACATTGCATTAGAGCTTATATTATGCCGACATTATATTAGGGTTTATATTAGGCCGACATTGCATACGACACATATGAAGCGTCTTGCTGTTAGACTGCCGTAGTCATGTTTAACTGAGATCCTTCGGGAACCTCGGATCAAATGCGTCCTCTGTGTAGTTTCTATTGTGCCGACTTTAAAATGCGCTACAAAAATATTTAGCTATTTGCCAGGACATTACGGGGACCTTAATTGTGAGATGCTTAAAATTCGCATATTAGTCTTTGGATAAATACATCGCACGTCGATATCACGCCCAATTTTTCAGCGAAGGACCGTCGATCTGTTTAATTAGACTGACTGATTATTTACTGTGCAAAAGATAATTGTAATCACAATACCACCGTGCGTAACTTCAACGACTCTTGAGTAATGCAGACTGTCTGAGCGATTGTCTGAACTCCTCTTCATGACTTATATTCACGTGACAAACGATTAAAGGTGAAACGTGTTGGCCTATACCAGTAATAACCCTAAATATAAATTCATACAGAATTCTACATGCAAGTAGGGCTATATTATGGGCCTATCCATAGGCCTTCCCATTTCTCTCAGCTTAAACACAACTCACCCTAACAGTTCCTCTCTCCCCTTGTCTCTGGTATTCTGGCAACCGGACTTGGTTCTTGACATGGCATCTTTGGACAACCCCACTGACTTGACGCAGCGCTCGTGAATAAGCTGGTGTCCTGCGCTTAGCTTTTAGATAGCGCTTTAGAAATTTGGAGTTTACGAGCACGATTACGGCTGTATTATATAAGTATGCTGTTCTTAATGCAAACTTGTTTATGGTTCGTAAACAAATCACAATGATTGATGTTATCTTGTGTTTACTCCAAACTCCATTGTTTGAACATTATCAAGATTGATATACAACTGGTTACCAAGCCCTTAGTTACCGAGTCCTTAGTTACCAAGTCCTTAGTTACCAAGTCCTGTCGTCGTGTTTGCGTTTCAACCGAAATATCTGAAAACCAAGACTCCACCTCTAACGATTAATGTTGATAGAAGTGTACAAGAATAGCTACATCCCACTCTTTGTCGTTGACATCCTTACCAGGGTGATGTTCCAGGCAGCGACCTCAGGTTTAGTGTAGGCCACAAAAGGTCTTTGTGCATATTGCTAAAAAATATGGGGCTAGGAGTGGTCTGGCGGCATTCGTGTCTGTCGATTCCAGACACTAATTTTACAAGTAGCTACAGAGCGATGAAGACATTTTGCATTGCATTGGCCTAGTTAGCTACATTGGTTTAAGCGTACGTCAATGCGCCTCTGTGCGTGAGGATCTCGGTTCGCATACTGAGAGTGGCTATATTTCAGAGATTTGAATCTCGAGCTAAGACGGTCCGTACACGGGGACATTAAATGGCATAGCACCCATTCAAACGGGCAGCGGTGGTGAAGGATCTCACCCGATAAGTTCATTGAAAAAGAAGCAGGGTCGAGGCCATACGGTCGCTATATGAGACCGCGTACATTTACATTTACCTTACGTTACGTCAATTACGTCACATTAGTGCACCGTATGAAGTGAATTTTTGGCGCACACTGTTTTCCGCAGTAGAATTAACACCGGCGTAAGCTAGGAAGTAAAGCTCAAGTTCTCCATTGCCGGCTCAAGAGCAGGAAATGAGCGCCTACCCTACGCTCCATTGTGGGATATGAGAGCTTTATTCTACTGTTACATGTGAAATGTTTAATACTTTTGTGTGTTGGTTGTTGGTGTCCCAGCCGAAAATGTATCAACTCTGCCTGTTGTTGTAAGAGCCATATAACAACCATACCATACCAAGCCGTACACCATCACACCATACCACTGTAGAGACCCTGGGCAAGTTGTTTTGACACACGTGCCTCTGTTACCAAACAGTTTAATTCGGTACCGAGGCCAGCTGCTAAGTTATTGGCTGGCAAGTCCTACAGGCTGCGCTGGCTCCCTGGCCAAGATGTTTCGATTGGTTCACTGTCTTCTCAGAGATTAAAAATAGGAAATGAGCACCGATCCCACTTGTTTTTATTTTGTATCATGCCATTCTTTGTTATTTCTGCATTTATTAAGCGCCACTATCTATCGACTAAGCATCAAACGATGGCGCTGAGCAATTGAGAGTGAGGGATTTGCTCAAAGTCCCTACGCAGTAACCGCTTCAGGTGAGGTTCAAACCCGTACTGTCCGAGTTAAAAGCCGTGCGCTAAATCCAATCGACTACTGTGCCTTTTACAAATCCTAAATCGTAAGCAGAAATAGAGAAAGCCTTGTCTTTCGCTATACAGTGATTTCTTGGAGTATATAACAATGTTAACACACAGACACGAAAGCGATCAGAAACGACACTATATACTCATTACACATTAGGGCCTGTACCGTATAACACAAATACACTCTAGAAAGTAATGTCTGATAACTGCCCACGTTAACGTGTCCAGAAAGCTCACAGAAACATACTACCTGGTAACACAGCCAGGTATGAAAAGTTCCATTGGCTGTGAAGCTACGAGCCACATTTGGTGTGCTGATATTAACTTACACTCATTACCAGGCACTGTTCGTTTACGATGGTTAGGCCACACAGTGTCTGGTCTCACCAAACATTACTTTCACGAGTTCGCATGAATTTCTACTCTTAAGTTTTGTTGGTTATAAGTTAGAAATGTTTCTGATGATGCATTAGTAGATAGAGTTCTAGGATAGGATTTACGGTTGAATGAAAAGTCCAGCTCGTTACGATGGATGTGTGCTGCCTCCCTTCCCTTTGCAACACAGGGCGAGTAGCAGGAAGACGGAGGCCAGCAGACCAAGACACCCGGAGGTTGCTGTCAGGGTAGATGCGTAGGGTTCCGGTTTGCCGTTGCTCTCGTCGCCATGGAGACCGACTCCAATGAACAGGAAGAGGGCTAAACAAGTCATTCAAAACTACATTACGTAACGCAGACAACGTTGCAAAGCGCCCTACAAGTAGCTCGCTATAGTAACGCCGTCATATAAATTGTCGTAATTACGTTACATGAAATTACACTTATGTTATCAGTGATTCATCGGAATGTGATGATAGTTAAACGGTCATTTATAAGCCACATATGTAATCAGTGATTTTAGCCTGTGAAGACCGTGGAACTATAGAAGTTAAGGTAAGGCAAGGTGAGGTAAGATATGGTAAATTATGATAAGGTTATGTTAAGTTAGATCCAGTAAGGCAAGGCAAGCCAAGGCAAGACACTGCAAGGTCTAAGATTATGTAATGTAAGAAAAGCTAAGGTAAGGTAATGTATAGTAACTTAAAGTAAAGTTACGGTTAGATAAGGTACGATAAGGTAGGTAAACTTACGTTAGGTAACTTGGGTAACTTAATGTCAGGTAAGGTAAGATAAGGTAAGGCAAAGTATGGCGGTAAACTATCTTGCAATGCAAGGTTATGTAAGGTAAAGAAAGTTGAAACAACGTAAGGTATGGCAAGACGAGGAATCACCAAAGAGCAATAATACCTGCAGTGATGAAGGCGCAGACTGATAGTATGGTGAAGATGATGCTGCCTAAGTCCCCTAGCTTCGTCAGGACCATGAGGATTCCCCCGGCCGTGTATATGAGGAAGCCGAGGATCAACATCGCCTGGACCTCCTCGGAGTTGCCCAGGCCTTCGAAGGCCATCAGGCCGAGAACATTGGCCTCGTACCCAATCATTGCGTGGATCAGAGCGAGTTTTCTCCAGTCGGCTCCCATGGTAACGAAGAGTAGGAGAAGGAGGAGAATTCGTGGCTAGTCAGAGTATAAATGGAAGGAAAAGATCCGAGTTAAGCACATGATTATCTCTTAGTATTACGGTGGCGTTAGAGAAGAACTCTAGTCTCTTCAGTGAATTATATAGCGCTTACGTGTTTGTTACTGTTTGTTACGTGTTTGTTACTGTGTTACGCTTGTTGCAATGATGAGTGGTTGCTTTGATTAAACCGAGTTCTTTAGAATTCAGCCAATAATCCTACCTCGCGTGGATTTAAACAGTTAATTCCAGCACCTGTCACATTTAATTATAAGGGGTCTGCATGAAACGTTTCGCCATTGCTTGCATGTCACAATATTCACTTATGAATGAGAGAAGTTGCATTGACTATAACCTAAACTAATCTAATGTAATGACTTCTAGAGCGCCTTGTACTTTTCAAGTTAAATCATAGTAAAAAAAATCACAATCCGTTTAAGGAGCCAGATGAAGAAGAATGACCTTAGACGAAATTGATTTATCAACGCTAATATTAGAGCATAAGTAAGTAAGCAATGCATTTGTAAAGACGCCGTATGTTCATCGATTGAGCGAGGAATCGTAGGTGAACAGTAAATCTCATGTAATGTAATGCAACATATTTAGGCATTAATATAGTGCCACTTCAAACTCATCAGGAGAGCTTCCCCGCCAAAACTTATAGAGTGTCAGGACGTACTTTTGAACTTAAGCCTTCTTGAAAGAGCGCTATATAGAACTTTAAGTAAATTTTAAAAACTAAGAAGTTTAAAACTGTAAATTTTAGATATAAATAATTCATAATTTTGATTCATTAACCGATTAATTAATTCTGAAAAGAAAAAGCGCATACTCTTAGATAGACGATATGTAGTAAGGTTGTTTCTGAAATCTTACCTTGGCGAGTTCGTTAATGAAGTAAGTACCTGTATAGGTAGGTATTCGTCTTAATATACTGACGGTTTACCTGGCATAAGGGAGGCCTATCGCTTAAGTAGGAAAGCTTTGAATGTTTATTGGTGACCCATGTCTACGATAAGGTTGCCATAGACCCAACCTTTGTCGCTGAATAAATAACTCCCCTCTTATCAATGATCACCTTGACGTCATGTGATAACAGTAAACACTTTACCTTATCTCACCTGCGGATGAATTGGAGTTAATTGGTCGGGAGCGGCTCCTGTTCGACAACTGACTGTCGTATCCATGGTTGCCTGAAACAAAGCCGGGATCTTGTTGCTTGGTTGTTTCCACGCCAACCCAGAGTGTGCTACATCGAAGCTCCCGAGGTATCTGCGCAATACATAAGGCAGGCGACAGGTGAAGTCATCGTGCATTCACTCATCGTCATCTACTCAGTCGATTACAAAGTAGATCGAACTGCAGCAAGGCGCAGACCCGTCCGTTCAAGTCGAAGGAACGATCCAACTGTGAAGGCAAGATGGGCAAGGGTGGCGTTTTCGGAAAGGTGGCTCTCGTTCTTGGGTTCCTAGCGTTCCAACTACATATGCTTACGATGCCTTTTGGCGATTATCGAGTTACTAATACTGCGAGTGATTGCGACGATATCAAAGCGGCGGACGATGCAGTTTTGGCGTTTCTGATCATCACTTTCATAGTTCTGTTGTCCTGCTGTATTCTTCTGCTTCTGATGAACTTCTCCGGAATGGGAGACAGCAAGATAATCATCATCATCACAATGATTGGACTCTTCGCAGCAGGTAACCATAGACATCATTAGTTTCATAGCAACTCTACTGTAATATGACTACTGTAAATAATGCCGCCTTGAATTCGGTTGTAAGAAGCTATGTGACGCACCTATACAGCGGGGTTGTACTAAGTAATCGTAATCGTAATCTCGAGATTTCTACAGCGCCCAACGAAAGCCACGTCACGGGGACCAGCTTATTCACAGGCGCTCGGTCAAAACCAAATCAATAGACAAACGGGGTTGGGTTCCAGGTCAAGATCCGAAAGTCTCACACAGAGACAGCATGGCAGCTACGGTGGGTGGTGTTCGGGGTTGGAGCGAAAGAGAGACAGGAAGAAGAGGAGAAGGGTTCTTGTAGGGATCTTCGCACGCAGTTGCTATGTGCCATAGATTTTTGCTCTGTTATTAAATAGTAAATGCCTAACAGAAATGATAAAAAGATAATGTGTCCCTTCGATTTCACCATTTGTCCATATTACCCAATCGCTCAAATTCCACTCGGATGTAAGCCGACTGCGAAATGATTAATTATTAATTACTGCTTTAGAAAGAAGACGGACCTGCTGGATTCACGCTTAATTAGACGATATTCAAATATTTTTGTATCACAGAATGAACAGCGTTATTTGCAAACTAGAGTTTTTAGCCAACACTGACTTACCTAGCCATATACTCTGGCCTGCCTTATTTGTGCGTCTTACAGTAAAACTTTACAGAAAATTACATTATATTACCTTGTCTTACCTTACCTTGCCTTACCTTACCTTGCCTTACCTTACCTTACCTTACCTTACCTTACCTTACCTAAGATTAAACACTACTCTTCCACAAATCCTGTGCTGGTTCCTCCTATTTCTCTCCGCTGTAATTCTAATGACAATCCACTGTCTGACTGTCTACATGCCCGACACTTTGATATCGACCCAGAACCGAACCTGACCTTAGCTACCTAACGATTTTGTTTTGACTGAGCTCATATAAATAATCTGGTTTCCGCGATGTAGATTTCTTTGGTCGCTGTAGAAATCTCGAGTTTACGATTACGTTGCCATAACTTACCTCTCCTAGGAGTTTCTTCGAGTCAAAACGTAAATGAAATAATAGACTTTGTTCTTTGTTTGGAAACAGCCGCTTTGGGAGTCATGGGAGTTTCAATTTACGAGGGCTGTAATCGATCCAAGAATGGCAACAACAGCGGGCAGAGTCTTTCACCCTTCACAACAACAACCTACATCTCGGCCGCTGGTTTCGCTCTGCTGTCCGCCATCTTCCTAATTCTCCAAATGTGCTGCGGCTAAAGAAAACCTTCACTAGCCAGTGCTTATAATTAATTAGCCTAAACGAGAAGACTGCAATGTCAGAACTATGTACATAGTACCGAAGAATACTTCAGTAGTCGAACTAGAATTAGGTGACACTAAAACATCCTGATGGCGCTATAAAAATGTTAATTTCAGTTACGATAAGCGTTGGTGTTACTGCTAAGCATGGCCATTTTATAAGAAATTTAACTCTAGACTCCGTGACAGTGTGTGTTTATGTGTGTTTGTATGTGTGTGTCTGTCTGTCTGTCTGTCTGTCTGTCTGTGAAGCTTCGAAATCGTGTCGTATAGCCAAATAATCTTATCACTGTCTCTTAAAGCAGCATTAAAGATAATGGCACAAGATAAAGAAACAGTGCAAAGTGCCATTGTTAACAGGCCACTATAAAGGCCACACTAATTGTCTAATGCGTGACAGTGGTTTGATTAACTCACACTGAATGCCTTTCTTTCTATGCGTTACCTTTAAACGATAGAAATTTAGGCTATTGTAATCATGATTTTAATTGTTATTGCAATTGTAGTTGCGAATAAACTTAAAATTGACTTTGTAATTACGATCTGAGTAGTATTTACAGTTGAATGTAAAAGTAATACGACCTGCAACTCTAAATCATAACTAGACATTTATATAGCTCCTGTTATAACCTATTAGATAGGCGTTAGCTGTACAATGAATGTAACTGTAAACTGTAACTGAACACTTTAATAGCGCCTATTGAAAACCGTTCAGACGCACGAATCTTTAAAACGACTTTGATTTGATTTGAAAACTTTATTGATTACAAAGAACAAATACTTGTTATGCATTGACGAGTAAAGGTTACTGGGATACACAGTGCTTTTTCAGACGGAACGCTCCGGAACGGCGTTCCGGCACCTTTTATCGGCTAATAAAAAATAATTTAGTTTTTAATAAAAGAATTTTTTACTATGTTATTTTAATTATGTAATATAATGTTACTCATTTTAATTAAATTTCAGTGTTTACAACTTTACACTGTTTTCAGTGTTTATTGATTGATAAAAAATAATGGAATTTTAGCATAAAATTCCATAATTGTGCAGTTCCGGAACCTTTTCTTCTAGAAAAAAGCGCTAGGGATACAAATGGTAGACCCACTTTAACATCAGAAAGAAGAACAACGGAAGAATCAAGTGCCATTTATGTAGAGCATCTATAGGAATTCAAAAAATTAATGCATAAATATCGAAATACAATGACGGATAACTTAACACTCGTGGGAACACTCGTGAGAAATTCCTGTCAGTCTCCTTAGAATTTATTAGACTGATTTGATTGAACGACGAAGCCTTCTTGAGATTGTCGTTATAAATTGTTCGCTCTATGAGACCTTTCTGGACTTTTAAAGTGGTCAATCGATGTGCGATTACCTGTGTATGACGTGAATGTCTTATCTAAACTTTAACCTATATCCCCCATTGATGATAAAGAAGAAGGAGGAGGAGGAGGAGAGGAATGAGGAGGAGGAGGAGGAGGAGGAGAAGAAGAAGAAGGAGGAGGAGAAGGAGGAGAAGGAGGAGGAGAAGGAGGAGGAGAAGAAGAAGGAGAAGGAGGAGGAGAAGGAGGAGAAGGAGGAGAAGGAGGAGGAGAAGGAGGAGAAGGAGGAGGAGGAGAAGGAGGAGAAGGAGGAGGAGGAGGAGAAGGAGGAGAAGGAGGAGGAGGAGAAGGAGGAGGGGAAGAAGAAGGAGGAGGAGGAAGAAGAAAAAGGAGGAGGAAGAGGAGGAGAAGAAGGAGGAGGAGGAGAAGAAGAAGGAGGAGGAGGAGAAGAAGAAGGAGGAGGAGAAGAAGAAGGAGGAGGAGGAGAAGAAGAAGAAGGAGGAGGAGGAGGGGAGAAGGAGGGGAAGAAGGAGGAGGAGGAGAAGGGGAGAAGGAGGAGAAGAAGGAGGAGGAGGAGGAGGGGAAGAAGGAGGAGGGGAAGAAGGAGGAGGAGGAGGAGAAGAAGAAGGAGGAGGAGAGGGAGAAGCAGAAGGAGAAGGGAAAGGGCAAGTGGAAAGAGGAGGAGAACCCGAAGGACGACCAGGAGAAGGGCAAGGAGAAGGACAAAAAGAAGGACAAGGAGAATGACAATGAGACGGACAAGGAGAAGAAGAAGCTTAAGGAGAAAGTCCCTTAAGCTAACTCCAAGAGGCAGCCATGGGTATGAAGTATTAGCAACTTGGTTTTCTTGGCCTTGGCATATGCCGCCTGATCTTTCCACTGACAGTGTAGGGCTAATGTGCTGATTATCGTTGAGTGGGTTAAGGGGCGCGAGAAGAGCCGAAATCTCGAAACAAATTTCTTCCCTGACGGCAATTTGAACCCCCGAACTCCCAATTGACAGTGCTGTACACTAACCACTAGACTTAACTGCCTCATCCGTTCATACATACACATACATACATACATAAATACATACATACATATATACTCACATACATACATACATACATACATATACATACTCACATACATGCATACATACATACATACATATATACATACATACATACTCACATACATATTCACATACATGCATACATACATACATACCTACATACTCACATACATACATACTCACGTGCATGCATACATACATACTCACATACATACATACATACTCACATACATACATACTCACATACATGCATACATACATACATACATACATACATACATGCATGCATGCATGCTTCCCTCTCTTCACTCTTCCTTTTCCTCCGCTTCCTATGGCCGCTGAGTTGTTCAGCTACCCGATTAACATAATTTATTGATATATTAATTCTTTAATATAATAATATATCAATTGATTAATATAGTAACTTATTAATTTATTAGTATAATCTATATATGAAAGGCTAAGAAACGCATAGCCGCGGTAGCTGGTCCATTTAGTACAGTTGTTCGTGACGAACGGTCGCTCGGTCGGCGATCCATTTAGTGGATGGGGACGGAGGGAGGGACGGAGGGACGGGGGTGGGACGGACTGGTAGCACCAGAGGATTTTCCCCAGAAGAGACATTTTGTCGAAATTGATGAACGGAAACGTAGATGTCTGTACTTGGTTTTGTCATGATAATAATTACAAGTTTCGTAAAGTTTTCCCACTAAATAAGTAACCGAATTGCACGTTTATGTAGCACCTTTTCAAGAGTACTACTCAGATGTGCTTTCGAGCTTCTAGCACGTGACCACGATCGAATAGAATGGTCTTCAATCAATGGCTGAATAGAGACAAAAAAAGGGCAGGAAGCTTATGTTGCAGGTCGCATGGCTGGCTGTTCCTAAATGAAGGACCAACTACGGCGAAGCTACTATGTTGCATTGCAGAAGTACGAGACGGAATAATAATAATAATAATAATAATAATAATAATAATAATAATAATAATAATAATAATAATAATAATAATAATAAATTAATTAATTGATTAATTAATAATAATTCTGTCTCCGGACTAATTTTTTCACCACCTGAGGGATTATACCTACCTCGGGTAAAAAATAATAATAATAAAAATAATAAAACAATTTATATAGCGCCGTAGCACAGCCGAGGCCGAAGAAAAGGGCGCTGTACATGGGTTCAAAAATCAACTACAGTCATAAAATCATAAGCTAATCATAAAAACAGGTTTTGCAGACTGTCTTCTTATGCTCAAAGAAGGTCAATTCTTGGTCCAAGGTCACGCCCAGGTAACGCTAATAACGGTAATAATAACAAACATAATCTGCTTATGTTTTGCAGGTAAATGCCACGTGCATGATGAGGCGGATATATATGTCCGGGGGAAACGTTCAGTGGGGGAATTGCCATTGGGAGCAGCAACCGTTGAAAAACGAGCAGGGTCGAGGCCATACGGTCGCTACAGATAAAAGTGTACATTTGCATATACTTTTAATTATACCAGCAATATTCATAATGTTGAGAAAGGACGAAAACGAAGTTAACAGACAATGGCAACGGCTAGTGCTAATCACATTTTCCAAATTGCCCACAATACCCTACTTCTGTTTCCAATGAGTTTGCAGGCTATGTTGTTTATTAGTCTTTGGCAAAGGCCGATGTCAACGCTTCAAATTCAATTAACTAAACTAGAAACAATTAAAGTCATTATATTTTGAAGCCTGAATAGTTATTAAATTTTTAGTAATAGGCCTAAATGTAAATCTGCAGCTCTGAAAATATAGTTATAAAAATGTTTTACACAGTTTAGTAGTCGGCAGTAAATACTGTTTTCCGGTCATTGGAGGAGGTAGTTGCTAGTGGCTGGTGCTTCCGAAAGGTCGTACGTTTTTGTCATAAAGTTCTCTGAATTTAGCGAACGACATCGAAAATGTACTCGTGCACCAGATACGTGACTCCGCTTACGAGATCCGTTGTAAGCACAATCAGTTATTTCTAATAATCTTAGAAATTTTAAGAAATTTGAAATTCTGCACTTGACGCGTCGCATACCGGTGCCTAAGCGATTTGACATTGAACGATTTGTGATTTGTGTGGCGCTTGATCCGCGGGTAAATGTAGGTTGGATCATATTCAGTGAATATATTTTATAATAGTAAAATGCATTTGTCGTAGTAAGTTTGTCATAGCCTATTTTTGGTAAATCAATTGCCACAGGAACGTGAGTCAAACGTGAAATAAGTATTGTTCAATGCTGATGAGCGTACTATTATGTGTAGTGTTACTTGTAGAAATTTGTCAGTGGGTTCTTTTCTAATTATGAATAATATAGCACAGTTGTTAGTGTTGGCTGTGGTGTAGTCTACTTGAACCGGATTTTTTGTTGGTTTTCACAGGCTGTTGGAAGGAGTACAGTTGCTAGGTCTTTGGGAAGCAACCTTACAAGTAGTCGCCTCCAGAATGAAGTATGAGCATACAATATAAGAAACAGTTTTATAATTTAGTTTTTTATAAGCTTGTAGAGATTATTTTATGATAATTTATGACATTATTGTTAATGAGGCTTTTACACCAGTTTATGTATTACTTATTTACAGGTCTCTGTTAACTAAGGATTAGGCTAATTTCCTTGTCCACCTCATACCTTATTTGAATAATGCACTTTTGCAAAATTAGGATGTTGCAATAATGTTAATTTTGCAATTCAGAATTTTAATTGCTCTTGAATGTCTGTCAGAAAGCTATCAGTTTACTGCAGATGCCAGTGGGGCAACAAGGAAAGTTAGTTATAGATGTTGTTCTTGCATCTGAACTTCTTTCTCAGAGTAAAAAGTGTGTCCAGGGTTAAAATCGTGTAATAACGGACATTTAATAATGTTTTACTTAACTGTATTGATCTGATGAACAGGTACCTCAGACTTCTAGCCTGAGCTGTCTCTCAACTGACGCTGGTCTTCTGACTGTGCCGGGACCAAGTTCAGCACTGGCAGCACTCACCCAGATTAGGCTGCTGCAGACGTCCAGCATCCGAAGAGATATTGACCAGGCAGCCAAGTACATCGGTGCTGGAGCTGCCACAGTGGGCGTTGCTGGATCAGGTATGACGGCGTTATTGTTAGTGCTAAAACATGTTGTGTAAGGTCTCATAATGATAGGAGATTCTGACCATTGACCAATGTCTTCTCCATATGGCAGACTTGTCAACCAGTATATTAGGCTACATGAGAAGAGCTCGGAAAGGTACACGTATGTTTGATAACAGCAGGGACTAATATGGCTAGAGTAGTCGAAGATGCTTGAACTGTCTAATGCGTCTAGCTTTAGGGCACTTCCACTGTGGTTACATATCTCACTACCATAAATGTGCCACATGCCTGGCTTAATGTCCTTCATTGTTAGACAAAACATACCCACAAATGAAATGGCCGCATTAGTGTAGACAGCTATAAAAGTTTATTTCCTATACATACGCATCATTATGGTAATTATGATATCTATGGTCTCATGCATCAATGCATTTCGACGAGCCTGATGGTCTGCGAGTCTCTTACCGGTAATCAATCACCCAATTATAGTTTTAACATGTACGCTATCTCATTCCTCAAGTGGTGACATCGATTCAAAGACCGGCGCTGTCGAACTATCTTAGGCGTATATGGAAGTGCAACCCCGGAACCTTACTGCAAGCTGCAGCTGGTGTGTTTCGGTCAACATTTCGTCTTATGCGACGGACTTAGCACTGAAATAAATTCACGGGACCGAAAATCATTTTCGTAATAACCGATCTTTTCGTCTTATCAGTTTTGTCTTCAGAGAATAATTTAACGTTATTATCGGTTTACATCGGAACGGACCAAGTTTTCATTTCGTACTAAGCGATATTTTGTCCTGTCCGTTTTCGTCTTAAGTGATTTGCACTGTAGGTGAGTGCACAAACACAGTGAATATATCCAGTTACAGTGTGATTCATGTACCTTTTAGGCAAGCTTTGTCTTTACAGGGTTTTTCTTGCCTCAGATTCAGGTGTACTGACATTGAGCATGTTATAAGTGCTTTAATAAATAAATATAAATAAGTAAATGAGGAACTTGCAACTTTTGATATACCTAGTTGCCTGTGCAATGAATTTTTGTTGATTCTTGATGCATTACTGTAAATCTCTGCCAATAACACGAACATCTCAGTAATACTTTGTCAGGCCGTGGCTCGACAAACAAGCCTGTGTTTTATCATAACTGAAAATTCATCTCTTTGAGACCAGTCAAGGTATAAAGAGGGCAATGCCTATGTAATACAAGCATTTAATAAGAAAGTCTTTAAAATCTGTTTGCAGAATAAACATGTGCTTAACGTAGAAACGTAGAAAGCAGGATCACTGAAATCTTTGTTTTTAAGAGCAAAAATTGGGAGCCACTGTGGAACCTGATTTCTTTGTTAGCTCAAACAGCTGAGTTGTTCAGAAATTGTTCAATCTTTGTTTCTTTTCAGGAGCTGGAATTGGCAGCGTTTTTGGAAGTCTGGTGATGGGTTATGCTCGCCATCCAGTCCTGAAACAGCAGCTGTTCTCCTATGCCATCCTGGGATTCGCTCTTTCCGAAGCTATGGGGCTGTTCTGTCTGATGATGGCCTTCCTCATCCTCTTCGCTTTCTAAACATTTTTAACTGAAATTCAGACATCGTGTTTACATTTAGCCACACGTTGGAACGGTAGAACTTGTAGGAGACGCGACTGAAAATTCTGATCGTAGATCTTGATTAAGAGAGTGTAAAAAAATGCCAGCTGAACCACTGGCTTTTGCATTGAGTAACTTGGTGATCCTTAGGACTTGGTAAAACCCCACAGGAACTTTATTTTCATGGAATTTCGATATGAAGAAAAATTCCTTCAAAGTTTACTTAATGCAGACTGGATGAGAAAGGTTTAGGTACTGAAAAGATTGACTAATAAGACAATAAATATGGTAATTTTCTCTGTGTATGTGGTTTTAATTTGAGATTGAAGGGAGCAGATTGGCACAAGTGCTTGCCTTGTGACACAGTGTACAGGTTCAAACCTCCAATAACAGTTACTATCCAGGGACCTTGACCTGCACAACAGCTTGGCACCATCATTCGATGTTCATGATCAGATGGCGGCATGTCTAATAAATTAGTATAGAAATAATAATATTGTTGCATTACATTGCAAGATTTAAGTGTAGCAGTTTACCATAATCCAATAATAATGACTGCTTGTAGGTTCTCATGCTTCTAATCACAAACAACCGGAATTAGCATTATATTTTAAGCGCTTCGATTCATTTTTGAGGCATCGGACCCAAAATATTTAGTTTTAACAAAACAGCAGTTTTTGTACAGGTGATAGCTTTATAAAACCATTTTAATGCAAGATGGTACTGAGTAGCACTTGCAACATGAATGTTCATTTACGTGTATCTAGCTTGATACCGAACACCACCACCCGTCTGACAAGATGGTTTTCACCCTGTCCTTCAAATTCTATGGTAGGTAAAGATACGGCCCATTTTAGTGCGTGTGTGCTGCTCATAAAGGTGCTATATAAATAGCCAGAAACTGATTACATAAAGAGCTCAAGAGAACATGGAAAATGTAATACCACAAAATTCTGTCCGTTAGTAAACAACTCTAATTAATTTGTACTTCAGGGGTTTCCATCAAGGGTGTTTGCAAGAGGGGTTCACTCAAATGTGGACAAGGTATGGGGCTATGCCCGATGTGGAAGTCCACATCTCAGTTTGTACACAGTTATGTCAACACAGCATGAGCCTTGAACATCAACTTCAGTCTGCATCACACTGGATCTAATTTGAGTCCCTTTGCTGGATGTGGCAGAATCAAAGAACCCCCTCCTTAGTATAATTAGCCCTGTAAGGTCAACAGGATAGCCTCTGTCTAAGTCTTTGTACTCTGCTGGAGTGCGGACATCCACCAAGGGTTATAGGGGTAATGCCAAATGTGGACAAAGGAAGTGAGGGGTCCAAAGTAGGTCAGTTTTTGTGGATGTCCTTTATGGACGACCCCTTAGTGAATGCACAATACACGCACTGAAGGTGCAATGAAGAATGCCAGCTTGTTAGTGCCTTGAGTTACCCCAAGGGGCAGCCATGGGCACAAAGCATTAGCGACTTAATTTTCTTAGCCTCGGCATGCGAGGGGCTGGCAACCACACCTTTTCCTCGTTGCATCATCTTCCCAGTGTAGTCATTCTATATCCAAGTTAACAGAGGGCACATGTCGAGCAGAAATCTCAAACACCTGTTTGCCTTCGCAGATTCTTTTGGATTCTGACCTGGAACCGAACCCTTCCTGCCTATCGATTTTGTTGTGACTGAGCACCTGTGAATAAGCTGGTTCCTGCAACTTAGCTTTCGTTGGGCACTGTAGAAATCTCGAGTTTACAATTAGAATGATTCTGCTGAACTCAAAGACTACAACTAGTAAGTACATCTGTGCAATTTCTCTTAAGAAGATTTTTCCAAATTTGCAGCACTTGCAAAAATCGCCTGAAATTCACGTCCTGTCCTCTTGTCTTTCAAATACTCTATACGAACATCACAAAATCCCACGGCCTCGAGAGCATTCATGTACAGAACAAGGTCAAAAACTGCACTGCCCAGCAAACCCGTTGCAAAGTGCTGTTTGTCCTGCCGCACATCCATGGTGGTAACAACCAGACCGCCTGGTTTGACCACCCGGTAGATTTCGGCACAGGCCCAAAACGGATCCATCCAGTAATAGTAGCAGTTGCAGTGGAAGATTCGGTCAAACGTGTGACTCTGGTAAGGCAGCTGGACGACGCTTGATTGGACTACGTCAAGTTTTCCTGCTGTCACAAAACGTCGCAGAGATTGCAGCACTTTTTCCACTGCGTACTCCGAAATGTCAATGCCAGAAACTGTTCCGCTTCCATCTGTAAAACCAACAACAATTTGTAAAATTAGTATCTAAATTCTTTTAGTTATTTCTGCATTTATTAAGCACCACTAATGACTAAGCATCAACTGATGGCGATGAGCAGTTGCGAGTGAAGGACTTGCTTAAAGTTCCTACACAGTAACCATCTCGAGTTAGGCTCACACCTGTACTCCCCAGATTACAAGCCGAGTGCTCTAACCAATTGGCTACCATGCCCCATGATTCTTCTTTAGCAGGTACTTAATTATTTTACAATTAACCAAGCACCATTATCATAATACAAAAGGCATCACTCTACGGTTGCTTAAACTGAAATCAAAATTCAAATCATCCACTGGAGAAGCTTGGTCGAATTCTGATAGGTCAAAGAAAGAACACTCCAGAACCCAAAACTGTTAACGCATCTGATTAGGCCTACCTTGAACTTTCCCGCATGCATCCCGGAGTCCAACGTCTGTTCCAAATCCTATTTCAAGAACTTTGTGGTGTGGCTGTATTTTGCATAATGCAACTGCATTTCTCTCTAAGAAGGAATTATTTTTTCGATATAGTCGCTGCAACGAAAACAACTTAAACCGATTGAACAAAATTAAAGTGAACATCAGCAATGGTCATCAATATTACAACATTTATATTGCGCCTCGAGAGTGCAGCTGTAAATATCATGATCGGCCCAAAGGAAGCTGAACATCATAACGCCTGAATACCATAACTCTGAAAGGATTCTGACATCACAATCGGTTATGCACAAAACAAGTGCCATAAAATGACCGCGTCTACCAAACACCCTAAATATCGCCCACCGTCGACTGAAGGACGTCTTACATTACATCAATTAATAGGAATAAAAAAACGTATCTTACGGACACAAACCATCCACCAAACCCCTTCGTTGGCTTCCTGTACTGGGCTGCTATCGCCCTGTGAACGAGCGAACGAAAATAAAAACCTATTCCCGATCTCGCCATCATTCGGCTTTTAACCAAGCCGCAATAGGCCTATTATACACAAGACCGGAGCAACGCTTTAAGATCTTCAAGGAAACGCAGCTGTCTTGGATACGCAGTGCCCGGTGCTAAAGGGTAAGTGTCCTCTAACACTCCAAATTATATTGATAAATGAATTTGATTGAATGAAATGAAATTCCCCTTCTTAATCATAATCGTAAACTCGAAATTTCTAAAGCGCTACTTAAAAGCTAAGCTCAGGGCACCAGCTTATTCACGAGCACTGCGTCCAGGACAGCGAGGTTGTCCAAAGATGCCATGTCCAGACCCAAGTCCGGTTGCCAGAAGACTTGACAGAGAAGGTGAAGAGGGGCTGTTAAAGTGGTTGTGTTCAAGCTGAGAGAAATGGGCGGCTGATCCAATTCCAAACACCTTCCGTATATGCCTGCATGCCTGTCTGCCTGCCTGCCTGCCTGGACCTTGACCTGGAACCGAACCCTTCCTGCTTATCGATTTCGTTTTAACTGAGTGCCTGTGAATAAGCTGGTTCCCGCGACTTGGCTTTAGTTGGGCGCTGAAGCAATTTCGAGTCTACGATTACCCAGAAAAATTGGGTTACTCCACCCACTTACCACAACCATGTGCATTTACATTTATAATTTACTACAGAACAATCGAGTTAACTGCGGTCCCGTGGGTAGCAGCGCTAACAAATTCAATATTTAAAATAATATTAATTACGCCACTGCACAGCGACCAAATATTTTAGAGTGGCCCATCTTATTTCCTTCTTAAATCTTTGGGACCTACTGAGCTCAACGAGGTGATAGAAGAACTAGAGAAAGCACTGCCGTGTAATGGGCTTTCGGCAGTTGTAGCTGCCGGAAGTGACGTATCACCAGGCCAGCTGGTAGACGGTCATCTGTCAACAGCGCATCTGCCAAGGCAATTAGGATGTGGAATTTGGCCAAATTTATAACAAAAATAGGTTTTATCTTTGTTTCCAGCCCCATTGAATTTTGATTGTTATTTCTAACTCATATGTTGGACGCTAATTTTCTGTTTTCGTTACGTAGGTAGAATAATTAAGCCTCACGATAACATGCCGTCGGGAGCTTCTGTGCATGAGCATGTGCGGGTTCATGTACCGATAGTGATTATATTTAAGAGGGTTTAATCTCGGGCTAGCTTGGTCCTACACGGAGACCTTAAATAGCGTGGTACCCATTCATACGGGCCGCCGTGATGAAGGATCTCACCCGATGAATTCTCAGATCTGTATGCCCTCCGATCTCTTGTAAATAGGAAATAGCCTGAACTAGAAGGATATATCAGTGGCGGCTCCAGGATTGTTTGCGTGGGGGCAAGAGCATTTTTCGCGCCACATTCTGACAGTCCATCATGCACGGATCTGGACTGAGGGGCGCAGGCACATAACCAAGAGTGGGCGGCTCTAGCTGAATCCGCCCACTGGGATATATGTAAATGTAACTTCCGAAATTTCTCAGCGCCACTCGAAAGCCGCGTAAGGGAGACCAACTTATACAATGGCGTTAAAAGACCCATCGGGAGAAGCGAAATGTATGAGAAAGATGTGTATTTTATGGGGATAGTCTCAGTAAAGTAAAGTAGTTTCTCATATCCCACAAGTGAGATGTAGGGGAGGCGCTTATTTAATTTTCTTTAGGCCCTTGAGCCGACAGTGGATGACTTCCAAATTCCCAATATTCTGGACACAGGACCAGCGCATCGCAGGACTTGCCGTTTACCTTCCAGGTAGGTGGCAGCACAGTTTCGAAAAAGACCATTAGATCAACGCTGGTAACACGACTTCCATACACGTGTTGACCACTCCTTTACATTCCTCCTTTATCCGTCTGTCATCTGGAGTTGGTTCGGATTAGGCAGGTCGCACGTGTGCTGCATGCAGGTGCGAATAGACTTGTTGGCGCCATTTCTAATTTAGTAAGCTTAGGTTCTCGGTTTGCATGTAATTATCCATCGTTTCCTGCCCATCCTACAGCGCACCTGGTCTCAGATTTCGGCGCGAGTCCGCCAAAGCCAGCTGCGTTTTGCACCTGCCTACATACACTAATTTTACCGCTCTGTCTCAGCTGGATGACCGCCGATCCGTTTTTAATTGAGGGGGTTGGGGTGGTAGTCTGAAGCAGTGGGACATATGTAAATGTAAACCTCCGAAATTTTTCAGCGCCACACAAAAACCGAGTCAGGGAGACCAAAAAAGACCCACTGGAAGAAGCGAAATGTATGAGGAAGATGTGTATTTTATGGGGATAGTCTCAGCAATAAAGTAACGTTTCCCATATCCCACAGTGTGAGACGTAGAGGAGGCGCTCATTCTTATTTACTTTTCCTTAGGCCCTTGAGCTGACAGTGAACGAATCCCAAAATCCTGGACACGGGGGCAGGGCATCGCAGGACTTTGACGTTTACTTTCCAGCTAGGTGGCAGCACAGTTTTGAAAACGTCCATTAGATTAAATCGCGCGCTGGTTACACGAATCGCATACAAGTGTTGACCACTAATTAACAATCTGTATGTCTGTTTGTCTCTGTGTTTGTTCGTCTGTCGTTGGGTCGGATTTGGCAGGTGGCACGTGTGCTGAATGCAGGTGCGAATAGACTTGTTGGCGCCATTTCGAAATTTATTACGTTTTAGTTTTCTGTTTGCATATAATTATATCTGTTCTAGGCTGCCCATCCCACAGCGCAGCTGCTCTCAGATTTCGGTTGCGTTATGGACCTGCTAACTTAAAATAGTTTTGTCGCGCTGTCGCAGATCTGGATGCCCGCCGATACCTTTTTAATGGCATAGTGCCAGAACCAGAGGGATATATCAGTGGCGGCTCAAGGATTGTTTGCGTGGGGCAAGAGCATTTCCAAGGGGCGCCACATTCTCGCAGTCCTCCATGCACGGGTCTGGTCTGAGGGGCGCAGGCATATAACCAAAAGGGGGCGCCTCTAGCTAAATCCGCCACTGGGATATATGTAAATGTAAACCTCCGAAATTTCTTAGCGCCACACAAAAGGCGCCTCAGGGAGACCAACTTACAAAGTGGCGCTAAAAGACCCATTGGGAGAAGCGAAACTATGTATGAGGAAGATGTCTACTTTGTGGGATAGTGTCAGCAGTAAAGTAAATTTTCGCATATGCCACAAGTGAGATGTAGGGGAGGCGCTCATTTAATTTTCTTTAGACCAATGAGCCGACAATGGACGAATCCCAATGTCCTGGACACGGGGCCAGTGCATCGCCGGACTTGCCGTTTACTTCCCATCTAGGTGGCTAGGTGTTAACCATTCCTTTACAATCTGTATGTATGTATGTGTGTTTGTGTCTGTCTGTCTGTCTGGAATTAGTTCACATTAGGCAGGTGGCACGTGTGCTGCATGCAGGTGCGAATAGAGTCTTGGGCGGTATTTCTAAATTTATTACGTTTAAACCAAGAGGGGAGGTGACGAACCGCCTAGGCTACACAAAACCCGCGCCAGGAAGACCAGCTTAAACATCGGCGCTAAAAACCTATTAGGAGGTGCGAAATGTACGGGAAGATGTGTTTTCAATGGGAAATATTTAGTTTGGACCAGTGGGGAGAAAGATCATTGGACGGGAGGGCGATGTATTGGGAAATGCAGCTTCAGTGGGAGATAATAGGAATCAACGTCGAAGGAAACCGATTCTCAATACATATTAATTCGCATCAGTTAAGATTGGTTAGATATATAAATTATAACAGTTCCGAGAGGTCCTTGAATGGAAATACATGTGTACTCAAATATTATAATGCTTACTTACATTCAGCAATTACTACTACTGCTATATGCCAGTACAACAACTACTACTACTACGACGACGACGACTATGACCATGACCATTATTAGGCCTATTACAATTATGAAGCCTTTTATTATTATTACGCCTATTAATATTAGGCCTAATATTATCATTATTGTTATTATTAGGTCTACCATAATGTAGGGCTTCTTAGCTTCTTAAAGCCACGCATGAGCTGCATAAGTGAAACGTGCTTCTTGGCCGGGATGAATCAGCTCGACTCAGTAAGAGACAAGGTGCAAGGGTCAGTTTCAGATCGATGTCTTGACATTAGAGATCTTTTGCAATGTCCAACAACAGCACTAACTGTTATGCATTTATGAGAACCATCTTGTCTCAAAGTTTATAGACGGTCAGTGGATGGCTTTTTAAATAGCTGAAGACTAAGACACAATTTTATATAATTTCATTGCCTAATAGATTTAAAATTGTTTTATCGTTTGAATGGGTGAGTTAAAGTAAGGTAATATAATCGAACGGGTATGAAGTGGCTTCTAGTAGCAACGGTTTAATGAATAAAACAGATCATTTTAGCTAAACCAAAATCAATACCAGTATTGATGGAAAGTGAATGAGAATGTTATAGTCAAAATGAGAGGAGTCATTTGTCACAATTGTTGAGGTTTGTTTGAACTGCTCTCAAATACATTGTGTGGCATGGTATTCGATTGGCTTGAACGCGAAATTGCTCAGCGCCATCGGTTGATGCGCTGTCATTAGATTTCGGCGCTGAATAAATTATGTGCTGCATGTGACCTATATATACCCGGTATATATATGCCATATTTATACCATATATATATGTATATATATATACCCGGTATAGATGAGGGTGTGGTCACTAAGGTGGGAAAATACGAACTCAAGTGGTGTTGTGTGATAGTTGAGGCAGAACGTTTGCTGTCTTCATCCCTTGAACTTGTGTGTGGTCAGTGAACCGTGACCCTCGAATGGGCCAACAAGCCACAAGACACACCTGTCTGTTTTCAGGCGATTTGCATACAGTAGATGGGTCTTGAACTTGATGTGGGTAATGTCGTCCGAAGATTGAACGAAGGAGAAGGGAGACGTCTGCGGCTTACTACTTACTGGGCGAATTGACAGAGTCTTCGCTCGGACGGTCTGCAGCGAGCTGAAGAAGAACTCGGGCGATTCGAAGTAGGAGTTTTGGTCGACTGGAGAAGCGAGGCCGTGACTGAAGCGACAGAAAGCCTGAGAAGTGAAAAAGCGTTTAACATTCCAAGGCCTTCGTCTTCGTAAGTGTCGATATATATGTATACACATATCAAAGGGGTGCTATATAAATTGATTATACATATAGGCCTAGTGTTAATTTCAAGCCCGTTTAAAGAGTATATGTATTTAGAATATACGCGCTTGCGTGGGCTTAATTGAAATTGAAGAGTCCATGCCTTAGCTGTACACACGGTTTCAAGCGCTTGAATTCTTGTCGTAATTAATACACGTAGGTGTTATGTAGATACCGTTGACATTGACGAGATAATTACGTACATACTATTAACAGTTGTAAGGTTTCTGTATCAAGAGAGTTGAATGCTTGACGGTTATGCTGGAGGCAGATGTGTTATCTAGCGCCTCTTCAGGTATCTACTCAAAAGGGGGACCTCTTTCAAGAGCCACCCTAGACCTATCGTCTGTTATAAACGCATCCGAAAATAGTCGTTGCAAAATGGTTTTTCATTACTTATTCATTCACTCAGTTTCAATGTCTTTAAATTTTTACTTGCTTCACAGCTTTTTAATTTTATTTTCCAATCTCTGTTTTTGCAAGACCAAGAAAGCAAATTGTTTGTGTGTGTGCTTAATTGAAGAGTGTATGTCATGCGCATATATGTTGTTTAGATAGTGAAATTGTTTATCCGCCTGACATATATGGTAAAACTATTGAAAATGTTAATTGAAGGGTCTAAGGCAAAGGGTTGCCACATAAAATGAGTACACATGCGCTTGTGTGTGCTTAATTGAAGAGTCTATGCTTTACTTTTACACACGGTTTCAAGCGCTTGAATGTCATGTAAATACCGTTGACATTGAGCCGTTAATTATTTAGCGCATCATCAGGTTATCTACTCAGAAGCGGGACTTCAGGAATGCACCACATCTAGATCTACTAGACCTAGACCTAGCGTCTATTATAAAAGTACCAGCGTAGCCGTGCCTAGTTGATTCGGTCAATATTTCAGTGAAATAAAAACTTTATCAATTGCATCAAACAGTTTCTACAGTTCTACGCAATAACTGAAGAATAATGGCTGGTTGAACTGCATCCAAAAATAGTCGTTGCAGAATGGTTTTTCATTCACTTATTCACTCAGTCAATTTTCAATGTCTTTCATTTTTACTTCCTTCACAGCTTTTTTATTTTCCATTCTCGGTTAATACTACTTTCTAAAAGTATTTTCTTGATTCCTTCGAACAGATGAAAGAAGATGGACACCACGCAAGAGTCGCAGTAGTTCCTCCTCGCATTGGAATGAGGCCCATGACCCACCAGAAAGACAGCAGTAGTAAGTGAACTTGTAATTTTACAATATTTCCCCTATATAAATGATTATATATGCGCTTGTGCTTAATTGAAGCGTCTAAGGCAAAGGGATGCTACACAAAATTGAGTGTGTATAGAGGCCTAGTGTTAATTTCAAGCTTGTGTAAAGGGTATGTGTATTTGTGCGTGCTTAACTGGAGTCGAGGCAAAGGGGTGCTACATAAATTGATTAAACTGTAATCCTAGTGTTAATTTTAAACTTGTTTACAGGGTATGTGTATTTCGAGTATATATGCGCTTGTGTGTTTCTGTGTGCTTAGTTTAAGAGTCTAAGGCAAAGGGGTGCTATATAAATTGATAAGCCCAGTGAGTATTTAGTACAGAGTATATATGTGCTTCTATGTGCTTAACTGAAGCATCATTTGGAATATAGGTGTGCATAATTTAAGTCTAAGGCAAAGGGGTGCTGTATAAATCGATTGATTGCTTATGTGTGCTTAATTGAAGCATCTTAGGCAAAGGAGTGCTATATAAAATGAATGTAGTTGGGAGTATATATGCGCTTGTGTTTTTGTGTGCTTAACTGAAGCGTATAAAGGCAAAGGGGTGCTATATAAATTGATAGTATATATGGACTTGTATGTTTCTGTGTGCTTAGTTGAAGATTCCAAGGCAATTGGGTGCTATATAAATTGATAAGCCCAATGTTTGAATTTCAAGCATGTTTAAGCTTGTTTATGTGTATTTACTGAATATATGTGTGCGTGTGTATGTTTAACTGAAGCATCTAAGTTTGGAATATAGGTGTGCATAATTTAAGTCTAAGGCAAAGGGGTGCTATATAAATCGAATAACAGAGGCCTAATGTTAATTTAAAGCTTTATTAAAGCTTGTTCAAGCTTATTTTTGTGTAGTTAGAGTTTATATGCACTTATGTGTGCTTAATTGAAGCATCTTAGGCAAAGGGGTGCTATATAAACTGAGTGTAGTAGGAGTATATAGCCTATGCACTTGTGTTTTTGTGTGCTTAACTGAAGCGTATAAGGGCAAAGAGGTGCTATATAAATTGATTATGTATAGAGGCCTAGTGTTAATTTCAAGCTTGTTTGAAGGATGTGTGTAGCTAAAGTATATATGCACTTGTATGTTTCTGTGTGCTTAGTTGAAGAGTCTAAGGCAAAGGGATGCTATATAAATTGATAAGTGTTAATTTCAAGCACGTTTAAGTTTGTTAAAGCTTGTTTATGTGTATTTATAGAGTATGTATGTGCTTGTGTGATTAACTGAAGCATCTAAGTTTGGAATATAGGTGTGCATAATTTAAGTCTAAGGCAAAGGGGTGCTGTATAAATCGATTGATTGCTTATGTGTGCTTAATTGAAGCATCTTAGGCAAAGGAGTGCTATATAAAACGAATGTAGTTGGAGTACAAAGGGGTGCTATATAAATTGATAGTATATATGGACTTGTATGTTTCTGTGTGCTTAGTTGAAGATTCCAAGGCAATTGGGTGCTATATAAATTGATAAGCCCAATGTTTGAATTTCAAGCATGTTTCAGCTTGTTTGTGTATTTACTGAATATATGTGTGCGTGTGTATGTTTAACTGAAGCATCTAAGTTTGGAATATAGGTGTGCATAATTTAAGTCTAAGGCAAAGGGGTGCTATATAAATCGAATAATAGAGGCCTAATGTTAACTTAAAGCTTTATTAAAGCTTGTTCAAGCTTATTTATATGTAGTTAGAGTTTATATGCACTTATGTGTGCTTAATTGAAGCATCTTAGGCAAAGGGGTGCTATATAAATCGATTATTAGAGGCCTAGTGTTAATTTAAAGCTTTATTAAAGCTTGTTCAAGCTTATTTTTGTGTAGTTAGAGTTTATATGCACTTATGTGTGCTTAATTGAAGCATCTTAGGCAAAGGGGTGCTATAAAAACTGAGTGTAGTAGGAGTATATAGCCTATGGACTTGTGTTTTTGTGTGCTTAACTGAAGTATAAAGGCAAAGAGGTGCTATATAAATTGATTATGAATAGAGGCCTAGTGTTAATTTAAAGCTTGTTTGAAGGATGTGTGTAGCTAAAGTATATTTGCACTTGTATGTTTCTGTGTGCTTAGTTGAAGAGTCTAAGGCAAAGGGATGCTATATAAATTGATAAGTGTTAATTTCAAGCACATTTAAGTTTGTTAAAGCTTGTTTATGTGTATTTATAGAGTATGTATGTGCTTGTGAAGCATCTAAGTTTGGAATATAGGTGTGCATAATTTAAGTCTAAGGCAAAGGGGTGATTAATAGAGGCCTAGTGTTAATTTAAAGCTTGACTAAAGCTTGTTCAAGCTTGTTCATGTGTATTTAGAGTTTATTTGCGCTTAATTGAAGCATCTTAGGCAAAGGAGTGCTATATAAAATGAATGTAGTTGGAGTATATATGCGCTTGTGTTTTTGTGTGCTTAACTGAAGTGTATAAAGCCAAAGGGGTGCTACATAAATTGATAGTATATATGGACTTGTATGTTTCTGTGTGCTTAGTTGAAGATTCCAAGGCAATTGGGTGCTATATAAATTGATAAGCCCAAAGTTTGAATTTCAAGCATGTTTAAGCTTGTTTATGTGTATTTATTGAGTATGTGTGTGCTTGTGTGTGTTTAACTGAAGCATCTAAGTTTGGAATATAGGTGTGCATAATTTAAGTCTAAGGCAAAGGGGTGCTATATAAATCGATTAATAGAGGCCTAGTGTTATTTTAAAGCTTTATTAAAGCTTGTTCAAGCTTATTTATGTGTAGTTAGAGTTTATATGCACTTATGTGTGCTTAATTGAAGCATCTTAGGCAAAGGGGTGCTATATAAATCGATTAATAGAGGCCTAGTGTTATTTTAAAGCTTTATTAAAGCTTGCTCAAGCTTATTTATGTGTAGTTAGAGTTTATATGCACTTATGTGTGCTTAATTGAAGCATCTTAGGCAAAGGGGTGCTACATAAACTGAGTGTAGTAGGAGTATATAGCCTATGAACTTGTGCTTTTGTGTGCTTAACTGAAGCGTATAAAGCCAAAGGGGTGCTATATAAATTGATAGTATATATGGACTTGTATGTTTCTGTGTGCTTAGTTGAAGATTCCAAGGCAATTGGGTGCTATATAAATTGATAAGCCCAATGTTTGAATTTCAAGCATGTTTAAGCTTGTTTATGTGTTTTTATTGAGTATGTGTGTGCTTGTGTGTGTTTAACTGAAGCATCTAAGTTTGGAATATAGGTGTGCATAATTTAAGTCTATGGCAAAGGGGTGCTATATAAATCGATTAATAGAGGCCTAGTGTTATTTTAAAGCTTTATTAAAGCTTGTTCAAGCTTATTTATGTGTAGTTAGAGTTTATATGCACTTATGAGTGCTTAATTGAAGCATCTTAGGCAAAGGGGTGCTATATAAACTGAGTGTAGTAGGAGTATATAGCCTATGCACTTGTGTTTTTTTGTGCTTAACTGAAGCGTATAAAGGCAAAGAGGTGCTATATAAATTGATTATGAATAGAGGCCTAGTGTTAATTTAAAGCTTGTTTGAAGGATGTGTGTAGCTAAAGTATATATGCACTTGTATGTTTCTGTGTGCTTAGTTGAAGAGTCTAAGGCAAAGGGATGCTATATAAATTGATAAGTGTTAATTTCAAGCACGTTTAAGTTTGTTAAAGCTTGTTTATGTGTATTTATAGAGTATGTATGTGCTTGTGTGATTAACTGAAGCATCTATGTTTGGAATATAGGTGTGCATAATTTAAGTCAAGGCAAAGGGGTTATTAATAGAGGCCTAGTGTTAATTTAAAGCTTGACTAAAGCTTGTTCAAGCTTGTTCATGTGTATTTAGAGTTTATTTGCACTTAATTGAAGCATCGTAGGCAAAGGAGTGCTATATAAAATGAATGTAGTTGGAGTATATATGCGCTTGTGTTTTTGTGTGCTTAACTGAAGCATATAAAGTCAAAGGGTGCTATATAAATTGATAGAATATATGGACTTGTATGTTTCTGTGTGCTTAGTTGAAGATTCCAAGGCAATTGGGTGCTATATAAATTGATAAGCCCAAAGTTTGAATTTCAAGCATGTTTAAGCTTGTTTATGTGTATTCATTGAGTATGTGTGTGCTTGTGTGTGTTTAACTGAAGCATCTAAGTTTGGAATATAGGTGTGCATAATTTAAGTCTAAGGCAAAGGGGTGCTATATAAATCTATTAATAGAGGCCTAGTGTTATTTTAAAGCTTTATTAAAGCTTGTTCAAGCTTATTTATGTGTAGTTAGAGTTTATATGCACTTATGTGTGCTTAATTGAAGCATCTTGTTCAAACTTATTTATGTGTAGTTAGAGTTTATATGCACTTATGTGTGCTTAATTGAAGCATCTTAGGCAAAGGGGTGCTATATAAACTGAGTGTAGTAGGAGTATATAGCCTATGCACTTGTGTTTTTGTGTGCTTAACTGAAGCGTATAAAGGCAAAGAGGTGCTATAGAGTCTAAGGCAAAGGGGTGCTATATAAATTGATAAGCCTTGTGTTAATTTCAAGCACGTTTAAGTTTGTTAAAGCTTGTTTATGTGTATTTATAGAGTATGTATGTGCTTGTGTGATTAACTGAAGCATCTAAGTTTGGAATATAGGTGTGCATAATTTAAGTCTAAGGCAAAGGGGTGATTAATAGAGGCCTAGTGTTAATTTAAAGCTTGATTAAAGCTTGTACAAGCTTGTTCATGTGTATTTAGAGTTTGTGCGCTTATGTGTGCTTATTTGAAGCATCTTAGGCAAAGGAGTGCTATAATATAGTTGGAGTATATATGTGCTTGTTTTTGTGTGCTTAACTGAAGCGTATAAAGGCAAAGGGGTGCTATATAAATTGATAGTATATATGGACTTTTGTTTCTGTGTGCTAAGTTGAAGAGTCTAATAAGGCAAAGGGGTGCTTTATAAATTGATAAGCCTGGTGTGTTTAAGCTTGTTCATGTGTATTTATATATGTACTTGTGTGTGATTAACTTAAGCATCTAAGTTTGGAATATAGGTGCACATAATTTAAGAAGTCTAAGGCAAAGGGATGATCAATAGAGAGCCTAGTGTTAATTTAAAGCGCTTGTTCATGTAAATTTAATGTTTATATGCACTTGTGTGTGCTTAATTGAAGCATCTTAGGCAAGGGGCTGCTATACTATCGTCTGTTATAAAAGGGTTTATTTTGACTAATAAGCCGAAAATAGTCATTGCAAAATGGTTTTCAATAATTTATTCATTCACTCGCTCATTTTCCGGTCTCGGTTAATTCTACTTTCTACAAGTATTTTCCCTGATTGCTCGCTGATCAGAGAAGATGTCCTATATGGTAAAATTAATCAGTGCTTAAAATACGTAACTCATACGTTTGTTGGTATTGTTCATTGTTTAGGAAGAGCTGCTGTATTTGACGAAACCGCTGTCATTGGGATTTAAAACATCCTTGAGCCGGACACGAACGAATTTGTCAAGTTTTGAATATTTCTTCCAATAAATTTCTTCTTTGATGGGTTTCTGGTTCGGGAGTGCTGACTGCGTGTAACGACCCTGCCAAGCAGCAGAATTTGGTATCGGGCAAGTCCTGCAATGGCTGGCCATTCTCAACTGAACGGATCAAGGGCCTAACAGGATAAAGCAGCATAAACTAAGTAAGTTCCAAGGCCGCTCTCTCTCTGTCTCTCGAAGTCTTCATCTCTCTCTCTCTGCCTAAGTCTTGAAAGCCATCGACTGCGACGCAGTCGATGACCTTGAAAGACTTAGTTTATTTCGGCTCGGCTCTCTCTCTCTCTTTCTCCTCCTCTTCCTCCCTCTCTCCTTGGCACTTTGCCAAGTCTCTCTCTCTCTCTTTCTCTTCCTCCCTCTCTCCTTGGCACTTTGCCAAAGAGAGAGGGAGGAAGAGAAAGAGAGAGAGAGGGGCAAAGAAGAGGAGAGAGGGAGGAAGAGGAGGAGAGAGGGAGGGAGGAAGAAAGAGAGAGAGAGAGCCGAGCCAAAATAAACTAAGTCTTTCAAGGTCATCGACTGCGTCGCAGTCGATGGCTTTCAAGACTTAGGCAGAGAGAGAGAGATGAAGACTTAGACAGAGAGACAGAGAGAGAGAGAGAGAGAGCGGCCTTGGAACTTACTTAGTTTATGCTGCTTTATCCTGTTAGGCCCTTGATCCGTCCTGTGGACACCGGGTCTCTCTTACTCCAGCTGAAGATCGTCACTCGACTAATTTCTCCATATCCAAACCAATCTAGGTAGACATCAACATAATGCAAAATATTAAACATATGACAAACAGCTCTTAAAGAGAAAAGAGAGAGAGAGACACAGAGCAAGTAAACACGCAGACTAGCAAAGAAATCAGTAGCAATGCAAGTAACATGAAGGCTAGCAATTCAATCAGGTAGACATCAACATAACGCAAACGATTACACATATGACAAAGAGCTCTTAAAGGGAAAAGAGAGAGAGACACAGAGCAAGCAATGCAAGTAACATGAAGGCTAGCAATTCAATCAGGTAGACATCAACATAACGCAAACGATTACACATATGACAAAGAGCTCTTAAACGGAAAAGAGAGAGAGAGACAGAGCAAGTAAACACGCAGACTAGCAAAGAAATCAGTAGCAATGCAAGCATGAAGGCTAGCAATTCAATCAGGTAGACATCAACATAACGCAAACGATTACACATATGACAAAGAGCTCTTAAAGGGAAAAGAGAGAGACACAGAGCAAGTAAACACACAGACTAGCAATGAAATCAATACCAACGCAAGCAACGTGAAGGCTAGCAATTAAATCAGTAGCAATGCAAGTAACATGAAGGCTAGCAATTCAGGCTAGACATCAACATAACGCAAACGATTACACATATGACAAAGAGCTCTTAAAGGGAAAAGAGAGAGACACAGAGCAAGTAAACACACAGACTAGCAATGAAATCAATACCAATGCAAGCAACGTGAAGGCTAGCAAAATTAAATCAGGTAGACATCAACATAACGCAAACGATTACACATATGACAAAGAGCTCTTAAAGGGAAAAGAGAGACGCAGGCTAGCAATGAAATCATTAGCAATGCAAGCAAAAAACATGCAGGCAAGCAAGTTAGCAAACAGTAGCAGATGACAAACGATTACAAAAGGAAAAAAGAAAGGAAGAAAGACAGACACAGAGCATGAAGGCTAGCAATTAAATCAATAGCAATGCAAGCATGCAAGTGCAGGCTAGCAATGAAATCGGTACCAATGCAAGTAGGCATGCAGGCTAGCAATGAAATCGGTAGCAATGCAAGCAGCACATGTGCAGGCTAGCAATGAAATCGGTAGCAATGCAAGCAAGCATGTGAAGGCTAGCAATGAAATCGGTAGCAATGCAAGCAGCACGCAGGCTAGCAATGAAATTGGTAGCAATGCAAGCAAGCATGTGAAGGCTAGCAATGAAATCCGTAGCAATGCAAGCAGCACGCAGGCTAGCAATGAAATCAGTACCAATGCAAGTATTAAATCAATAGCAATGCAAGCAGCACGCAGGCTAGCAATTAAATCAGTAGCAATGCAAGCAAGCATGTGCAGGCTAGCAATGAAATCAGTAGCAATGCAAGCAAGCATGTGCAGGCTAGCAATTAAATCAGTAGCAGTGCAAGCAAGCATGTGCAGGCTAGCAATGAAATCGGTAGCAATGCAAGTAACATGAAGGCTAGCAATTAAATCAGTAGCAATGCAAGCAGCACGCAGGCTAGCAATTAAATCAGTAGCAATGCAAGCAAGCATGTGCAGGCTAGCAATTAAATCAGTAGCAATGCAAGCAAGCATGTGCAGGCTAGCAATGAAATCGGTAGCAATGCAAGCAGCACGCAGGCTAGCAATGAAATCAATAGCAATGCAAGCAAGCAAGCAGGCTAGCAATGAAATCCGTAGCAATGCAAGTAACATGAAGGCTAGCAATTAAATCAGTAGCAATGCAAGCAGGCATGTGCAGGCTAGCAATGAAATCGGTAGCAATGCAAGCAGCACGCAGGCTAGCAATGAAATTGGTAGCAATGCAAGCAAGCACGCAGGCTAGGAATTAAATCAATAGCAATGCAAGCAAGCATGTGCAGGCTAGCAATGAAATCGGTAGCAATGCAAGTAACATGAAGTCTAGCAATTAACTCATTAGCAATGCAAGCAGCACGCAGGCTAGCAATTAAATCAGTAGCAATGCAAGCAAGCATGTGAAGGCTAGTAATGAAATCAGTAGCAATGCAAGCAAGCACACAGCCTAGGAATTAAATCAGTAGCAATGCAAGCAGCACGCAGGCTAGCAATGAAATCGGTAGCAATGCAAGTAACATGAAGGCCAGAAATGAAATCGGTAGCAATGCAAGCAAGCACGCAGGCTAGCAATTAAATCAATAGCAATGCAAGCAGCACGCAGGCTAGCAATTAAATCAGTAGCAATGCAAGCAAGCATGTGAAGGCTAGCAATTAAATCAGTAGCAGTACAAGCAGCATGCAGGCTAGCAATGAAATCGGTAGCAATGCAAGTAACATGAAGGCTAGCAATTAAATCAGTAGCAATGCAAGCATGTGCAGGCTAGCAATTAAATCAGTAGCAATGCAAGCAGCATGCAGGCTAGCAATGAAATCAGTAGCAATGTAAGCAGCAAGCAGGCTAGCAATTAAATCAATAGCAATGCAAGCAGCACGCAGGCTAGCAATAAAATCAGTAGCAATGCAAGCAAGCATGTGCAGGCTAGCAATGAAATCGGTAGCAATGCAAGTAACATGAAGGCGAGCAATGAAATCTGTAGCAATGCAAGCAAGCAAGCAGGCTAGCAATTAAATCAATAGCAATGTAGGCAAGCATGTGCAGGCTAGCAATACAATGCAAGCAAGCATGTGAAGGGTAGCAATACAATGCAAGCAAGCATGTGAAGGGTAGCAATGAAATCGGTTCCAATGCAAGTAACATGCAGGCTAGCAATGAAATCAGTAGCAATGCAAGCAGCACGCAGGCTAGCAATGAAATCGGTAGCAATGCAAGCAAGCATGTGAAGGCTAGCAATGAAATCCGTAGCAATGCAAGCAGCACGCAGGCTAGCAATGAAATCAGTACCAATGCAAGTATTAAATCAATAGCAATGCAATCAGCACGCAGGCTAGCAATTAAATTAGTAGCAATGCAAGCAAGCATGTGCAGGCTAGCAATGAAATCAGTAGCAATGCAAGCAAGCATGTGCAGGCTAGAAATTAAATCAGTAGCAATGCAAGCAAGCATGTGCAGGCTAGCAATGAAATCGGTAGCAATGCAAGTAACATGAAGGCTAGCAATTAAATCAGTAGCAATGCAAGCAGCATGCAGGCTAGCAATTAAATCAGTAGCAATGCAAGCAAGCATGTGCAGGCTACCAATTAAATCAGTACCAATGCAAGCAAGCATGTGCAGGCTAGCAATGAAATCGGTAGCAATGCAAGCAGCACGCAGGCTAGCATTGAAATCAGTACCAATGCAAATATTAAATCAATAGCAATGCAAGCAGCACGCAGGCTAGCAATTAAATCAGTAGCAATGCAAGCAAGCATGTGTAGGCTAGCAATGAAATCAGTAGCAATGCAAGCAAGCATGTGCAGGCTAGCAATTAAATCAGTAGCAATGCAAGCAAGCATGTGCAGGCTAGCAACGAAATCGGTAGCAATGCAAGCAGCACGCAGGCTAGCAATGAAATTGGTAGCAATGCAAGCAAGCATGTGAAGGCTAGCAATGAAATCTGTAGCAATGCAAGCAGCACGCAGGCTAGCAATGAAATCAGTACCAATGCAAGTATTAAATCAATAGCAATGCAATCAGCACGCAGGCTAGCAATTAAATCAGTAGCAATGCAAGCAAGCATGTGCAGGCTAGCAATGAAATCAGTAGCAATGCAAGCAAGCATGTGCAGGCTAGCAATTAAATCAGTAGCAATGCAAGCAAGCATGTGCAGGCTAGCAATGAAATCGGTAGCAATGCAAGTAACATGAAGGCTAGCAATTAAATCAGTAGCAATGCAAGCAGCATGCAGGCTAGCAATTAAATCAGTAGCAATGCAAGCAAGCATGTGCAGGCTAGCAATTAAATCAGTACCAATGCAAGCAAGCATGTGCAGGCTAGCAATGAAATCGGTAGCAATGCAAGCAGCACGCAGGCTAGCATTGAAATCAGTACCAATGCAAATATTAAATCAATAGCAATGCAAGCAGCACGCAGGCTAGCAATTAAATCAGTAGCAATGCAAGCAAGCATGTGTAGGCTAGCAATGAAATCAGTAGCAATGCAAGCAAGCATGTGCAGGCTAGCAATTAAATCAGTAGCAATGCAAGCAAGCATGTGCAGGCTAGCAATGAAATCGGTAGCAATGCAAGCAGCACGCAGGCTAGCAATGAAATTGGTAGCAATGCAAGTAACATGAAGGCTAGCAATGAAATCAGTAGCAATGCAATCAAGCATGCAGGCTAGCAATGAAATCAGTAGCAATGCAAGCAAGCACGCACAGATTAGCAATGAAATCAGTAGCAATGCAAGCAAGCACGCACAGGCTAGCAATGAAATCAGTAGCAATGCAAGCAAGCACGCACAGGCTAGCAATGAAATCAGTAGCAGTGCAATCAAGAATGCAGGCTAGCAATGAAATCGGTAGTAATGCAAGTAACATGCAGGCTAGCAATGAAATCAGTAGCATTGCAAGTAACATGAAGGCTAGCAATTAAATCAGTAGCAATGCAATCAAGCATGCAGGCTAGCAATGAAATCGGTAGCAATGCAAGCAAGCATGCACAGGCTAGCTATGAAATCAGTAGCATTGCAAGTAACATGAAGGCTAGCAATTAAATTAGTAGCAATGCAATCAAGCATGCAGGCTAGCAATGAAATCGGTAGCAATGCAAGCAAGCATGCACAGGCTAGCTATGAAATCAGTAGCGTTGCAAGTAACATGAAGGCTAGCAATTAAATTAGTAGCAATGCAATCAAGCATGCAGGCTAGCAATGAAATCAGTAGCAATGCAAGCAAGCACACACAGGCTAGCAATGAAATCAGTAGCGTTGCAAGTAACATGAAGGCTAGCAATTAAATCAGTAGCAATGCAATCAAGCATCCAGGCTAGCAATGAAATCGGTAGCTATGCAAGCAAGCACAGGCTAGCAATGAAATCAGTAGCATTGCAAGTAACATGAAGGCTAGCAATGAAATCAGTCGCGTTGCAAGTATCATGAAGGCTGGCAATGAAATCAGTAGCAATGCAAGCAAGCACGCACAGGCTAGCAATGAAATCAGTACCAATGCAAGCAAGCACGCACAGGCTAGCAATGAAATCAGTAGCAATGCAAGCAAGCATGCACAGGCTAGCAATGAAATCAGTAGCAATGCAAGGAAACAAGCACAGGCTAGCAATGAAATCAGTAGCAGTGCAATCAAGAATGCAGGCTAGCAATGAAATCGGTAGTAATGCAAGTAACATGCAGGCTAGCAATGAAATCAGTAGCGTTGCAAGTAACATGAAGGCTAGCAATTAAATCAGTAGCAATGCAATCAAGCATGCAGGCTAGCAATGAAATCGGTAGCAATGCAAGCAAGCATGCACAGGCTAGCTATGAAATCAGTAGCGTTGCAAGTAACATGAAGGCTAGCAATTAAATTAGTAGCAATGCAATCAAGCATGCAGGCTAGCAATGAAATCGGTAGCAATGCAAGCAAGCATGCACAGGCTAGCAATGAAATCAGTAGTGTTGCAAGTAACATGAAGGCTAGCAATTAAATCAGTAGCAATGCAAGCAAACACGCGTAGGCTAGCAATTAAATCAGTAGCATTGCAAGTAACATGAAGGCTAGCAATTAAATCAGTAGCAATGCAATCAAGCATGCAGGCTAGCAATGAAATTGGTAGCAATGCAAGCAAGCAACCACAGGCTAGCAATGAAATCAGTAGCGTTGCAAGTAACATGAAGGCTAGCAATTAAATCAGTAGGAATGCAATCAAGCATGCAGGCTAGCAATGAAATCAGTAGCAATGCAAGCAAGCACGCACAGATTAGCAATGAAATCAGTAGCAATGCAAGCAAGCACGCACAGGCTAGCAATGAAATCATTAGCAATGCAAGCAAGCACGCACAGGCTAGCAATTAAATCAGTAGCAATGCAAGCAAGCACGCACAGGCTAGCAATTAAATCAGTAGCAATGCAAGCAGGCTAGCAATGAAATCGGTAGTAATGCAAGTAACATGAAGGCTAGCAATTAAATCAGTAGCAATGCAAGCATGCTAGCAATGAAATCGGTAGCAATGCAAGGAACATGCAGGCTAGCAATGAAATCAGTAGCACTGCAAGTAATATGAAGGCTAGCAATTAAATCAGTAGCAATGCAATCAAGCATGCAGGCTAGCAATGAAATCGGTAGCAATACAAGCAAACACACACAGGCTAGCAATGAAATCAGTAGCGTTGCAAGTAACATGAAGGCTAGCAATTAAATCAGTAGCAATGCAAGCAGGCTAGCAATGAAATCAGTAGCAGATGAAAAGTAAGGAAGCAGGCTAGCAATGAGGAGCAGATGAAGCAAGCAAGTTAGCAAACAGCAGCAGATAGCAAGCAAGCAGTTGCATCTGAAGCTCAATCAGTTGCAGTTCAAGCAAGCAGTTCCATTCAAGCAGTTGCACTTGCAGCTAAAGCAAACAGCTGCAGAGCAGTTGAAGCAAGCTCTTGAAAGGAACAGTTGCAGTTGAAGCAAGCAGTTGACAAAAGCAGCAGTTCAGGCAAGCAAACTTGTGAAGGAATGAAGATCTACATGATGCTTACCCTTAGCCGAGTTCTGGCGACTGTCCTGTGAGAAGAGGATGAGGAACAACGGGGTCGAGTGGGCCCACCGCTGCCCAAATGGAAACTCCAGCTGAAGATCATCACCTGACTTCTCCAGAAGCAAACGAATCTAGATAGACATCAACATAATGCAAATTATTACACACTCATATAGCCCCTTTCAATGACAAACAGCACAAAGACATAATTATGAGTAATGCTTGCATCAGCATACAGCTCATAATAAGGCAGAGAAAGGAAGAAAGAAAGACAAAGAGATAGGGGCTAACAGATTAAAAAATGATTATGAGTTTTGCCGTGGAAATCTAATTTTCTGATACTCAGAGTCCTCCATAATTTTTACAAACGAGATGCTCTATTTCTAAAAAATCTACTGACATTTAGCAAATACAATTTAACATGCGTAAAAGGATCCACTGAATGAAGGATATTTTCAGAACTGCTTGGCTAGAGCCATAACAAATACTTCTAAGTATCAGATATAACCCCTGTGCTTAAATCTTTACAGTGGCTTCCTATTCAGCAAAGGATCTGTTTCAAAATTAGGACTTACAGTTTATAAAACATTGAACTAGGGCCAACCATAATACTTGAAATCAGTCCTTATTTCCCAGACTTACCATTATTCTGCAAGGTCATCTGATTGTCTTTCTCTGGTCATACCTTGGGCTAGAACTGTTCTGGGTAAACAAGCATTTTCGGCTGCTGGACCAAAATTCTGGAATTCCCTCCCTGTGTCTCTTCGTTCTGCTCAGTCGCTTCTGTCATTTCGTTCTCAGCTTAAAACTTACCTGTTTCAAATTGCTTATCTACCATAGGCTGCCTCTCTGTCGTGCGGATTGACCTTCTGGATATCGACCTGATTGTAGCTTGTTTTTGGTGTGCCATCGGTTGATGCCTTGTGCATTAGACACCGGCGCATTAGAAGTTGCTAATTATAGTTCTTATTATTATTTGACATCGGCTCAAAAACTACACGAAAGCAATAAACTGTTTCTATTGTGGCCGTGCAAATGGAGTTTTAAAATGTCAGTCCTTCGAACAAAATGGCGAGCGATGAAACAATCTATAAAACATTAGAAGCTGGACTGCTAAAATAAATCGGCTGCCATCTGGCGAATGCAATTTAACTAGATGCATTAATGTATTCGCCACACAGCAGAACATTTCTAAATCCAAATTCGCGTACACATGCTGCTTCTTATATCGCACGCCATTTTGTGCAAATTTATTTATGTAACGAAATTTCGCGAAAATTGATTTCACAGCGAGAGAGAGAGACTGGCTCAAATACTAAGTTCAAATCGAACAGTAATTCTAATTCAGGCTAGCAATGAAATCAGTCGCAATGCAAGCAAGCATGCAGGCTAGCAATGAAATCAGTAGCAATGCAACCAAGCACACAGGCTAGCAAGGAAATCAGTAGCAGTGCAAGCAAGTAAGCACACAGGCTAGCAATGAAATCAATAGCAGTAAAAGCAAGCAATCATGCAGGCAAGCAATGAAATCAGTAGCATATGAAAAGTGAGCTAGCAATGAGTAGCAGATAATGCAAGCAAGTTAGCAAACAGTAGCAGGTGAAGCAGGCAATGAGTAGCAGATGAAGCAAGCAGTTGAAGGAAACAAGCAAGCAGTTGCAGCTGAAGTTCAAGCAAGCAACTCCTCTTTTCTTCTTTTTTCTTCCTATTCTCATCTCTTCCCCTTCTTTCTTTGTTTATTAGATTTGTAATCTCTTCATTCTCATCATTTTTATTTTCTCCTTTTTCCATCTCATTTTTCTTAAACTTCCTCCTCCTCCTCCTCCTCCTCCTCCTTCTCCTCCTCCTCTTCTTCTGACTTTTAAAATCAGATAATGGATTCCTTAAGACTCACTAGAATTTTCCAGGTTCCTCCTCTATTGATGTCAGCTCCTCATTCAGCGTTTCTTCTTGTCACCGTTTCTACTTCTCATCCATTTCATGCTGAAGATGTTGCATGTGATGCTCGCGCTGCTGAAGCTGGATCTATAAAAAAACACCAAACATCTAAAGAAATTGTAATCCCATGTGAATTAAGCAGCCTAGAGATAATAGCACTTGTTTTACATGATTAAGGATAGATTCTTCGTTCTGAGGATACAGCATGGCAAGCACAGTGAAGTTAAGCAATGTCAAGCATGGTTATCATGTGGATGGGAGAAGATCCATCGCAGAACAAGCCACCTATGCCAATCAACCACCATCCCCTGGAGTCGGTATAAGGGGAAGGATTCAGTTTAGTTTTTATTACTTATGCATTTATTGAGCAGCGCCATCTAATGACTAAAATTAATAGATTGGGCAGAGCAATTGTGAGTGAAGGACTTGCTCAAGGACCCTACAGCTTTAAAATGAAAACTTGCCTCTTCATTTTAGAGCAAGGGATGGTCTCGTTGTGAGTTGCATCAATTGTCCAACTTACCTTACGAATTCTCCAACTCTTGGTGAATTCTTGCAATATCTGCGCTGGTCTTTCACTCAAAACTGAAAACTGTTTCCTTTTAATTATTCGAATAAAACGCATCTCTCAGTATCAACTCAAAGTCAGTACAAATCTAAAGGCACTGTGCTGCCTCCTTGCGCCCAAACCACAGATCGACTTCCAAGTGTATACGCGTGTCAACAGTCGTAACTTGCTTAACTCAAGAGGTCTGGAACAAAAAGGAGCGCTCAAACCAAACGGCCAGCGCACCAAATGTATGTTTTCAAACGATTTGCATATCGTAGACGAGTCTTGATTGAGTGTAGTCAGCGAACCGTGACCATTTTTAACAAGTGAAAAGTGAAACGAAGGAGCGTTCAAACCAATCGGGCAGCTTATTACATGCCTGTTTTCAAACGAACTGTATACTGTAGATGCGTCACGCGTGGTCAGCGAACCGTGACGGTCTGTAAAAGATGTGGAGCGAAAAGGAGTGCTCAGTCCAGTCGGCCAGCGTGCCACAAGACTGTTTCCAAACGATTTGTATATGACAGACGGGTCTTGAACTTGAGTGTGGTCATTAAACCGTGACCGCGTTTAACAGGTGTGGAGTGAGAAGGAGCGCTTAAACTAATCGGCCATGAGAAAGCCAAAAACGGGACAAATACTATTAAAATTACCCTAAGCATACACGCGCATCCTTATGATACAGCCTAAAGTTCGCCTTCGTGCCATCTTGAGCATATTAGGCCAGGTGACCAGTGCTCTCCCTCGCCGGCTGATCTTCTTACTGATAGTTCTGCTGTTATTTAGCTAATATAATAGAAATAAATCCATGAACACAAACTAAAAGATGGATAACTAAATAATTCTACCAACATCTAGGAAATAAAATTTGAATTGCGTAACAACATCCATTATGTAAAGGGCATTTGACATTTGCTTCTTACGTAAGGTCCACATACTACTTTCAAACCATCAGTCACCGTCTCATTGAAGTAATTGTATTAAAAATATTTTATCTTCTATCTTTTCCATCTTCTACTTTTATCTTTTATCTTTTCCATCTTCTAGTTTGTGCTTATGTCACTAGGGCATAGGGCCTAACAGATAAAAGAATAAATTCTTACCAGTGTCGCCGTGGAAATCGAATTTTCTGATATTCGGAGTCCTCAACGAGGTAATAGCAGAACTAGAGGAAGTGCCGCCGTATATTGGGCTTACGGCAGCGGAAGTGACGTATCACTAGGCCAGCTGTCAACAACGCATCTGCCAAGGCAATTAGGATGTGGAATTTGGCCAAATTTATAATAAAAACATCTTTGTCTCCAGCCCCACTGAATTTTGTTTGTTATTTCTACCTCACGTATGGGACCCTAATTTTGTGTTTTCGTTACGTAGGTGGAATAATTGAGCCCTCGTTAACATGTTCTCAGGCGCCTGTGCGTGAGGATGCTGGTTCATGGACCGATCGTGGCTTTTTCAGAGATTTTAATCTAGGGCTAGCACGGTCCCTACACGGGGACCTTAAATGGCGTGGTACTATTTTAAACGGGCAGCGGTGATGAAGGATCTCGCCCCATAAATTCATTGAAAAATGATCGGGGTCTAGGCCATATTGTCGGTATAGAAAAAGGTGTACATTTACTTTTTCACGAGTCCCTGACAATGCACGTCTTCACCTAGAGTACTTTGATTGCATAACTCTATAGGTCTCTGAATAGGGTCAATTGTGGTACGTAGGCTTACATAGTAGCTGGGCAAAGTAAGTTATCACATTACCTGAAATCCACTTAAATTGATTACTTTGGCACAATTTGTTAACATCATCATCATCAATATCATCATCAACATCGTCATAGCCATCATCATCACAGTAACTGAAAGTAACAAACATTATGTAACTTCGTTGCCTTTATTAAAGCAATCTCCACTAGAAACTAGTCAATAAAAACAGTAGCAATAATAATATGATACATAAAAGTTTCTCAATTACAAAACACATAAAGGCAGCTAACAGTTCACTGCCCTTTAAAAACGACAGTTTTCACCCTGTACAAGTCCAGAGTAAGTTTTGTATTGGTGATGCAGTCTAATTTTTATGTACGGTGAGCCAATGGACCTTATCAGATTAACCTGGTGGGATTGGTGTGGTTTCCATCCCATGCTCAGCAAGAGACACAAAACTCTCACTGCCAATAAAACTTGACAAAATATCATTCTTTACATGCATAATTACATTATTATTAAGTACAGGTTTCTGACTTGGCCCTATAATTTTACGGATAGAGAGTTCAGCTGATTTGCACATATGTATAATACATCAGGTGATGGAGAAACTAGACAACCTCTGTCCTTAATTTCAATCATGTCAAAATCATTTTGGCTAACATCATCTTGTCTCACAGATCGTAGTGAACCAAGGCATAAATCACAAGACGGGTCAGATTCTAATGATCTCACAACAAAACCAGAAATATAAACAACAACATTATCAACAAATTTTTACAAAGATCCTATATTTGGCAGATAGTCATGGTCAAAACAAACTGAATCGCATTCCTTAACAACATCATTTAGCCTGGAATGAGAAATGACGCGGCTTTCGTTGGGCGCTGTAGAAATCTCAGGATTACGATTACGATCACTGAGGCTAAACGTGCTAATACTCACGCATGGAAAGTTATTCCTGCCGTTCTTGATTCCAGAGTGGCAACGTTACTGCATCCAAATGAAACACAATTTTTCGCACAACGTTTAGATTTAGATTTACTTTCTATTTCAGCTACTTCGCACGTTTTTTCTACACAAATACCAACGGAATACTACAAGAACGCTTTGACTCCGTCTACTTGCAAGATGTCAGCCCTTTAGGGTCAGCCATATGACGTCATTCGGGGGCCCGGCTGAACTTCGCCCGGAATTATGACCTGCCCTACGAACTTTGACCTAAAACACTGCTAGTAAGGTCGTCCTGCGTGATTTTGTTTTGATGGCTACTTCGTTGTTGATACGGGGTGTACTTGTGATCTTAGTCGCATTTGCGGCTTTGCTATCTGTTCTAATCATACGAACGATTTCGCTTCGACGCCCGGAGTCGAACCTGAAACCATGCAACACAGCGGACGAAGACTTTATTCGTCTGGATGATTCGATCGTCAAACGATTTCAATCGGGGCTAAGGTTCCAGACGGTTTCTACCTCGATCGGGAATTACAACCGAACAGAACTCGAGCGCCTAGTTCAGTTCATCGTTCAAAGTTCGTTCCGACTTATTTTCTAGAACACCGTTAACCGCTTGTCAGGAGTTCGAATCCAGATCGTCTCTGACTTGCTTGACTTGTCGTCAGGGCTAGGCCTAGGAAATGCGCTGTTGGTCATGTTGCCATTAGCCCCAGAAGTCACAGTCTTTGTAGAGTGCCAGCAAAATCAGCAGTCAGTCGCAGTAATTTTCCAGGAACATATCATTTGCAGAACAAACCTGAACTTAATATCTTAGCCTGATTCCCTTCTTTCACCTTCTTATCTGCAACACTCAAAACATTTTGCTGATTTACAATTTATTATGTTATCATTGTAATTATAATGGTGACAGTTATTGTAACAATACAACTAGCAAACTAATCCTTGGATGCTTTACAATGTTAATTGTAAGCATAACTGCTTAGAGTTAAAAGACATTAAATTTCATTTGCTTTTTGATAGCGTGAACACTGATGGACTTTCTACTTCTGTTCTTTTAATTGGAAAACAGGTTATCCAACGTTACATTCGTCTGACTGGGTGACATGGCAGACTGTGGCCAACTACAGTTTACTGTATCATGTCAAGGGATCGAATCCCAGCCTTCGACCGTATCTTCTGATGTCACATCTTGACGTGGTTCCAGCTGATGCCAATGAATGGACATGGCCTCCATTTGAGGCAGAGATTCATGATGGGTTCATCAACGCCAGAGGAACCGTGGACGTTAAAGGATCAGTCTTTGTAAGGTTATTCTAAGACCAAAGTGAATGAAAACTTCCTATGTCTACCGTAGTTGAGTTATTTTTCTGGACATAATTAGTGGTGTCCATACTGTGCTATAGTCTAGTGGTTAGAGGACCGGACTTTTAATCCAAAGGTAAATGCAGTGAGTTGATCATATCACAAGGGATGACGCACTGTACTCGCCCTCACTTGCTAAGGCTAAGAAACTGAAGTTGCAAACACTTAACGGAAATAGGGGGAGCTGCACACAGAACGTTGTGCAGCAAGTAGTGGAAAGGAAATTGAGTTTTATTGGACAGAGGTAGACGAAGTAAGGATGGCTGGATGACGTCATGGATTGGTGAGAGAAATGGATGTGCACACATTAATTAAGTGTATTGGCAGGGGATAGAAGCAATTAAATTACTATTTTTAAGTTTCATTTGGATTATGAAGTCCTTGAATTTACAGAAACATGCTTGTGTCTGCATTATTTCAGGGCATTCTGGAAGCTCTAGAGTTTCTGCTGAAGACTGGGAAACGTCCCAAGAGATCTTTCTACGTCGCATTCGGCCACGATGAAGAAGTAAGCAGAGTTCGACAATAAGTATCAACTGTTTCATGGTTGCTTGCAGTAAATCCTCAAGTTTTGGACAATTTAACAGATTTGTGTCTGTGCCATTTATAGCATTTCACGTTTGAACACCTGGCATGTCTCTCTATTGAGAAGTTTTGGTTCAATATCCTATGAGTAAGTCGTTATCCGAGTATGATCCCATGTATGTAAATAAGCCAACATCCACAGTATTATCCAGGGCAATGTACGTAATTAAGCCAGATCTACAATATGTTCCAATATAATGTAATGGTTTTTTCTGGCTGAAGCAACTGAAAAAGCTTCTTGTGGCTTGTCCCACGGGATGACTTGGCTTTTGATCCCTGTGTCAGGTCTCTATAGGATTTCTTCTCTTTCTGTCTTTAGGTGATGGGATTGGACGGTGCCAGGGCCGTGGCACGGAAGCTTCAAGACTCTGGAGTTGAGTTGGAATTCATCATGGATGAGGGTCTGATGATAGTGACAGGTGTCATGTCGTTTATCAAGAAACCAATGGCTCTGTAAGTCAGAGAGACAGATACATACACACATACGGATATGAAAACATACAGACAGACATGCTAGCAGACACAGACTTATTTTGTAGACACTCGTACATGGATTCACAGAGATACGTGAACATACTGCAGACATGACTGTGCAGGTACAGAACAAGCAGTAAAGATACGATCGCACTGACTTGAAAACGGATTAAGGAAAAATGACAAATTATATTATATGGTTATACACCCAGGAGGTGGAATCTGGAATAATAAGTCCGTTTTCTATCACTGTACACTGTAACTCTCTTGTTTACCTGCGTGCCTATGTAGAAGCAGATCAGAAGTGTGGTCCTGAAGGATTTTTTGCTTAAGTGCAACTTAGCCTTTGTGCTAGCCAGCATTGTATCCACAGCACCTAGCCTTATGCAGAAACCTTTGAGCAAATAATTTAGTAAGCTTAAAATATTGCTTTCTATTTGTTGCTTTTATGTTTTTTGTATTTATTACTTTTTATATTGTTAGTATTTATGTCTGTGTTGTTTCCTTCTTCTTCTTTGTTACTTGCTGTGATTGATGTTTGGAATCAGTATAGGTGTGTCTGAGAAAGGATACCTGACTCTGAAGCTGAGTACGAATGTAACAGGTGGTCACTCATCCGTCCCAGGTCGTGAATCAAGCATTGGAATTATTGCAAATGCCGTCACAAGGTGAGAATTTGTAGGGAGGTAGACAAAAATATATATGTAGCAGTCATTCGCTCTGTCAATCATCACCTGGGGTTTGTCCCTGCAGCTCAGGATTTTTTAGCTGAAGTTCAACTTGACAGTAGCAGTCAAATAACAGAACTCTAATCTTATGACTTAAATGCACAAGGCATCAATTAGTGAAAAAATTTTATCCTTTGGAGAAGCCCGGTCAAGAGCTCATAGGTCAGGGAATCTAGAAGTCGGGCTTATTATTGTGTCCTTCTATGAACAGCAGTTCACCAAGTGGTCACTCTTGAATCAGAGACTGAAGTTCAGGCAACAATGTTTTATCCAAGGACCTGTTTCGCTTAGAAATGACAATTGATGCCTCGTGCATTAAGGTCAAAAAGTCTATAGAAATCTTCATAGATTAGAAAAATCTTTAGTAGTTGTGACTGTGATTAGAAATTTGCGTAGCATCACCTCAGGGGAAACTTATTGGGGGTACTCTCTGTGCTTGCCGAAACGATGTTAAAGTTCAGTAACAACAAAAAGTTCATTAATAGGCAAACAGTGCTCAGACAACAGGCAAAGTTACAATTGGTTGGCTTCCAGAAGTAGAAGAGCTCAACCATCCAGAGCGATAGCTGACACCTTCATAAAAGTTCCATAACCGCATGGCATTGACACATTGGACAATGGTTGCATGGTGTGATAATAATAAACCAAATTTCGTCTTGTACAGGTGTTAAGGTGAAGGACCATTAATGGTTTGATGTATATTTGTATCAGTGCATTTGATGTATGTTTTCCTTTTATGTAACTCTCGTTAGCGCTGCAATACATTTGCAAATAGCGGCCTAATTATTCATTAAGAACTGATTAGATTTATTTTTGCCGTTTTGCTGGTTTTTAGGTTGGAGGCAAATCCGCATCCTAGTATGCTTGGAACCGGTCCTGAAGTTGGACTGCTTGAGCGTCTGGGTTCAGAGGTAATTCTGTTTTCTGAGACTTGGGTACGGTATACTGGTAGTCAGGCAATAAAGCTACTTACCCTTGAGGTAAGGTTTGCTAATGAGTCATTTATTAATCCATAATTCTCAATAGTTTCCCGGGTTTGTTAGATCTCTTGGCTGAAGCTCTGTGTTTTTCTAACTGATCGAATCCAATTTAAGAGCAAATGGAAAAAATCCAGCGAGAAGATACATCAAAGCATCGTTCGATAAGGTAAGTTAATCTTATTTGCTGTGCTCCTCAAAATTGTTGTATGATGGTTGGGTTTGTTAGATCTTTTGGCTGAAGCACCTAGGTTTTTCTAATCTAAATATAAACCAAGTTAATAACAAATGGAAATGAAACAGTCCAGCCAAAAGAAGAGGAAACATCAAAGCATCAGAAGACAAAAAGGTGCTATTTAAAGAGATAAATTATGGAGATGTTATGCATTTCAGGCGACAGATTAAGATGCTATGTGTTTAAGGTTACCTAATAATTAAGAAAAATATATATATATATAGAAAACGAAGATCATGACAACAGCTGAGGAGGGCAGTTTTATGGTGGATGGAGAGGAATTAGAGACGGTAACAAGCTTTACATTCTTGGGATCAGTAGTAGAAAGAGAAGGAAAGTGCGATATGGAAATAAACCGAAGGGTGGCGATTGGAAAAGCCGCAATGAATGGACTAGAAAAAATATGGAAAGACAAACATGTGAGCACAGACACGAAAAAAAGATTGGTGAGGGCCTTGATTATACCAACAGTAACATACGGCAGTGAGACGTGGACAATGACCAAGAAAATAGAGAAAAAAATCAATGCTTGTGAAATGTGGATATGGAGGAAGATGCTGAGAACATCATGGACGGAGAAAAGGACTAATGAATGGGTACGCAAGGCGATTGGAATTGAGCAAGATGAGACGTTACAACAAACAGTGCTAAAATCAAAGCTGAGGTTCTTTGGACATGTTATGAGATCAGATGGATTGGAAAAAGAAATGATGCTGGCTTGTGGAGAGGGAAAGAGAAAACAAGGGAGACCAAGGAAAAAATGGATGGACAAGATACACGAAGCAACTGGAATGAACTTGGCACAACTAAGGGACGCGACATTGGAAAGAAAGAAATGGAGAAGATTGATCATGACGGTCGCTAGAGCTCAAAGAGCTGACAGCACAAGGTGACAAGGTGAATAATTAAGAAGGTGTTTGTTGCCCTAGTAAGACCCAGCTGGTGAGTTTGATGATTGTCGTGTGGCATGGACCTCTACATGATGTTTTCTACAGTCGTATATTTCTCTCGTCGTATTCATTTATCATTATCTTGCTATATTTTGCCTTATATTAGATTCAAGCATATATCATTTGTTTGTGGTGTAAACAGTTTGTCTGTTTTTCTAGGCACCTTTTCTATTCGAAGTCGTCTTAACCAACCTCTGGCTGTTTGGACCTCTTGTGTCCAGGTAATCTCGTCGCATATTCCAGCTTTGGCTTTGACAGTTTGTAAGCCAGCCAGTCATATATTCTTTGGAATAGTGTGCTTTCCTGTAGTGTAGGGTAAAGATTGATTTATTTTTGGTAATTTAAATATGTAAGGTAAGGTAATAATTGCAGAGAACAAGGTAATGTGAGGTAGGATAAAGGCTGTGGCTAAAAGTTACACCATTAAAAAAGTTAAATTTGCACAGTTCATCTGGCATTTAGAATACAGTGTACCCTACCTTTTAGTTGAGAGTCTTAGCTTATCTTCTTTCTTCTTTAACTTCGTTTTGATGCGATGATTTCAGAGTCTTGTCAGACAATCCGCTTACAAATGCCCTGATCAGAACAACAACCGCGGTCACAATGTTTAACGCAGGTTTCAAAGTGTGTATTCTTTCATGTATTTTTGATAACACCAGACACTAGAGTGATTAGAATGCTTGTAGGTCTAATCTATTCACAACAGAAGTTTCCATTTAATAATAATCTACTTTAACAGCAGACACGAGTGATTAGAATGCTTGTTGATCTAATCTATTCACAACAGAAGTTTCCATTTAATAATAATCTACTTTAACAGCAGACACGAGTGATTAGAATGCTTGTAGGTCTAATCTATTCACAACAGAAGTTTCCATTTAATAATAATCTAACAGCAGACACGAGTGATTAGAATGCTTGTAGGTCTAATCTATTCACAACAGAAGTTTCCATTTAATAATAATCTACTTTAACAGCAGACACGAGTGATCAGAATGCTTGTAGATCTAATCTATTCACAATAGAAGTTTCCATTTAATAATAATCTACTATAAAATCCCTATAGTGCAACTGTTATAATGGACAAGACATTAATTGATCTACTGTATGGGAAATGTCTGTTATCAATCACTTGTGGGATAAATGCTAGGCCTGCTTGCAACAATTGATTGATGTATTTTCATTTTCTGTAGGCACTATTTAAAATACTTGGAAGAAAGAAATTATACAACTGTGTACGAACTGAGTATTTTGACTTTTTAGGAGAATGTTTTGGCACCATATGCCGAGGCCATTGTCAACCACAGGATTCATCCAAAGCAGTCCGTCAAGGAGGCAAGTTGAATATGACTTGCGCAAACTTGCATCAGTACAGACATTTTAGGAAGTGAACAAGTTCATAAAGGAATGGTGCTCTAGAAGTTTCTGGATTACATAGTAATTGTAATCAAGAATTTATGTAGCTCCACTTCAAGTTAGACTTTTAAAATTAAAACTCAAACACCTGGGGAACTGCGTAAAGTCATTACAGATTGTGAAAGTTAATGTTTTCATGGTGTAATACATATTGATGTGTGCAGTGGCTTAGGCAACTTTTGTCAGTCAGGGGGTCCAGTAAGTAGCCAGATGAAAATGGAAGTCTGATACAGCAAGCTTACGATGCCAGAGGCGCTCCCGGCCTGATGTCCCAGAGCTGGTTAGGTCATTTCTCTATGAAAAATCCTTTGTAGAAATGAGGTCCAGTGGTTAAAGGATTATTCAGCAGTCTGGCTAGAGCACAGATGACCCTGCTTTTTTATGACTACTAGTCCTGAATTGGAATATTCAGCTTTATACATTGGGAATGATTTCCTTGAGCTGAAGAGCAGATTCCACTGATTGTTACTGTTAAAGGATTATGGACGTTTCTCAGCTCAAGGCCTAACGTTTACCCCTAAGATGATCAGCCTTGGCTGACCATGACTATCCTGGTGATTGGTAATTTTATTGTACTCGGTTAGATCAGGTGATCAGCTACATGGCCATGTGTGTAATGCTTTTGAGAGATTATGAAAGCCATTTGAAGATACGTAAATATAGAAATATACTGGTGTAAAGTACGTGAACACATGCACACACACAAATTCCTGAATGCGTGAGGGTTGATTTTTGCAGTGGGCAAGATGACATGGTAATACATACTTTAGTAACAGTAGTGATAATTACGAGAATACAGATGACATTTTCAGGTGATTGAATTTGACCGGAATGTAATCGACGATGAACGTGTAAAGCTGGAAGTGGTTTCTGCTACGGAAGCCCTTCCCGTATCTGACACGGAAAATTTTGGATACCAGACGATTCACGCAACAATAAAACAGATCTGGGGACAAAAGGAGGTTGTCGTCCTTCCTGGTACGTTCCACTTGGTTGTTGTGATCGTAAGGTCAAAAATTTCTGGAGCGCTTCTTAAGGATTGGGCACCATCTTATTCACATGAGCTCCATCAAGCCAGAGGTTTGTTTCAAATGTCTTGGAGATCAGGTAATGACGAAATAAACGATGTTGCTGTTGTGAGTGTTACTGTGGTAATAGCCATTACAGCAACTGTGACTATAGTAACGGTTATTGTAGCCAAAGTAAAGGCTTTCTGCATCCAGGTGAGTAACTTGAAACTGACAAGTTGTTTGAAGGTTCTTACGATATGCTATAGAAAAGTTCAGATGCATATATGCAGTAATACTTGCATAAGTACATGCATTCATGCAAACAAATAAACGTACATATGCATACGTACTTACATGCGTGCAAGCAGGTGGGTTTTACGGTTGATCGATTGCTGTTGTGGCTGTGCTTCTGCTGGAAAACTCACCTGTGCAACCAACAAAGAACAATGTGTTCTTGCTGACTTTTAATTTTAACTGTTTTGTATTGATTTTAAAGAACAAGTAATCAGTTTGCAGTTTGCTTTTATCTTAGCTGCTTTGAAAGAACGATTGTTAAAACCAATATGAAACAAATCAGTATTAAAATTTGTCCTCCCAGTTTGTGACGATTAATTATAGCAGAAACGATGCTTGTAGAACTTACCAATATCTTATCTTTTGTTACAGGTCTTATGATAGCAAATACAGATACAAAACATTACGTGAACCTGACGAAGAGCATTTATCGATTCATTCCGGCTGTCCTCACAAAGGATGATGTCAAAATGATACACGGATTAAATGAACGCATTTCAGTTGACAACTTCCAAGAAATCATCAACTTCTTCTACCACCTGATCGTGAATTCTGACGCCGAGAGCCTTCCTTCTTCCGACCACATCAGAACTTCACATCAGGATTTCTGAGGCATCGCATTGTTCAAATGTACTTTATTTTTTGTTCTTGTATACTTGTATAATTCAATGCATAAATCAATGGCCACCTTAATTATTTTCAAGTAATTGTGTAAGGCCCATTTACACTGAGCAGTTTGGAGCTGGTTCAAACTTGCACACTTGATTCAAGGGCAAATCCAAAGGGACAGTGTGGCCATGCCCCCATTTTGTTTCTGGTAAGGGGCAAGCCAGTGAGTTTCCCACCACAGACTGGTTAAGCAGATTATAGTCTATCAAACTTTTAGAATGAAAATTCAAAAACCTGTGGAACTGCAAAACGTCGTTACAAATTGGAAAAGCTAATATATTCATGATTTGTAATACATATTGATGAGTTACAGTGGCTTAGGCGACTTTTGTCAGTCAGAGGTCCAGCAAGTACTTGGATGAAAATGGAAGTCTGATACAGCAAACTTACGATGCCCACAGACCACCTGGACGTTAGATACGAAAGCCCTAGCGACTAGAGAGAGGGTCAGGGAAGTGTTGTAAGCTTTCCTGGGGGGGGGTATTGGGATCTGCCGCCGAAGCCAGTGCATTTTGAAGCATTCATTATGAATTTGGACTTATTTGGGTATTAATGGGGCTACGTTGGCTACGCTTTGTACAATACTCGTATCCATCCGCAGAGCAAAGTCAGAAGTCAGTAAAATACCTCATCGGTGCTACACGAAGCCAAGAGAGATGGTCTGTGCCTGAGGGAGTCCGGACCCCCAGAACCTCCGCCATTCATAAGTTGTTATGCGTATCGATGATCTGTTATTTACAGTGATGATTGACAAACACTGCTTTACTTTCATAGCCTACTGTGCTTTGCTTAATGCCCTCATCTTTGCTTAATGCCCACATCATTTCTGTGAACATTAAATGACATTTGTGTGAACATTAAAGACACACAGATTCTATCTAGCTGTCCAGTTGCCAAGAACCTCTGAGAGGTTCTTGAGAGACGCTACGGTTAGTATTTAGACTGTATTTAGCCGGCATTGCTGTTAGAATAGCGCATACTCTGCTGATTTGATTACCGTATTTTGATGGAATTAGATTTGAATAAACTTAATTTTTTGAATGAATATTTGAATTCGTTTTTTTTATTGCAAATCAGTTGTGTTTGACTCACTGCTTGTAACCAGATTAATTTTTGTAACTGAATTTTTGTATTTTGATTTTTTGTATTTGAATTTTTAACGGGGTGACGTTAAACGCGCGAAACTGTTGTGAAATTACATGATCATGTTACATTTAGTTTTGAAAAGATTCGAAGAAGCACTGATGGCTTTTAAACTTTAAAAGTAATGAAAACTCACTTGTTGAGAAAATAGTTAGAAAAAGTATTTAGCAATTTGAGGTTTTGTAATCTTACCACTAGACACAACTACTTATGAAAAGAGGCAGTTAATTACTTTTTAACTACTTACAAAGTATTTTAACTACAAGTTAACTACTGCCAATCACTGCAGAAGACATTACGGCATATAATTAGCTGAGCGACAATAGATGATCGAGCTGCCTAATGGATTCTTTTCACGGACAGTCCTTACGAACCATATCTCGTACCAAACCGATAGCTAAATTGCATAATAGTAATCGAGTATTATGTGCAAAATCTTCTTCATCAATATAGCTGCATGGATTCCTTATAGGCCTAAGCGAAATACCAAATGCGCGAAAAGTACAGTGTTAATTACATTCTTATTAACTCTAATTTCGACTCGAAATTCCACCTTTTCCAATGGATTATCGTAATCGTAATCTCGAGATTTCTACAGCGCCCAACGAAAGCTAAGTCACGGGAACCAGCTTATTCACAGGCGCTGAGTCAAAACAAAATCGCTAGGCAAAAGCGTTCGGTTCCAGGTCAAGATCCAGGAGTCAGACAGTCGGACGGCTACAGGGGATGGTGTTTGAAACTGAAGCGAGAAGAGAGATAAGGGGAAGAGGAAGAATCAGGATAAGATTTTTGGAAAAGAAGTGTTTTCAGTCTTGAGTGAAAGACCTGCGCAGAAATTGAAAGAGGTGAAGTGTTGATGAGTTTGTATGATTGACCAGACAACTGTCGCAATTCTGGCGAGAGTTTATTCCAAAGGGGTGGGGCAGCTATAGATATGGAGCGATATCCAAATTTTAAGTATGAGGTGACGGGAGGGCGAAGAAGTGTTAGGACAGATGAGAAGCGGGTTGAACGGAGTGGTTGGATAGTAAATAATTGACGAAGATAGGAGGGTTGGGAGGATTGAAGTGTATTGTAGGTGAGGGATAAGACTTTGTACTCTATTTGGACTCTATTCGTTCTGGTATTTAAGCCAGTGCAATGATTTGAGAACAGGGGTGATGTGATGGTGTTTGGGGGTTTTGGTGACAGCACGAACGACAGCATTCTGGATAGTTTGAAGGCGGTTTATCTGAGTTGTGTCAATATTGAGGAAAAGTGAATTGCAGTAGTCAAGTTTTTGGATGGACTATGGATGTGGCAATGGTAGATGCGGTTTTGAAATCAAGCATAGGGCGGATCCTGCGAAGGTCGCGGATATGCATAAAGCAAGAGCGGGAAAGATAGGTGTCACGGATTACCAGTTTCAACGACGGGGTCATTTCATGCGACCATCGATTGAAATTTCTGATAACGGCGCTAAAGAAGTCTTTACATTAGGTTGTACTGTATGACATTTAGACCGCACAGATCGCTTCTGAGAGATCTGCTCAAAAATAGGACCATGAGCTCTGGTCACGTGAGCTCCGCCCGGAACTATAACATACCCTATGAACTTTGATCCAAAACTCCACAAGTACGGTCGTCCCTTGTGATTCTGTTTTGACGAATGGCTGCTTCTTTGTTGATTCGGAGTGTACTTGTGATTCTGGTCGCATTTGCGGCTTTGTTATTTGTTCTAATCATACGAACGATTTCGCTTCGACGCCCGGAGTCGAACCTGAAACCATGCAACACAGCAGACGAAGACTTTATTCGTCTGGATGATTCGATCGTCAAACGATTTCAATCGGGGCTAAGGTTCCAGACGGTTTCTACCTCGATCGGGAATTACAACCGAACAGAACTCGAGCGCCTAGTTCAGTTCATCGTTCAAAGTTCGTTCCGACTTATTTTCTATAACACCGCTTCCACAAATCCTATTCTGATCTATTCTCTTCTCCTTATCGATCTTATCTTATCGATCTCCTTATCTTCTCCTTATCGATTCCAAGGTCCATCCACTGTTGCCGTCTGACTGTCTGCCAAGACCTGGAACCGAATCTCGCCCTACGTGCCTATTGATTTTGTTTTGACAGAGCGGCTGTGAACATGCAGTTTACCGCGACTAAGCTTTCTGTGTGCGCTGTAGAAATCTTGAATTTATGAGTACGATTGTGACCAATTTGAATCCAGGTCGTTATCAGCCTAATCACACCCGCCATAACAATTGCTCCGTCCCTTTCTGTATCTGGTCTTCTGGCAATGGACTTTTGCACTTCACAGGATTTTTTTACAACTCCTCTGACTTTACGCAGTGCTCGTGAATAAGCTGGGGCCATGCGCTTAGCTTTAAAGTAGCGCTTTAGAAATTTCGAGATTACGATTAGGGCGATGAAAGGGCAGCGGTGGTCTAATTTGTCGAGCGCCAGGGAAATTCTGACCGAGGAAATGACCTACAGTCGATTGTACTTATCCAATCCAGGACGCCACTATAATATGCAGCTCACCGAGAGAACCCAAAGATGCTGGACATCAGAAACCATGAACGGTGTGTTTTCGGCAAACAGGCGACCATGCAGACCATGCTAAACCCTTTGATCTACAGTATAAATGACCTGTCTAGAGCCATCTACTGCCTTATAGTCGTTAATGGGTGTAACTTAATATATTAGGAAAAGAAACTGTCCCAGGATTGACCCGTGAGCAACGCCACGACAAAGGATGGTCGTCTATTGAAGAGGAGCTAACATGGCTAACATGTTTGCACAGATACATGCATACATACGTGCATATATGCACACATACATACATACATGTACCTACCTACCTACCTACATACATACATACATACATGTTGTGTTTTGGGCTAGGGAAGACAAATATTTAAATCGCTTGGGCTTAAATAAAATCTCTATTCACACTTGCGTGAGGTTATAAATCATACAACAAAATACCTGACATCAGCAAGAACAACGACGACTGTTTCGAAGCCAAGAATCGAAGTCTTTTACATCAGAGAACAACTTGAACAAAATACCCCTCAGGTTCCTCAAACACACTGAGGACCTTTACATGAGCTTGATAAATGAAGTCTTGGCAATACTAACAGCAAACAGACAGCCACGTAGGATTCGGCCTACTGTGTACTTAACTAGTCAAGCTCAGCAAACTGAAGGAAACTTCCACTTTTATAGGGTTACTGGGGTTACGTCCCCCAAAGAGACGGCTAATCCTTCAACCACTCTTTACATCCGGGTCTTCCACATGGGCCAATTCTAACAACATACATACCTACATAGATGCACTTGATGCTTCTGTTCTTTCAATTGGAAATCAGGTTATCCAACGTTACATTCGTCTGACTGGGTGACATGGCAGACTGTGGCCAACTACAGTTTACTGTATCATGTCAAGGGATCGAATCCCAGCCTTCGACCGTATCTTCTAATGTCACATCTCGACGTGGTTCCTGCCGATGCCAATGAATGGTCGTGGCCCCCATTTGAGGCGAAGATTCACGATGGATTCGTCTACGCCAGAGGAGCACTGGACATGAAAGAATCAGTCTTTGTAAGGTTTTTTCTATGACCAAAGTAAATGACGAATTCATATCTATGCAACGGGGTTCCTATTCCTGCCAAAACAGAGGGAAGATCATATTGCAAGAAACAGAACTGTCCTCTCACCCTCAAATTCTGAGCTAAGAAACTGAAGTTCTGACACTTATGCAAAGGCGAGCGGGTTTCACACAAAACATTGTGCAGCAAGTAGTTGAAAGGAAACTGAGTTTCTATGGACGGAGGTAGACTAACCAAGGATGGCTGGATGACACCATGGATTGGTGAGAGCTCGATGTCCAGAGGTTTTGCGTATGTCGGTCCCATCTGCTGGAATCGTCTCCCTCGAGAATTGCGACTAGAGCTCCTCTCTCTTCCCCTCCCAGGATTTCGCAGGCGCCTGAAGACTGTATTAACAGTGATTTTACTTGTTCGGGTCGGGAGCGCCCCTGTTGAGTTTATTATCTAATAGGCGCTTTACAAATCTTAAATTACAATTACAATGTGCACACATTGAGTGTATTGGCACAGGACAGAACCGAATGACGAAGCGCACTGAGGTATGCAATCGACACCAATGGGCAATGAGCCCATGGATTTGAATAAAGAAAGTAGGACACTCCATGCCCATGACTATCTCTCGGGTTGGCTGAAATGACTGGTTTTCTACATTTCTTTTTAATTAAAGACAAATACTTCAATTAATATTTTCAAGTTCCATTTGGATGAGGTTAATCAATTCGAACATGGGCTTGTGTCCTTGTATTTGTTCAGGGAATCCTGGAAGCTGTGGAGTTTCTGCTGAAGAATGGAAAACGTCCCAAGAGATCTTTCTACGTCGCATTTGGCCACGACGAGGAAGTAAGCAAAGATCGACAATAAGTTTCAACAGCTTCATGATTTTTTCGGACTAAATCCTCGAGTGTTGGACAGTTTATCAGACTGTACGGGTGACAGATGTAGTACTTCACGCGTGAAAACCTGGTATGGCTGTCTAGTGTGAAGTTTCATGATCCAGTGTAATGTAAGTAAGCCAAGATCTACAATATGATCCAGTGTAGTGTAATCGTTTTCTGGCTGATGCAAAGTCCGGTCACTGAAAAACTTCTTGTGGCTTGTCTCACAGGATGACCTGGAATTTGAACCTGGTATGCATCACTAGAAGACTTGGTATTAGACCACTGTGTCATGAATCCTTAGGCTTTCTTATATTTCTGTCTTTAGATAAGAGGATTGGATGGTGCTAGGGCCGTGGCACGGAAGCTTCAAGACTCTGGAGTTGAGTTGGAATTCATCATGGATGAGGGTTTGACGGTAACGACAGATGTTGTGTCGTTTGTCAAGAAACCAATTGCTTTGTAAGTCAGACAGACAGATAGGCAGATACACACACACAGACAGATATGAAAACACACAGACAAACACGCTAACAGACACAGACTCATTTGGAGATACTCGTACATAGATTCACAGAGATACATGAGCATACATACGGTAGACAGAACTGTGCAGATACAAAGATACAATCACACTGACATGAAAGCTGAATAAGGAAGATTATAAATTCTATGTGGTTATGCCCCAGGAGGTGGAATCTGGAATAATAAATCCGTTTTCTATCCCTATACACTGTGACGCTCTTGTTTGCCTGCGTATCTTTGTAGAAACATATCAGAAAGATTTTTTTGCTAAAGTACATATTAGCCAAGGCAATAAGTACACCCAGAGGACACTTTAACCAACAAACTTGTGTTGGTAGATATTCGTGTACCAATCTGATAAGACTGAGGGATGTATTGGCATCTAAGAGCTGGTATTCCATGGGCATTCACTCATTCAAGTGGGCAATTTACCAAGCATGGTGTTGGTTATTCAGCTTCTCTGTGCTATTCAGCATCGTATCAAATGCAATTAAAGCTCTGTGCAGAGACATTGAGCATTGAGACATTGACACTGAAATTTGTTATTTTATTTGTAGTGCAATATTTAAACTCAATGTCTTTTGACATTGTTTCGTATTTGTTGCTTTCGTATTTGTTGCTTTCGTATTTGTTGCTTTTATATTTGTTGCTTTTGTATTTGTTGCTTTTGTATTTGTTGCTTTTGTATTTGTTGCTTTTGTATTTGTTGCTTTTGTATTTGTTGCTTTTGTATTTGTTGCTTTTGTATTTGTTGCTTTTGTATTTGTTGCTTTTGTATTTGTTGCTTTTGTATTTGTTGCTTTAGTATTTGTTGCTTTTGTATTTGTTGCTTTTGTATTTGTTGCTTTTATTTGTTGCTTTTGTATTTGTTGCTTTTGTATTTGTTGCTTTTGTATTTGTTGCTTTTGTATTTGTTGCTTTTGTATTTGTTGCTTTTGTATTTGTTGCTTTTGTATTTGTTGCTTTTCTAATTTTACTTTTTGCATTGCTAGTGTTTATATCGGTAATGCCATTATTTTTGTTGCTTGTTACTTGCTGTGATTGATGTTTGGAATCAGTATAGGTGTGTCTGAGAAAGGATTCCTGACTCTGAAGCTGAGTACGAAAGTAACAGGTGGTCATTCATCCCTTCCAGACCGTGAATCAAGCATTGGAATTATTGCAAATGCTGTCTCAAGGTCAGAATTTTCAGAGAAAGATGCAGCAACTGGTGTTGTAGTCATCATTCCGTTACTGAATGCGCATTTTAGTCATCATTAGTCATCAGGCGTTTGGCATTGAAGTTGAAGGATTTCACACACTTGACGACAGCAGACCGATTACAATACTAATCTAGTGCAATCTAATCTGGCATCAATCAGTGAGTGGTCACTTCAAGTGAAATCTAATCAAACTTCGTAATCCCTTGGAGATGCTCGGTCAAAGTCAGGCAGGTCAGAGAAATCAGAAGTCAGGCTATGGTAGGTCAGTAAGTTGAAAGAGATGAGTCTGTTGTTTAGATCTGAATGGCGTAAAGGAGAGCCTTTCCTTATCGAATTAATTGAATTGGCATAAAACTGCCAATTTTATGTACCGCATCAAGATTTGAATGGACGTGAAATGCAAAACATATTACCAGTCTTTCGCTTTGCCACGCAAGAGAATCGCAATGTAATCGAACACTCATGCAAAGTCTTTTCGGAGGAAAATATTCTGAAGCGCTCAGGTTCAGGTTAAGGAGTCATGCTAAGTGTGTCGCTTATTTTGTGCTTTCGTCGACAGTAGGGCTCACTCTTCAATCAAATGATCTATTGGTTAAAGCGGCGATTTCCAGAACCGCATGGCATTGAGGTATTGGACAATGATTGCATGATTTGATAACAAAAATTTTCAAAATCAAGGGTCGTTTTGCACAACAGTCAAGGTGAAGGACCATTAATAATTTGATTTATGTTTGTATCAGCGCACTTAATGATGTATGTTTGCCTTTTATGTACCTTTCATTAGCGCTGCAATATATTTCCAAATGGCTGCCTAACTGCTTGTTAAGAACTGATTACTTTAGACTTATGTTTGCCGTTATGCTGGATGTTAGGTTGGAGGCAAATCCGCTTCCTAGTATGCTTGGAACAGGTCCAGAGGTTGGACTGCTTGAGCACCTGGCTTCAGAGGTAATTAAATTTGCTAGATCTTTTGGCTGAAGCACCTAGGTTGTTCTAATCTAATCTAATCCAAGAACAAATGGAAATGAAACAGTCCCGCCTTAAAGAAGAAGAAACATCAAAGCATCAACCGAATTTAGATAAGGAAACGGATGAAGGTGTTACGTTTTTAGGGTGACAGATTAGGAAGGTGTTTGTTGACCTGGTCAACGTCTGAGCTGCTGTTGGGTTTGATGATTTTCATGTGCCGTGGACTTTTACATAATATTTTCTACAATCGTGTATTTCTGTTGTGCTATTTATTTGTTCTCTTCTTACCATAATAAACGATACATTAGTCTAAAACAAACTACATTAATTATTTATAGTATGATTTTTCTCTGTTTTTCTAGGCCCCTTTTCTGACAGAAGTTGTCTTAACCAACCTGTGGCTGTTTGGATCTCTTGTGTCAAGGTAATCTCGTCACATGTTCCAGCTCTGGCTTTGACATTTTTGAAATTCTACCGGTCATCTGCTCTTTGCTGCTGTGTGTTTTTCTGTAAAGATCGAATCATTGTTGGAGGTGTAAACATTAACGTAAGATAACAATTGTATAAAGGTAGAATAATGTACAGATCATACAAGGTAATATAAAGATTATGGTTTAATGAAATGCAAACCAGAAATTTGCCAAATTCATCTGCACTTGGAATAAAGCATAAGATAGGCTATTAGGCTGAATGTTCTTAGTTTGGCTTATTTCTTCATTGATTTCGATCTGATACTATGATTCCAGAGTCATGTCAGACAGTCCGCTTACAAATGCCCTGATTAGAACAACAACCGCGGTCACAATGTTCAACGCGGGTTTCAAAGTGTGTATTATTTCATGTATTTTTGTTAACAGCAGACATAAGAGTGATTAGAATGCTCGTAGATCTAATCTAATCACGATATAAGTTTCCATTTAATAATAATCTACTGAAAAATCTCTGTTAATAATAAGACAATTTATATAGCGCCGTAACACGACCGAGGTCAAGAAAAGGGCGCTGCTGTTATAATGGACAAGCCATCAATTGATGTACTGTTTAGGAAATGTTTGTAATCAATCACGTATGATGCTGCAAATGCTGGTCCTGCATGTAACAATCGAATGAATCATTTTCGTCTTCTGATGACACTAAGTGAATTTTATAAAGAAAACAAATCAGCCAACCATAAACGAAGTAATTGGTTTGACTTTTTAGGAGAATGTTTTGGCACCATATGCCGAAGCCATTGTCAACCACAGAATTCATCCAAGCCAGTCCGTCAAGGAGGCAGGTTGAATATGACTTGCACAGATTAGCATGAATAAAGACATTTTAAGAAGTAAATAAGTAAACAAGGGAATGGTGCTGTAGGAGTTTTTAGAATACGTTGGGTCATTTCTCTATGAAAAATCCTTCTTAGAAATGAGGTCCAGTGGTTAGAGGATCAGTCAGCTGTCCATGGAGAGCACAGACGACCCTTTTTCTGACTACTAGTCCCTCCATGGGTGACCATGACTATCCTGGTGATTTATAATTAGTGCACGATTTAATGCACTTGTTTAGATCAGCTGATCAGTTACATAGTCATTTGTGCAGTGCTTTTGAGGTATCATAAAAGGCATTTTAAGTGTCAGTATGAATAAATGCTTGCATTCAAACATACATACACACATGCATACATATATGCATAAATAAGTATGTATAGAAACACACGCGTAAGTACACACATTCATATACGCATACATACTTACATACATACTGTATTGGCAAACACCTATACAAATTCTTTTATTTCTGAAGGTTCAGTTTTATAGTGGGTAAGATGACATGACATTTTCAGGTGGTTGAATTTGATCGGAGTGTAATCAACGATGAACGAGTGAAGCTGGAAGTGGTTCAGGCTTCGGAAGCCCTTCCAATATCTGACTACGGCCCGGAAAATTTTGGATACCAAACGATTCGCGCAACAATAAAACAGATCTGGGGACAAAAGGGAGTTGCAATCTTTCCTAGTACGTTTCATTTTACGGGGTTGTTGTAATCGTAAAGTCAGAAATGTATAAAGTGGTACTGTAAAGCTAAGGGCAGGGCACCAGCTTATTAAAAATCGCTGAATCAAGTGTCAGGTTTGCTTGCCTTAGGTGACTTGGAGTCCAGGATGTGATGAAATAAATTATGCTGCTGTTGTGAGTGTTACTGTTGTAAGAGTCACTACAGCAACTGTGACCATAGTAACAGGTACTGTGACCATAGTAACAGGTACTGTGACCATAGTAACAGGTACTGTGACCATAGTAACAGGTACTGTAACCAAAGTAAAGACAGTCTGCATCAAGGTAATTAACGTGAAATTGACAAGTTGTTTGAAGTTTCTTAATAACTATTTCTTAAAAGATCAGGTGCATACATACATAAATTCATGCCTACAGACAAACATACATACTGTACATTGCGTATATACAATCATGCAAACAGACGTGTTGACCGGTTTATCGCTTGCTGTAGTGCCTATGCTTCTGTTGGAAGATCTTTCACCCATGCAACCAACGAAGAACAATGTGTTCTTGTGGAATTTTTATCTTACTGTAACAGTTTTGTTTTGATTTTTTATGACAGAAGCAAGTAATCAATTTGCAGTTTGCTTTTATCTTTGCTGCTTTGAAACAACCACTGTAGAAATGAACGAGAAATAAATGTGCAGTAAAGTTTCTGTTGCCATTTTGTGACGGTTATTGATATCAGAAGTGATACGTGTTGAATTGCCCAAAATCTTACTCCTTTTTGACAGGTCTTATGATAGCAAATACAGATACAAAACATTACATGAACCTGACGAAGAACATTTATCGATTCATTCCGGCTGTCATCTCAAAGGATGACCTCAAAATGATACACGGAATAAATGAACGCATTTCCGTTGACAACTTCCAAGAAATCATCAACTTCTTCTACCACCTGATCGTGAATTCTGACGTCGAGAGCCTTCCTTCTTCCGACCACATCAGAACTTCACATCAGGATTTCTGAGACATCACTTCTGCCTATCACAGCAGATCTTCGCTTGAGAATTTCTGAGGCATCTCTGGCCACACTAGTCTGTGCCGTTAGTGTCGTTAATTACTTATCGTCTGCTAATGTCTGCCTTCTCATTTCTCTAAGCTTAAACCCAACCCATCCTTCAGGCTCCTTTCCCCTCTCCCTCTGGTCTTCTGGCAGCTGGACTTGACTCTTGACATGGAAACTTTGGACAATCACACTGACTTGACTCAGCACTCGTGAAAAGCTGGTGCCCTGCGTTTAGCTTTTAACTAAAGCTTTAAAAATTTCGAGCTTACGATTGCGATTGTTAACATTCTAGCCATATTAATGTCTGCTGTTACCAGATATTGATTTCAAAGTTGTGTGTTTGTTCATTACGTCTCCGTATATCATGCATAAGGATAGACTTTGTAGGGCTTCCTACTTCCTGAAAACATCCAGTGTAAGACTTCATCGTTAATTGAATGCAAATGTCCAATTATTTCCATAGACTGCTTTTCCCCATCATAAGTTTCCTCATCATCAGCAGACCCTCAGGTGCAGTTACTGCTATCTATGCCCTAAACCGCACGGCAACATCTCTGTAGCGCAAAACATCCACGCATGACGTTTCGTTACATTACATTATATGCGCAGCTGACAGCTTGTTGACGCCGTTCTCCGAGTTCCAGACGCCAAATATCACAGGCGTCGTCTCTTCGGAGAAACATTATCATAGTAAGCTACTAAGTGTTGTTAAACTAGGGGTACTAAAAAGAACAGTTGTTTCCTGGTTACTTAAGGGCCTGTAAGTGCTCATCGCAATTAGTCATGAATCTAGGTTATTAATCGTCGGCTGATCAAAGTAGACACAAACAGAAAAGAACAGACAGACACACAGACATACACACACAGACACGTACACACACACAAACACAGACAAATGGACACATAACTATGCATACAAACAACCAAAAACAGACGGACAGATATAACTCCAGACAGACAGATATATACACACACAGACACACATACAAAGAGACAGACATAGAAAAACATGAAATCATTTTGCAGAAATTAGCACAAGGGTCAGAGTGTTTTACTTAAAGGCCGATGAGTGGTTTGCGTTGGGTTCCACTTCTTCTGCCTCTGGTTATGTGAGCATACGGCTCTCGTTCACTCTCTCGGTCTCTGTCGCTCTGGTATCAAATGCGGCAGCTTTTGAGTGGCGCTATAAAATCATAACGTCATCTGCGATCGCCCACACGAGCTTCAGAGAAAACGGTTGTCGCTGTTTCGAATCCCTTCCGGATTGCAACCGTCATATCTGACCCGGAGTGGCCCTATATAAATTTATGATTACACTGCACAAGATCTGGCCCGCTCGTCCAGGGTGCGTACAACGGGGTGACGTTAAAACGCGGGAAGCTATTCGATTCGGTTGTCATAGCAGACGATCTCAGATTATTTGGGTTGATGACGTCTGGGCTGACGATGCGCCTGAAAATCTGCTATCGCGGAAAACAGACCGGTCGTATTCCCATGCGGGTTAGCTCTGGTGATAAAGAAAACCTTATCTGTCACAGACACCGGATTTTGTAGGAACAGATTTTCAGACAGTGCTAGATTCGTAAACTCCCGAACCAAGCCTTGGATGACCTTCGTTGATATAGTTGTGAAATAAACAAATAAATAGAAATAAATAAATAATTACCTTACCTTACATAACCTATTCTCCTCATTTTATTAACTGGTTGCCTCTGTTTTCTCGGTGTCTCTTTCTTCCTGTTTAAAAGCCCAGAATTATATACCTGTAACAGAGAGTTATTGTAACACAGTCTCGGGCCTTAGTTCTGCCTTTTTGCCCATCCTCCGATTAAGCGCTATAGAAGCGCTTATTGCGACTATAATTACAGTAATAACTTTACGGCAAGCTTTTAAATCGTAAATTGTAGACTCGACAATTGTAAAAGCGCTACTTATTACTTAAGCGCAGAGCATCGTAATCGTAAACTCCAAATTTCTACAGCCCCCAACGAAAGCTACGTCGCGGAAACCAGCTTATTCGCAGCTTATCACAAGCGCTGAGTCAAGTCGACACAACTGCTAACCAGTGCTGTAGCCTGCAAATGCGCATTTCTGCCGGACCAGATTTTCAGACACACCTGGTGCGTGAACGTAAGAGTGAGTTATCGGATTCTGCGGAACGACTGCGAGCAGTTTAGCGGAATCTTGTTTCAAGCCTAGGATACCGCACTCGCTGCATGCAGTCGTAGAAACCATTGCCTGTCATTCTGCGCAGATGCTACTGGACCAGGTAGCTGGGATCGTGTGCTCACAGCATTCGATGGGAAGAAGAGGGCAAAGTAGTGAGCAAGAAAGGTAATCGAATGTCGGATTAAATCGGTGTCGAAGTACGCCAATAAATCAGTCTTTCGTGCGGAAAAGCTCGCGTCTTTCTCCAGCTCCGATTAGAAACGTTAAGCATACGTCTTCGTTGAAGCATTTGACGAAAGCAGCTTTGGCATTCCTGACACGCCGTTTGCTAATTGGACGCGTAATTAGCGGACTGATTACGCACTAGGGTTGCGTTTGTCGGGTTGGCGTTTCAGCCGGAAGATTCCTCAAAGCTCAAGATCGCCCCTTCACGAAATTTCTACAGAGAAGGTAAGTAATTATTTCACCCCTCTATTATTATTATTATTATTATTATTATTATTATTATTATTATTATTATTATTATTATTATTATTTTTGATCCTAATCTCGCTATTATTATTTTTAGACTTAATCGCAGGCTTTTCCTTCCCCCGAACATCGTTGACAGAGTGACGAATGGGGAAGCAAGTAGTTTTGTTGCATTATCTCACATAAACTGGTCTAGATGCTGGATACCCTGACAGCTAAGTTCGTTTTGCCAACATTGGTTACCAGTTACCATCCATGGCACCATGCGGGCAAGCTGTAGACCCTGTGAATAGTTACTGGGTAGTTGAATCGTTATACACGTCGGTATACACGTAATGCAAATATCGAAATATTGTCTTCCATTATGAATATTATTTTTCGTTCACTAAACATACCTTAAAATTGTTGAAAGTTTTGTGTTTCCCGTCAGTGAGAATATAATAGCTAGGCATCACCCCTGTGCCGGGGTAAAAGACGTATGTAGCCTACTGCGTAGCAGATTTTATGGCGTCCTGTACTTGGGCTGCAGTATTAGACGCAATTGTTTTACATTAGTATTTCTATTGCGTACTTACCGCACTGGGAACAACCCAAGGACTTGAGCAAATACTGGATATCCGAATTGTACTGTACTATTAAAGGCGACACTTCAATAGATTGCTTTATTCTTCTGAAGCGTTGGGTAATCGTAATCGTAAACTTGAGATTTCTACAGCGCCTCGCGTGAACTAGCTTATTCACAGGCGCTCAGCCAAAACAAAATCGATAGGCAAGAAGGGTTTGGTTCCAGGTCGAAATCCAAGAGTCTGGAAGGCAGACAGTTAGACGGTTACGGTGGATGATGTTTTGAGTTGGACCTGCGGATAGATAAGAGGAAGAATAGGAATCAGGATAGGATCTACGGACGAGAATTGCGGATGAAACCATAAACAATTTAAGAACTGCAACAAGGAATTGAACAAATAAAATACAATTTTAACTTTTAATCTACAATATTGTTACAGTGAAACAACACTTTACTGCAAAGTGTGCCCTGCCCAACAGCAAAGTCGGATTATAAACAGAAGACATAAAACCTAAAACCGATACCGATATCGCGATATTTAGTGAAACTGAAAGCGAACCGACTTTGGAAAAACCGAGAAAACTGGGAAACCGACACCGACTTAGAAATCCGATAATGACCCAGCTCTAGGTTGTATTGCCATCCTGACTTGTGCTGTTCTACATTGCACTGTCTTGTAATATTCTATCCCGTCCTCCTGCTCTATTTAGGCTAGCATGGGCAGCGATTTTCTGAGATACGTAAAGAAACTATATTAAATGTATAAACTAATCTAATCTAAAGACTTCTATAGCGCCTTTGTCATAATGCCCAAGGCATCAGTCGATGGTCGCTTCAAGTCAAACTTGCAATCCAAAATCGTAATCCGTTGGAGAAGCCAGGTCGAATTCTGATATGACGGAGAAACCAGAAGCCAGGCTGCGGTGGTTAATCAAGTTGAAAGATGGTTTCTTTAGTTTAGACCGGAATGACGTCAAAAGATCGACAGAACGAAGTGAAACAGGCAGTGAATTCCAGAGCTAAGTCTAGATCACTAACTAACTAAATTCTGTCCTATTCTGCCCTGTCTTCTACTTTTCTGTCTTGTTCTGCCCTGTCTTATCCTGCTATGTCCTGTATTATCCTGTTCTGTCCTGTATAATCCTGCTTTGTCCTGTCTTATCCTGTTCTGTTCTGCCCTATCCTTCTATTTCCTGCCCTGTCTTCATCTTGTTCTTAGACGTCAACGACTATAGCTGTCATATGATGTTGTGAAACTTCTGGTTCTACTGCTACATATAATTGTTCTTTCCTGTTCTATTACCATCTCATACCTCGATGGAGTCATCTATTTCCGTCACGTCGTTCCTCATCACCTGATTCTGCCTCCGCTCACCTGATCAGATTTCAAATGTTATTTCTCAAGCAGCCGCAGGAACTTCCTCTGTTTCTCTCATCGCATCAATTTATCAGCTGCTGCAGCTGGCGGTGGTAAAGCGTCTCTCCACAACCACCGGCTGACACGGATCACCCTCTGGCTTCAGTCGCCACCCAACCCCGCTATGCCAACCAACCTTCCCAAGAGGGTTCGAGCCTGTCACTTCAGACGGCGACGATGGAGCCGGAGTTTCGCCACCATCTCGCGCGCGCACCTGCTTCGCGCTTCCGCCACATCGTTCGCATCAACGTCAGCGGCCAGTGCTTCGAGATATTCGCCGAACGACTGCTCAGCCACCCGCTGACACTTCTCGGCAGTGACCGGAAACTCAAGAGCTACTACGACCGCCGTCGCAAAGAGCTCTTCTTCGACAGACATCGGCCGAGCTTCGAGGCCATTTTCGCCTACTACCAGTACGGCGGGAAGTTGAAACGGCCAAGCAACGTACCCGACGACGTATTCCTGTCCGAGGTTCAGTTCTTCCAGCTCGAACCGGAAGTGATCCTCGAATACAAGCGCGCCGAAGGTTACCCCGCAGAAGACGTCCAGCTTCCGGACAACAAAACCCTGCGGCGGCTCTGGATGCTCTTCGAGCACCCTGACACGTCGAGGACAGCGTACGGGATTGCAGTGGTCTCCGTTGTCATCACCCTGGTCTCGATCGTACTGTTCTGTGTCGAGACCTTGCAGCAGTTCTCGACGACACACTGTGTCGAGGACGAGGCACCCAACTTCCTCGACCCGTTTTTCGTCATTGAGACCATCTGCACGGCCTGGTTCACGATCGAGGTCGTCGTGCGCTTCGTAGCCAGCCCGAGCAAACTGGGGTTCTGGCGGGACTTCAAGAACCTCGTCGACGTAACTGCGATTGTGCCGTACTACGTGACATTCTTCAATGTGATCTCGACGATGAGCTGCTCAACGGCTAAGTCCAGTGCCTCCCTGGCCTTCCTTCGGGTCATCCGGCTCGTTCGCGTCTTCAAGCTGACGAAGCACTCCGTCGGGCTCCAGGTTCTGATCCTGACAGCGCGGGCGAGCAGCGAGGAGCTGTGCCTCTTCTTCATCGTTATCCTGGTCTGCATGCTTGTCTTCTCCAGCGCCATCTACTACGCCGAGCTCGGAATTCCAGGGTCGAAGATCGCCAGCATCCCGGATGCGTTCTGGTGGGCGATCATCACCATGACAACGGTCGGTTACGGAGACAAGGTGCCGATGGGACCTCTCGGAAAGATCATCGGAACTGTGTGTGCCATAACCGGGGTTCTGACCCTCGCCATGCCTGTTCCTATCATAACGGGGCATTTCAACCGATTCTACTCGCACAAGACGGGCCGAGGGAGGCACGTCTAAGACCCTGCACCAAAGGCACGTGTTGCCCTTCCGCACTCGGACCACATGCGGGTCCACTCGACCGTGAAAGACCATTCGACCGTGAAGGTTCAGTCAACCGTGGAGGACCCGTGGTACAGAGAGTACAACCGCATTGCCACAAATTCGGGAAGTACCACGGATGACTGCTATCTGCAGGACCAGTCAACCGCAAAGTATCACAGGACCAGAGAGGACCGCGGCCGGACCGCCGACTCGCGCAGAACCACCGGACCATGCAAAACTACCGGACCATTTACGGGTACCGGACCTTACAGGACCACTGGACTGCGCAGGGTCACTGAGCCGTGTAGGTTCACTGGACCATGTCGGACCAGTGCAGATAGAGATGGAATTATGCCTCACATGAAGAAGAAAATCTGGTCCTGCAATTCACCAGTACACAGTACAGTGTACTTGAAGTACCAGTTACGTCGCTCAGTAACATTTACAATTACCAGTTCTGACAAAGTGGTGCGATTACAATAAAATACTGAATTAAAATTGTACATCACTGCTTAGGCATATTCAGAAGGCCAAGTTTGAACATTCCAAGTTGAAGCCACGGGAAATCACTTTTAGAAATACTTTAAAGGCGCTATACTTAGTGTCTTGATGCATACATACATACATACATACATACATACATACATACATAGACATATATACATATGTACGTATATACACAGATAGTAAAAATTATATTTTTGCAGATTTATTATATGCATCTATCTGATATTGTATATATATATGTATACGTATATATACCTGGCTTTTTATATAGCGCCTCTTGAGGACGTTAGCTATAGAAGCACTAATATGTAAACCTGAGACAGTCTGAGATGCAGAGAAAAGTTAGAGGCAGACACAGGGACAGAGAAGGAGACAAGGACCAAAACCAGACAGTGATAGAGGCGAAGACGGAAACATAGTGAAACAATGAGAGAAAGAAATAGACAGAGAAACACAGAGAGACAAGGACGGAGACGGACGGAAACAGATAGGGACAGAATCAGACGTGGAGAGACAGACATAGACGGACACAGAACAAGACGTGGAGGGACAAGAAGATGAGATCCAAAGAAACAGTGACAAACAAATACAAGGAGAGACAGTGACAGATATACAGAACAGAGCAGAGAAAGACACAGAGCGATAAACTGACATGCGCAGACATATGAACCTAAGGATTTCTTTGAGATATATGAATAATTAATTAATTCCGTCCAGCGACATTGAAAGAAGATCAAGGGTCATACAACGCAAAAACTTGTATGACCATACAATATGCACATGCTCACAATTCCTATGTTAACTATTTTTTATCTTGGACGGTCCCCCGTTAAATATGACGTCATTGTGACGTCATTTGTGAACGGCAAATGGCTTTCGGGGAAGAGAGGACAAAACAATAATGAAATTTTAATACCAAAATAAGAATTTGAGGCCATACGTTTCCGAAGAGAATTTCCAGAAAAGGGAAAGAAATTTGGTGGATTTATTATGAAGTTTTCTAGGTGCTTTTTCCACTCATAGTATGTAAGCCTATGTATGTAGACCTATGCATGTATGTACGTACGTACGTACGTATGTATGTATGTATGTATGTATGTATGTATGCATGTATATATGTATCATGAATGTATGCATTTACGGATGGACGAGTGTATTTGTACGTATATATATATGTGCGTGTGTATGTATGCATATATATATGTATTTGTATGTACTTGGACATTTATGTGGCGTATGTTTTATTGCAAGATAGTAAATGTCAGACCACATTACTCATACCACGCATTGCTTTATGATTTTAAGTTTGCAGGAAACAGCGCTATATAAATATTTGATTGCACCCATTGTTTGAATACCACTCTTCACAATTCCAGGAACAAGAACTGTACAAGTGACTATTCCAGTGGGTGGTGGAGGCGGCCATGAGATGAGACCCTTGACCATAGAGACCGGGGTTCTAAACCATGTGCGTCTGAAGAAGTTAGAAATCTATATAGTTTCTTGTCATGCAATGTGGAAAATGAAGCTTATTGTCCCATGTCTGTAATTCAGCCCACAGATCTTTCGAAGGGGGAATTGCTTTTCTAGGATTGCTGCTGAAAATATAAGCAAGTAAGGAAGTAAGTAAGTCAGTAAGTAAGACATTTGTTAACACGCCATGTGACCATCGGCTCAGCGAGGAATCGTAGGCGTACCTGGGACAGAAAACGGAGTGACATCCTGACGTTACCCCCCACGCCTACGATTCCTCGCTCAGTCGAAGGACATGGAGTGATAACAAACGCATTACTTACTTACTTACTTTACACTACATCTGGATATCTTTTTAATGTTCTGGGTGGATCGTTCATAGACCGATACAAAAACGATTTACAGTATTGTAGGTTGGTTGAACACTATTATTTACCAAAATTAAGTCAATTATGAGTGCGCAATAAAAAAATGTCCAGTTACAATACGTTACGATTCCGATTTGGAGTTGTGATATAGCTTAGGTCAGTGCTGAAGACCCATCTTTTCGTATTACTTATCTTCCGTAACCTGTTGTCAGGGGCTTCACAGATCTCGAGATATTCCCTTCAATGTTTTATGCTTATGGAATGCGGCTTTGCTTAGAAGCGACCATCGATTGATGCTTGATGCATTATGGTAGTGGCGCTATAGAAGTTTCTAGGTCAGCTTAGCTTAGATTAGATTTAAAGTTAGATTAGAAGTTTCAAGGTTAGATCAGGTTAGATTAGCTTAGACTAGATTACATTACATTTAAAGTTAGATTAGAAGTTTCCAGGTTAGATCAGGTTAGATTAGTTTAGATTAGATAGATTAGATTAGATTAGTCTAGTGATTTGCTTTTGAAGAAGTTGTAACGGGCAAGTATAGCAGGCTGATTGAACGTTATGATTTTGTGAAATTCTTCCAGTTTTAAGAACTCTATGAAAACACCGATTTTCACAACGTTACGTTTCACATATACCCTCTGTGTTAAAAATATGTTTCGTTAGTGCTGATCATACATTCTACAAAGAATTCCGTCATCTTACTGCCATCTTTTTATCTGTTTTCATGCTCTTCATCTATCTCCGACCAGCTGCAAACTGACGTGTTTTCATGGCGCTGTATAAATCGTCTGGCAGTAATGTTGCGCAAATCGGCTGGCAGTAATGTTGCATAAATCGGCTGGCAGTAATGTTGCATAAATCGGCTGGCAGTAATGTTGCATAAATCGCCTGGCAGTAATGTTGCATAAATCGTCTGGCAGTAATGTTGCATAAATCGGCTGGCAGTAATGTTGCATAAATCGGCTGGCAGTAATGTTGCATAAATCGGCTGGCAGTAATGTTGCATAAATCGGCTGGCAGTAATGTTGCATAAATCGGCTGGCAGTAATGTTGCATAAATCGTCTGGCAGTAATGTTGCGCAAATCGGCTGGCAGTAATGTTGCATAAATCGGCTGGCAGTAATGTTGCATAAATCGGCTGGCAGTAATGTTGCATAAATCGGCTGGCAGTAATGTTGCATAAATCGCCTGGCAGTAATGTTGCATAAATCGGCTGGCAGTAATGTTGCATAAATCGGCTGGCAGTAATGTTGCATAAATCGGCTGGCAGTAATGTTGCATAAATCGGCTGGCAGTAATGTTGCATAAATCGGCTGGCAGTAATGTTGCGTAAATCGGCTGGCAGTAATGTTGCATAAATCGGCTGGCAGTAATGTTGCATAAATCGGCTGGCAGTAATGTTGCATAAATCGGCTGGCAGTAATGTTGCATAAATCGTCTGGCAGTAATGTTGCATAAATCGGCTGGCAGTAATGTTGCATAAATCGGCTGGCAGTAATGTTGCATAAATCGGCTGGCAGCAGTGTTGTATAAATCGACCCCGAACGTCGCCGACTGTTTACGATGTGTTAAGGATTGCCCCAAGTAGTTGCGTTCCCAAGGCACCGTCCGTCCAAGCTGGGAAGAGTCCATCTGTTTCTATTGCTCCGGCTATAAATTCTCCCCCGTTTACTCTTCGGGTCCATTTTTAAAAGCATGCAGTGTCTGTCAAGAACAGATACTACTGTCATTCGAGGGCTCTTAGACGCAAGCTGTCTTATTGTGTGCGATAATTGCTGTCCCCAATGAAGGACAGTATTGTGCGGCATGGCATCGCGTCGGTCAGTAATCCGACGATTGCGGGTTCGAGCCTGGTGAGCGGGACTGGACAAGATGCTCGTGAGCACTTGTCTCGAACTTCATATTCAGATTTACTGAATGCAATAAACAAAGAAATAAACAAACAAATAAAAACAAACAGATAAATAAACAAATAAATAAACAAGGTGATAATGCAGTTTATGTCTAGATCAAGGAAGTTGGCATGGATCTGTGTATGGGGGGTGAGGAGAAAACTGTTTTGTAAGTGGAGACCATGACCTCTGCGTGTCGACTGCCTTCTACTAGACAATTTGTGTGTGAGTGATTTGTGGTGACAGTACTCAGAAAAGCGTGTTGTTCCGTTGTAGGTGGTGCAATGGAATCGCCCATCTGTAAGCGCTGAGCAAACACTGCAGTAGCAAAAAGCCGTTAAATGTTTTTTGACTAATTGTTTCTTTCTTGTTAGCTCTTTGCCCACAACGCAAGCTCCAGTCCTGCTTGACGCATTTGCACTTTATGCGGTAACAATAATAATATATCAAATTGCATACCTGCATAATTATGCTATGTGATAATTAACAGTATATTCTGAAACATCTGTGGTCTGTTAGGTTAGCTTGCGTTTATCCCAGTCCTTCATAAACTTGTCCTAATCTAATATAATGACTTCTATAGCGCCGTTATCAAAATGCCCAAGGCATCAACAGATACTCGTTTCGAGGGAAATCATAAAATCATAATCCATTGAAGAAGCCAGGACGAATTCCGATAGGTCAGAGAAACCAGAAGATAGGCTACGGTTGGTAAGAAAGCTGAAACAGCTGAGTCTTAAGTTTAGACCAGAATGACATCACAGAACTGACAGAACGAATAGAACTTGGCAGCGAATTCCAAAGCCGTGGACCAGCAACAGAGAACATTCTCGAACCCCAAACTGTCCTGGTACGAGGGATAACAAAAGTCATAGTGTCCACTGATCGAGTGCAATATTTATAATAGTACATTATCCAAATCCTCCATAAACGTCCTATAATTCTTTCTCACTGTTGCCCTTATTACTTATTTCGAATCGTCAACATTTTCCAAATGGTTTATATAAATAATTGGGTGCGTCATAGAGGTTGGTGTGCTGGACAATAAACCAAGAGGATGGTGGTTCGACTTTTTCAATTCCCTGCTAATACAGAAAGATACTTCGAGTTCTCAGATTCAATAGATTCCCTTAGCGAACTCGGCCGTAAAATGAGTACAGCGGCCGTTCACTGTCGGTGAAAGACCAGGCGGCGAGGGAGAGGACTGTCACCCGCCCTCACAAGCAGAGCCAAAAGAAAACAAACACCTCTGCCACTCAGGATTAGCTTAAGGAACTCTTCTCCTCCAGTCTGTACGTGTAAATATATGGATATTTTCAATACACTCCACGTATTCCCTTGATACTAGGACATATATATATATATATATATATATATATATATATATATATATATATATATATATATATATATATATATATATGGATCTTAATTTTGAATATGAAGGAATGAAAAAGATGGATGGATGGATGGATGGATGGATGGGACATAAAGTTATCAACTTGTTCATGATGCGCTGCGGAATATCTAAGCCAAGCATCGTGTGCTTGCTTTCTGCTCTTAAATTTGGTTCGTCTACGCCTCTATATAATCCACTGGACATCTCCTCTCTCCTCTTATTTCAACTTTTCAGTATATTTTTATACATGCATATATATACAGCGGTATATGCTTTCTTTTGTATGCTATATATGACACCGCAACAGGTTTACTTGTGCCTGTCCCAAGCCTCGACGAAGAAGGAGGATTGGTCGGTAGGGTGCAGATACCAGCGGCCGTAAAACTAAAAATACGACAGAAATCGATCGCATGATAAACATCGTACAGAAAGTTATGGGAAGGAAACTAAATCTCTTTGGACATATCTCCAGCACGGATAAGACCAGGATGGTCAAACAGGTTGTGTTTAGAATGATGGATGGCGGAGAGATCAGAGTTCGACTGAACAGAGAATGGCTGAGTCTGCTGGCACAGAACAGGTGACCGTGGAAATATACAGTGAAAGCTTGCAATTGACATCAATGGGGCGATGAGCCCATGAACTTGAAGAAGAAGAAGAAGAAGAATAACATGAAGGAGGAGGAGGAGGAGGAAGAGGAAGCGGAAGATATACTTCCACATGTCACTTTAATTAAACAGATGACACGTGATTGAGAATATTAGTTAGAAATCGTAATAAAAATTTTCACGTGGAGTAGGCCTATTAGAAATAATCGTGAAGCATGGAGACTAATGTTCTCATTCACTTGTAGGAGTTCTCTGAATGACGCCTTCTTAACCACATTTGAAGCATAATGTGCCCTATACTCTCTCACACATACAGACGTAAAGATAGGCGATTGTGATACGCAGTCAGGTGCTTTTGTCTGATGATATGTTCAATGCTCTCAACAACTGTTAATTTTATTAGTACTTTTTAGCAGCCATGATCAGCTGTGAATGCTATAATCCATTAACTCCTGTATTCTGCTCTATTATTGACAGCTTTTATCAACCTTAATTGCTATTAATAATAGTTGTCCTTCTCTTAAATACAGAGAGACACTGACTGACTGACTGACTGACTGACTGACTGACTGACTGACTGACTGACTGACTGACTGACTGACTGACTGACTGACTGACTGACTGACTGACTGACTGACTGACTGACACTCACAGGCAGAGGTAGACCAACACATATGGTCATTCAGTACAGTCAGAGACAGACAAACAGACAGACAGACAGACAGAATGACAAATAAACAGACAGGTAAAATGAGAGAGAGAGAGAGAGAGAGAGAGCTACTGGACAGTTACACAGGCAGACGAAGGGAAAAACAGACATATCTCCGTCCACACTGACATATCTCCACTCGCTGGGTGGCCTCTTCGGAATTGTAATATGGTTGACACAAAGCCACGTCAGCTCCATTTTGACGAAGATTTATTGTCGTCTTGGATGGAAAAACTGGGGGAATCATTTCCGTCGGTTTATCCGTCTGTCTGACCGGAAACAACAAAACGCTTGCAAATGATTTCGTGCTGTCACGTGCCTCCCACGCGTCTTAAACCACGCCCACTGCGAGTGGTCGGCGATCTGTATCCACGGATATGGATATGTGTCTATGGCTGGACGTATGTGTGTGTGTGTATGCATGTGTGTATGTATGTATGTTTGCACAGACATGTATGTATGTGTTTGTGTGTATGTATGTGTGTATGTATGTATGTATGTACGTATGTATGTGTTCATGCATGAATGTAGGGGAATGAGTAGATCACGCTGATTTAAAAAAATTTCTTCCTGCCTGCCTGTCTGTCTGTCTGTGTCTGTCTGTCTGTCTGACTGGTCGATTGCCATTAAATCTGTTAGATGCCAGCTTGGTGTGTCGTGCGGACTATTTTTTTACTTAAGCGGCTGTTTGCACTACGGCTGATTCGACGTCTGACTGGTGTAGGAGTCGGCTACTTGTTTATGACGCCGACGATGACAGTTGGACGCAGATGCTGAGATTCAGAGACAGGTGGAAAGATTGCTTTGATACTTAGCTGCATAGATGTTCCACTTACAGTAGCAGTGCATTGAACCTTTTGTCCTCACTGGCTTCGTTTGCAAATGCCATTTCATCCGCTAAACGGACATTACACGCCCCAAACCCCGCAATAATCTCTTACACCTGAACGTCTGTGAGGCACCTGACATTAACTGGCGCGTGAACGCACTCTGGTATTGTCCGGTGTCAGCAAAGACCAATGTGGTCTGAACTTACATTTAACTGCCTTGAAAAGGACCGCAGTTGCTGGGGTACTACTATTATCACAATCACTTATAATAATAATAATAATAATAATAATAATAATAATAATAATAATAATAATAATAATAATAATAATAATAATAATAATATCAATATTATAGCTGTTATTATATTATATATCATTATTATTATCATAATAATATTATTTTTATTAAAAATAGTTGTAATAGTAGTAGTAGTTGTAGTTGTTGTTGACTTTGTTGCAGTGGTAATAGTAGTAGTGGTAGTACTAGTACTAGTAGTACCTGAGCTTCCTATGATCTCCTAGGGTTATAAAAATTAGAGCAAATATTTTTCTAGAATGGCTAGTCTTCGTTGATGCCATGTTTGGTCGCAAAAGTTGGACCTTGATTTATTGGGTAGAGAGTTTCAAAAGTCATGGGCACAAAACAGTTATTATTGCTGTTACCGCTATTGTTATTATTATTGTTGTTATTGCTATTGTTCTTGTTGATGTTGTTGTTATTATTATTACTGTTATTATAAATATAATTATATATATATATACATATTGCCTAAGGTTAGTGCAAATCCCTAAGGAACAAACATTTGCACTGAGCTGTTGAAGGGTACCTGGGAAATCAGGTCTCATTCTCAGCCATTATTATTATTATTATTATTATTATTATTATTATTATTATTATTATTATCATAATTATTGCTGTTATTATTATTATTATTATTATTATTATTATCATCATCATTATCGCTGTTATTATTATTATTATTATTATTTATATATTTTGCCCGATGTAATCCCTCAGAAACAAAAGGTTACGCTAAGAGCTGTTAAAGGATATCTGGAAAGCAAGCCTCGTCCTCAGCAACATCGGACAGTGTGGCACGAAAAACAATGGCCTCATATTTATATTATTATTATTATTATTATTATTATTTAAATCTTCATTTCGCGCTGACATCGGTTGTAATTCGATCCCCCTGACCGACAATTTTTATGGCGCCATAATAGCTTCATAGGAGAGCGAATGCACAACGAAGGCATTTAATGTGAGCTCTGTTCAACGGTCAGCGTTCTCTTGCCGTTTCCATAACTGCAGGTGTGGAGCCGATATTATGGTCCATTGCTATGGAAACTATTTCTATGGAAACGATTATCTTTTGTTGCGAGCTTTATGAGTAATCTGCAAATCGCGGCCGTTTGAACACGCTCCGCGTGGCTTGTTGGTCCAATAACCTCACCTCAGTCAGCCTCCACCAATTCGTGCCAAGTGCTGACTGATTACAATGACTCACTTACTGAATGATTTACTGACTGACTGACTGACTGACTGAATTACTTACTGATTTACTTACTGATGGCTGATTAACTGGCTGGATAAATGGATAGGTGGATATGTGGAAGGAAGGAAGGAAGGAAGAATGGAAGGAAGGAAGGAAGGAAAGAAAGAAGGAAGGAAGGAAGGGAGGGAGGAAGGATGGACGGATGGATGGATGGATGGATGGATGGGATATGAAGTTATCCACTTGTTCATGATGCGCTGCGGAATATCTAAGCCACGCATCGTGTGCTTGCTTTCTGCTCTTAAATTTGGTTCGTCTACGTCTCTGTATAATCCGCTGGACATCTTCTCTCTCCTCTTATTTCTCCTCCTCCTTCTCCTCTTCTTTATCCTCCTCCTGCTCCTCAGTCCGATCCTCTTTGACTTCCGATGCCCCTTCTCTCAATCTAGTGTTTCTCCTCCTCCTCATTCCGTTGTTTTTCCCATCTTCTCATTTCCTCTTCTTTACTCGTCCTTTTCTTCATCTTCACTCTGCTACTCTTTGTACTTCTCGTCCTCATTTTCGTAATTCTCCTCCTCCTCCTCCTCCTCCTCCTCTTCACTACATTGTCTACCTCTACATGTTTTTCATCTTCTTCCTCCTCCTTTCTCTGAATGCTCTTCCTCCTCTTTCTCTTCCTCATAACCTTACTATTGTTTGTCTTGCTCGTCCTCTTCATCCTCTTTTCTCTCCATTTTCTCCTCCTCCTCCTCCTCATTCTACTACTCTCTCCTCTTCGTCTTGTCTTTGCCTCCTCTTGCTGCTCTCTTACTCTGATTCTTTCTGCCATCCTCCTCTTCCTTCTCTTCTTTCTTCTCCTTATCTTCATCCTACATCTCTTCCTCTTTTCGTCTTCCTCCTCCTCTGTATCATGTTCCTACTCGTCCTCCAAACCATGCTGTCATTTTCGTCCTCTTCCTCTCTTTTCTCTTCCTCCTTCTCTTCATCCTCCTTAGTCTTCTTCTGTCTGCTCCTCTTCGCGATCTTTACTGTCTCCCTCTTCTAACGTCTACATTTTTCTCTTGCCACTTTCTCTTGTCATTTTCTCTTGCCATTTTCTCTCGGCATTTTCTATTGGCATTTTCTCTTGCCATTTTCTCTTGGGATTTTCTCTTGGCATTTTGCTTGCCCTTTTCTCTTGCCATTTTCTCTTGCCATTTTAAATTGCCAATTTCTCTTGTGTCGTAGTTTCATACTTCACTAAGGTCCATTCTTTTCTGACTCTTGGTCAACGAATCTCAAAATCTCTCCGACTTTTATCCCAAGATATATTTTGCAGTCTTCCGTTCCCTACATTTCGTCTTCCTCTTCCTGTTCGTTTTTTCGCACTTCCTCTCCTTGATATTGCCCGTAAACTTTCACATCCTCGTCATTCCTCATATCTGTTCCCACTCGCCTTATTTCCTTATTTCTCCAGTAATTCTCTTCTCTTTTTGTGATTCTCCTCCCCTTTTTCTCCACTATATCTCTTCTCCTTTTTATGTTTCTCCTCCTCTTTATTTCTCCACTATTTCTCTTCACTTTTTATCTTTCTCCGTGTCCTTATTTATCCACTCTTCCTCCTCTTTCCCATTCTTCCTCCTTTTTATCCACACTCCCTTCTTATTCCTCCTTATTTCTTCTCTTATTTTCTACTCTTTCTCTTCGTTATAGCTCCCTATTTCTCTTCTGTTTCTCGTCTTACATATTTTTTCACTCTCCTTTCCGATTTCCTCCTCGCCGGAGTCATAAATCGCGTGAGTCTGGCATTGGGGCCCTCTCTACTTAGCCACCGACTGATGGGCAGAGTGGGATTAGACGGGAAGGCCATCTAGTGACAAATGTCGACAGCTTATTGGCCACCAGGGAGTGGCATCTGGCCAGCAACTCAGAGACGACGAGGTTGACTAATCCAGGCAAATTTCGAAGCCCTCATGGCTGGAAAGACATTTCCAAATAGCTGGACGCTGTCCCGATTAATGGCCGTTTTCTTTATTGTTTCTGCATTTACTAAGCGCCACTGTCTAATGATGACTGAGCATCAATCGATGGCGCTGAGCAACTGTGAGTGAAGGACCTAGAAAACCGTCAGAAGGGAGGTTCGAACCCGACTAACTTAGAGCAGGTTCGAGGCTGTTTGCTTTTGATACGCAGATGAGCTGAGACTTATGTAACATTCACTCGACGTAATGTAATATAGTTTGACTTTATATCTAAAATTGTGACTTCTATCGTATTTCACGATGTATCTATAATGATCGCTTCAAGTGCTACCGTAGTTTAAAATCGTAATCTGTCTGACAAGCCTGGTCGAAATCCGAATGTAATGTATTGTAATGTAACAAGCATTTATATAGCGCCTTTTAAGCATCTCCCGAAAGAGTCGTGAACACGTGAAGTCAGGCATATCTGAGTATAAGTTTGGCATTTGGCATAACGTTGCATAGCATAATGTACGATCAGTATAACAGGATATTACTTTGCTGGGCTGGGTAGCTCCATTGGTTAAAGAGCACGTTCAGGCCCCTCAGTGCGTGAGGATGCCGGTTCGCATACCGATAGTGGCTTATTTAAGAGATTTGAATCTCGGAATAGCATGGTCCGTACACGGGGACCTTATATGGCATTGGGACCATTCAAACGGGCAGCGGCGGTGAAGTATCTCACCCGAAAAATTTATTGAACTTGAGCAGGGTCGAAGCCATATTGTCGCTATAGAAAAATATGTACATTTATATTTACTTCAACATGATATTATTTGACATGATAGGCATGAATAACCACGTCACAATGTAATGTAACGTAAAGGCATCATACAGCATCATATATAGCGAGCCACTTCTGGTTCTTTTAACAAAATCATTTGTCAGCGCAAGTACTAGTAGATACATAACAGATATAATTTCATTTGTTTTAGAAGGTCTGAACACTTCTGGCCTCCTGAATAGATGCCGGAAGACTGTTTCATGTACGTGGGCCAGTGACCCGAAAGGTCAGGTCACCCAATTTTAGTCTAAGTTGCTGACAAGAATACATCGAGTCTTTCATCGCGATTAGGGTGATCAGATAGGGCATTGATGCAGTCTGCGAGATAACATGGTGAGCAGTTATCGTAATCGTAATCGTAATCTCAAGATTTCTACAACGCCCAACGAAAGCTAAGTCGCGGGAATCAGCTTATTCACAGGCGCTCATTCAAAACGAAATCGATAGGCAAAAGGGTTCGGTTACAGGTCAAGATCCAGGAGTCAGACAGTCACTTGTGCAAGAGAAGGCAAAGTTTGAACCTGACGTGTTTGCCGATCCTGAGCACCTGAAGCGGGTCTTGTAGTGTGGATCTGATGTGGTCGAACTTACTTATTTGAACGGCCAGACAAGCAGCGGCGTTGATGAACACCTGAAGACGATTGATATTGCGCTGTGGCAAGCCAGCTAAGGCGACATTGCAGTAATCGATTGGGATCAAACTTTGCACGAATTGGTTGGTCAGATTGCTAGTGAGAGACCAGGAGACAGACCTCAGCTGTTTCAGGATAGAGAAGTTGGTCCTCACAAGTTATGTTATGTTATCTTATCTTATGCTATGCTAGGCTATGTTACATATATGTCATGCTATGTTATGCTAGTTTATGTTATGCCATGCTATGTTGTGCTAGGTTTTGTTATGTCGTGTTACGCTGGCTTAGTAAGTATTAGGTTATGTAGCTTGTCTCTGGTAGCTCGGAAGTCTCACGTAGCAAACTAGACATTCGTTGAGTGAAAAGATCGTCCCAGACATAAACGATCCCTTCCTCAGATTAATGATCCCTTGAGAATCTTAACGATCCCTCTAGTAAATATAGCGATCCATGCGGAAAATTAACGATTCCCCATTCACTGCGAGCCTGTCAGCGGGCCAACAATTATGGCACGCCAAACGTCTAATTCATTATCATTTCTGTCCATGAGAAGACAACATCGATCAAGGTTTTCCAGACAAACTGACCTCCTAATCTTCTCGAATGGGACCAGTTTATCTAGTGACCATTCGTCTGTCTCCAGTGACGTCCAAGAGGTCAAGCATAATCGGACATTTATGTAGAACTCTTTCAAGGATACTACTCCGTCTTCGTAAGGAGCAGCGCCGATAAGAGAGGAGATCAAAGAGCATGGAAAAGAAAAGACTCGAGGCAACGATGAATGCAGTGGCGACAGGGACTGATAGGAGAAGGCAGAGGTAGAGATAGAGACAGACTGAGACATAGGCAGTGGTAAACACAGGGACTAGTGTAGAGGCGGTGGAAAACACACAGCTAGAGGAACAAGCAGAGGTACAGAGGCAGAGGAAAAGACGCAGACATAGCAGAGACAAACAAAAAGTAGATAAAATAGAGATAAAATAGAGAGAGAGAGACAGACAGACAGACAGACAGAGGCAGAATGAGACACAGAAACACAGGAAGAACGAAAGTCAAAGACGGAGACAGAAGAAGAGACAATATACATCAAGCCAATTAGTCTAATGATGAATGGTCATTCCATCAGCCTTATCTCTTCATATCCCTGTCTGTCTGCATCCCTCGTGTTAGCCTCCTGTAAACCCCTCATCTCTGTTCTTCTATCTGTCAGTCTATCTGTCTGTCCATCGACGAGAAATAGCGTGTCTCACCTGTTGTTCCTCAATCAATCAGTCAGCCTGTCTTTTTCGTCTGCCTGGAGCAGAAATAACAGACGAAGAAAAACTTAGATGGAACCTGGAAATAACAAGATAAAGAAATCTACATGGAATAGCAATCAAGAAACACATAAAAATAGTGGAGAAGAAACACGAAAATAGCAGAAAATGAACCTGGAAATAGCAGAAGAAATAAGAAAACATATTGGTAAGAACCTGGGAATAGAAAGCACAAAGGATAAAGAGGAGCAAGACGAGCCTCAAGTTGACATTTGACCTAGCCGGAAGTGTATGGTGGCTTTTTTTATTTGCCTTCAAGGAGTCTCAACTGTCAGATTAGTCCATTCCGAAGCACTAAATCCGAGGTACACTGCTGTGCTTTTAGAATCCTATGATCAAATATAAAGCAACTGCTTTTAGTTGAAAGTGGCTATTGTTCTGAATGACCTAGCAGTCACTGTCTGCTTACCTATCTGCCGTGTCCTGCTTTTTGTCTGTGCGTGTCCTTCTCCCTTGCTTCCTTAAGCTTCATCGAGATCAATTGAGCCAAATTTGAGAGGCGCGTAAAGGTCCTGTATAAATGACCCTTGGCATGCAAATGAGCTGCGTTATTTAGGTTGCGTGAGTGGCGATTAAGTGCTTCGCAGAATAAAATAAGAAATAAAATAGGAGATAAAATTGAAATAAGCATATACCAGAAAAACCAGAGCTGGATGGAAAATAGAGCTAAACTAAGCTCTAATGGAAATGGAATGCACAATTTATGAGGATTTAATAACGTTGAACTAAGCGCAAAAAAATTGAAGCAGGGATGAAGTTTGAAAACTAAATTTGAAACGGTAATGAAATGCACAAAAACAGAATTGAAATAAATACAAAAGTGAAAAATGAATCCGAAAGAATAAAAGAAATTAAACTGAAGCAAAAATGAAGAAGATAAAAAGACTGAGCAAAATAAAACTGAACGAAATCAAACTAAAAGGTAGGAGCTTATCACAGGCTGTACAGTAAAAACAACCATTTTATTATGCAAAAGAACAATGTGTTTTCACCCCTTATACATCCACACCCCTGAACCGATGGCCTTGAGATTTGATTGAGCTGATTATGCTGTGTAGGTCACTACACAGGAAATGTTTGGGAGCGATTGGAGTACAGATGAAGACCCCAGTGAAACCAAACTTGAACAGTCTCTCCGTCTTTTCCTTTTCTTGCCGAGAAATGTGACCAGCATCAGGTTTGAAAAGCATTGGCGTTTCATACATGCAGCTGGCATGCGTCATTTGAGTTGTGTTGCCAAAGTACAGTATGAGTGTAAGTATGCATGTATATAAAATTTATGTATATATCTATATATATGTGTATGTATGTATGTATATATGTATGTATGTATGTTTGTATGTAAGTATGCACATGTTTATATATGCGGTATATATGCATGTATATATGTATAGAGGTATGGATGGATGGATGTTTGTATGTATGTAAGCAAGTATGTATGTATGCATGCATGTATGTATGTATGTATATATGTATGTATATATGTATGTATGTATGTATGCATGCATGTATGTATGTATGTATATATGTATGTATATATGTATGTATGTATGTATGTATGTATGAATGTATGTATGTACGTATATATGTATGTATGCATATATGTATATATGTATGTATGCATGTATATATGTATGTATATATGTATTTATGTATGTACGCATGTATGTATGTAGGCATCAAGACACTTAACATAGCTCGTTTTAAGTACCTCACAAAGCATATACGCATGTAAGGATGCCTACACTTAGCATGAAGCAATGCTTCTTTTGCAGATATGCTGCATACATATCTGTAACCTCATCTGCATGGAGCGCGAAGTGATGCGTTTGTTGCTGAGGCTGTCTGGTGCCAAGAATCTGCAACTGAGGCCTAGAAACGAACTGCGTTGGTTCCCTAGACTCTGACCGAACCACTTATATTCCAGATGCGAACTAAATGGATTGAATGGAAAACAACTAAACGACGACGATTTGGAATCTCTGGAATTAAAGAAGAGGAGGGTGTGGAGAGCGCAAACAGCCAACGAAGTCTTTCTCCAATCATTTTATCACAGCGGACACTTGTAAAGGAAGGTTGTCCAGTTGTCCCGTTGTCCAGTTGTCCCGTTGTCCCGTTGTCCAGTTCTCCCGTTGTCCAGTTGTCCATCGGTTGTTTTTGTTGTTGTCTACGCCTCGGATGGAAGATTTTACCACAGCCACAAAAAGCATTTTCTTATCTCATCCATAAAAGTCAAGTATCCGATATCCCACAAGTGAGACGAATGGGAGGCGCTTACTTCCCTTCCTTTAGGCCTTTGAGCCGGAAATGGACGAACCCCAAGGTCCTGGACACGGGGCCAGTGCATCGCAGGACTTGCCGTTTACTTCCCAGCTTACACCGGTACCAAATTCTACTGCTCGGAGACAGGAAAGAAATAATTAATGAACTAATGAACGATTGAACGAATTAACATATGAATAAAAAGAAAAGCCCAGTGACGAATGAAAAAAGAATAAAAGAAAAGAAAACGGATTAAAGATGAAAAGAAATTTGAAAATTAAGGAAAGCAGAGGAGGAAGCAGGGGCCTAAGACTCAGTGACACCGAAAGTAACAGCCAACCCAACACAAAAGGTTGGGGACGTTGTAGATGAAAGAGCACGAGAATTTCTCGTGCTAATCGCGAAGAAATCAGAGTATACGGCTCCAGGAGATTTACAAGGCTATTGTAAGCCAACATTAATATTGCTCCCTTTCAGAAGAAGACTTGCAAGGCTACTTTGCCAACTGGTGAATTCGACTTATGCTCAAGAGCTGACAAAAGACAGAGATACAGAGAGACAGAGACATGGACAGAGACAGAAAGAGAGACAGAGAGACAGAGACATGGACAGAGACAGAAAGAGAGACAGAGAGGCAGAGATATGGACAGAGACAGAAAGAGAGACAGAGAGAATGGCGCCATCAGCTTAGTTGGTGCGAATGGGTCAGAGATATGCAGCGCTTTTGACAGACACAACAGCATAGGAAGTATGTATTTATTTATGTATGTATGTATGTAGGAGTTGTAAGAGTGTGTGGGATTTTGTCATTGGGTGTGTGAATGCCTGTATTTCTGTTATTTATGCTTGTCTGTGTGTGTCTGTATATGCATACATACATACATACATACATGCATGCATGCATGCATACATACATACATCCATGCATGCATGCATACATACATACATACATAATATATACATATACATAGATACACACATGCATGCATGCACGCATACATACATACATAATATATACATATACATAGATACATACATGCATGCATGCATATATATTTACATACACGCACATGTACATATGTAGTCCAATCGTTTGCACCTCAATGCATCCAAACGCAATGTGTATCTGTGTATGTGTGTGTATGTGTGCGTGTATGTGTGTGTGTGGTTGGGTAAGAGGCAGAAGCTGAAGAAACTAGACTCTTTGATCAAAGCTGCTGGCTCAATTTATCTTCTCCCTTTGAACCCTTCCGCTCGCAATCTCGGGGTTGTCCTTCACCAAGAACTCACTCTCTCACGTAAATCTTCTCTGTCGCGCTGGCCAACTATGAGTCACTTCTCGTTCACTTTCATCCAGTGCTGCACTTACCACTGTCCGTGCTTTCACTTGCATCAGGATTGACTAGAGTAAGGTAATGTAATGTCCTGGTTAGCTGCATTGGTTAAAGCGTGAGTCAAGGCGCCTCTGTGCGTGAGGATGCCGGTACGTGTACAGATAGTGGCTCTGTATCAGAGATTTTAATCTCGGCCTAGCACGGTCCGTACACGGGGACCTTAAATTAAATGGCGTGGCACCCACTCAAAAGGGAAGTGGTGGTGAAGGATCTCACCCGATAAATTCACTGAAAGCTGATCAGGGTTGAGGCCATAGTTTTACGGTGGCTATAGAAAAAACGTACACATTCACATTTACATTTTACTGTTGTATGGCTCTGGTTGTAGATTTGTCGAACCGAACCCTTTTGTCTATCGATTTTATTTTGACTGAGCGCCTGTGAATAAGCTGGTTCCCGCGACTTAGCTTTCGTTGGGCACTGTAGAAATCTCGAGATTACGATTACGATTTGTGCATAATAGAGTAAAGGAGGAATATGATGGACTCCTCGGTTAGCACAGTCCGACACTGCAATTCATATCGATCTCTTATGCCGGGCCCGGGATTCGAACCCAGTTGCAGAGATGAAAATCGTACGCGTTACCCGCTCGGCCACCATATCATCTCCACTGTGTATAGGATCGTGCATCGCACATTTTATGGGGCGCAGCGGGAATCGACCCTCAGACATGAAGTGAAAATCCTAGGGATCACCACTGGTTCGCCACGCGTAGGGCAATGCTTCCAGAGATTAAACTGGTTGATGCTTTTGCCACGCCTTGGGTGCCGTGTTTTCCTCCAGGGATGTGCAGGGCTAGACAGCCCGGTGAAGACGAACATCCGGGGTCAATTGGCTCAACACCTGGGGCCACGTCCGGAGTGGCTTGTTTTCAATTGGATCTGACGCTCTGGGTGACATGATCCATCGATCAAAGAAACCATCGACGACTGAATGCAGTCCACGCTTTGACCAGTTGTACATTACGCAGACGACGCATGACACAAACACAAGTAGCCAGACAGACAGACAGACAGACAGACAGGCAGAGACACACACATACAGACATACACAGAGATAAACACACATAGACATACACACACAGACACACAGACATACACACACACAGAGATAGACACAAAAACAGACACAAATTCACAGCCAGACACACAGACAAACACACAGACAGACACACAGACAAACACACAGACAGACACGCACACAGGCACAAACTGACACACACAGAGACACACAGGCACACACAGAGACACATACAGGCACAGGCACAGACCGTCAGACAGGCCAATGAAACACTGAGAAACGGACAGAGAAACAGACAGGCAGACAGACAGACTAGCAGAGATAGCCAGAGATGAATCTAAGGCTCTCTGCGCCAAAGAAAATTTTTGGTCTCCAATTGATCCCCAAAATTGGTCTCCTTCCAAGAAGTTTCTTCCGTTCCTTAGGATTTATGTAGCGCCTGTCAGGATATTGACTCAGAATCAGTCAGACACTTGTGTCTCTCTGTCTGTCCGTCTGTCTGCCCGATTGTTTCAGAGTCGGTGTATGCATCTATTCGCTAGTTTGTTTGTGACTATATGTGTGGTCTGATGTCAAAGGAATTAGTTGGCACTGTGTTATACGATACGTCTTCATGGGTGGTCGATACAAGACGGACGACTTGGGTGGTCCGTGACCGGAAGACAATCTACGGACGAAACACAGAAGCGGAAATGCCAAGATGGCGTCGATCGGGAACAAAGGTCACTCGAGACGAGACTGGCGAGGAAGAGTCAACAACATCGATTGGAAAAGATCTGGGAAACTGTCTGATATCTTCCTGCTGTGAACTTTGACATTAGACCTACATAGTTCTCTCCGCTGTCAGTCTTTTTAACAGAAGAAATGTAAAGCGGCGTTTGCAATTTATATACTGCCACGATTGTAATCATGCCATGCGGTTGCGGGTTCGACTCCGTGTAACGACCCTGGACAAGCTGATTGCACACACCGTGCCTCTGTCACCAAGCAGTGTAATTTGGTACCGGCGTAAGCTGGGAGGTAAACGGCAAGTCCTGCGATGCACTGGCCCCGTGTCCAGGACCTTTGGATTCATCCATTGCCGGTTCAAGGGCCTAAGAAAATGGAATGAGTGCCTCCCCTACGTCTCACTTGTGGAATGTGGGATACTTTACTTACTTAGCCTTATGATTGTAGGCTCTTTTGACTTGACGACAAGATAGTTATAGCGAAACCAGAGGAAAGCTGTGGACATCCACAAAGGGCGAACACAAAGAGGAGGAGAAGTTCACCCATGTGTGGACAAGGGAAGGGGTAATGCCCAATGCAGACGTCCGCATCTAAATCTGGTACAACCGTTGTTTCAGCCCAACATGCACCTTAAACACCCCTTCTTTCTCTTAGCTCTCCCTCCTCTCCAACCCCAAGCACCATCCCCCCGTAGCTGCCACGCTGTCTCTCCGTCTGACTTTTGGATCTTGACCTGGAACCGAACCCTTTTGCCTATCGATTTTGTTTTGACTGAGCGCCTGTGAATAAGCTGGTCCCGCGACGAGGCTTTCGTTGGGCGCTGTAGAAATCTCGGAATTACGATTACGGTTACGATTTCAGTCAGGCGGGAGACAGTCTGCACAGCGTTGCATCTACGTGTAATTGGGGTCCCTTTGCTGAACGCGGCAGGATCAACGCATCACGTCCGGCCTTGTGACAGAGTCGGCCCTAAGTCCTGCAAGATTAACAGGACAGTCTAATCCAGACTTCAGTGCTTCGATGGAGTGCAGACGTCGGTAAAGGGATGGGGAGGGTAGAGCCAAATGCGGGCAAGGGGTAGGGAGAGGTCCTAAATTGGTCATTTCTTGCAAACCTTTATGTCCGTTTGCCCTTTGTGAACAGCGATAAGCAATATAAATGCATATATTTTATATATATATATATAGATAGATAGATATATTACATTTATGTAAGAAGACTATGTATATTCAGTATATGCTATAAATGCGCTGTCCATATATATATATATATATATATATATATATATATATATATATATATATATATATATATATATATATATATATATATATATATATATATATATAGAGAGAGAGAGAGAGAGAGAGAGAGAGAGAGAGAGAGAGAGAGAGAGAGAGAGAGAGAGTATACTGTAGCATATTACTGTACATACAGTATATGCTATAAATGACATCTCTATATACATATATTTATTATATATAGAAGGGGATATATATAGAGCAATTATAGCATATACTGTATATGCATACAGTATATACATATAACTATGAAGAGGACATGTATAGCATGCATGTACAGTATGTACATACATATGATACATGTTATAAATTTAGCAGTTCATATAATATAATGTATGTATGTGAATATATGTATATATTTGTCATCTAAGTATGAATATATATTTTATTTATTTATATATATGAATATATTTGTTACCTGTGTATGCGTGTCTACACTGGCTTCCTGTATGTAAGCGTATCCGCTTCAAGCTGGTTCTCTTCATGTAAATCGCACGTGCAAATTTTCTGCCATCCTATTTATCTTCCACGGTTACAACTTGTAACTCTGTTGAAGGCCGATCCTTTCTTCGGTCAACATCTGCTGGAAAGTATATTGTTCCGGGTAGGCCTACACGTCTTGTCTTTGGCCGGCGTTCATTCACAGTTGCTGGTACCTCCATCTGGAACTCTCTACCTCCTTATGTTCGTGACTCTCCTACTGAGGCTGTCTTTCACTCTAATCTGAAAACTTACCTCTTCCAGTCTGCTTATGGTTTTCAATGCTTCACATAAACCGGCTTCTGAACTTTGTAAGGAGGGCGTTAATAAATTTTAGTCGTATTGTATTGCATTGTATATGGTATTAATGCTCTCTCCAGGTATTTATATCTGTATATCTGTAATATATGCATCAGTGGTTTTTTCTTGAAAAAACTGAACAATTATGGAATTTTGTGCTAAAATTTCATTATTTTCATCAATCAATAAACACTGAAAACAGTGTAAAGTTGTAAACACTGAAATTGAATTAAAGTAAGCTACATTATATTACATAATTAAAGTAACTTAGTAACAATTCTTTTATTAAAAACTAAATTATTTTTCATTAGTAGAAAAAGGTGCCGGAACGCCTTTCTGAAGCGTTCTGTCTGAAAAGGCATTGAATACATGTATATATGTAAAGAGAAAGAGGATAATCAAGCTGCTTCAATTTATAGCGAGATGCAAACGGCGACGCAGGTGGCTCTGATGAAAAGCGAACCAGTCCGTCTCTCTGTCAGTCTTTGTGTCACTGCAATTGTTCTTCTATTCTTTAAAATCATATCTGGTATTACAGATATACAGATATACATACAGACACACAGACATACACACCGACAGACACACAGACAGACACACAGACAGACAGATGAGGAGAAAGACTATCTTGATATTTATCTGTCTCCAGATTTCGGCTTGAGACACTGTCATGTACGGCCTATGTATATATAATATTTAGCTATTAGAAACAAAATATATGGAGATTCAAATATATATATATTTATTTATATATATATATATATATGATGGCAGTAGGCCTATAGTCACGGATATGTATCGAGTTACATCCGGAAACAATATATATGGGCTGGCGAGAATCCAATTGTTCCTCAACACGACACAGGTCATTTGGTAAAGTTACACAACGATACTAAATTGCCAATAACCCATACATACATATATGCATATTCATTTATGCATATGGTTTGCGGTTATAAGACGTTTGATCACGCGACGTTTGATCACACCTCATTTATTATAACGATATTTGACACGCTGGTGTGTTGTTATTGAAATTCTTTGTTATTTAGCACTGCGTCATTTTTTGCAATATTTATTAATATTTTTGCACAGACATCGCGCGACCAAATTGCGCGTGATCAAACGACGCGTGATCAAACGTTAGATAACAGTGATTTATATATTTCAGTCTCGATAGTACTGCGCCCAACAGGATCATCGTATATTTGTCTGGTAGTATAGCTCAGACATCGCCAGACACTTTCGTCTTGGCATTCGCAAGGTGCTGTCATTGTAGCGTGACTTCGGAGGACGGCTGTGGCTTAAGTAAGTAAGTAATGTTTTTGTTAACACGCCATATGTCCATCGACTGAGCGAGGAATCGTAGGCTACCAGACAGTCGGCATCCAAATGTGAAGGTCCAAATTACACTAGTGTCTGGGATTGGCAGACCTGGTGCTTCAAGGGCTATCAAGATGAATGGGTGGCTAATATGGTGGAAGGCCTCGCGTGACCTTATTATATGGCAAATTGCTGTAAGCGTTCGCTGGGTTGCGGTGGCAGCGATGAGATTAAGTCGTATCGTTTAGTTCAATTCACGGTTTCCGACAAGCGACAGACCGACCGACAGACCGGCCGTCTTGCCTCCGGCGCCCCGGTTGCTGCACGGCCTCCTCGAGGCACTGGCTGGCACGCTACCAGACGGAATTACTGACTGACACAGGAAGAAGGAGACAGAGAAAGATAGACAGAGACAGAGACATATTCATTTGGATAGGTAGACAGACAGTCAGGCAGATAGATAGTCAGGCAGACAGACAGACAGACAGACAGACAGACAGACACAGAAAGTGAAACTCACAGAAACACAGACAGACCCTGAGGCAGATGTCAAGTGAATGGATAGCGAATTGAAAGAAGAATTGGCGCAACGACAAGTGGCGGAAAACGAGATTTCAAGGGATGTTGATTTTGGGATAGGTAGACGGACGGACGGACAGACAGAAGGAAGGAAGGAAGAAAGGAAGAAAGGAAGGAAGGAAGGAAAGAAGGAAGGAAGGAAAGAAGGAAGAAAAGAAGGAAGAAAAGAAGGAAGAAAGGAAGGAAGAAAAGAAGGAAGAAAGAAACAAGGAGGGACGGAAGGAAAGACGGAAGAAAAAACGGAAGAAAGGAAGAAAGGACGGAAGAAAGGAAGGAAGGAAGTAAGAAAGGAAGGAGCGAAGGAAGAAAAAAAGAAGGAAGGGAAAAAGGAAGGAAGAAAGGAAGGACGGAAGAAAGACAGGAAGGACGGAAGGAAAAAAGAAAAGGACGGAAGAAAGAAAAGATGGACGGAAGAAAGGAAGTACGAAAGGAGGTATTGTATTCTCCTTCTAGTATTCTAAGGTCCTTTTGTTTTAGCACATAGCCTCGTCAAGCTCTAGACAGCTTCCTCCACCTAATCCTTCTGTCTAACCTAACTCTACCCGGATCCCTACTTTATAGCCCATTCCCTTAATCTCGAATGTTCCAATGTTACAGGACGGACGAAGCAATGATGGACGGACGGATAAGTGCCGAGAGACGGGGCATGAGGGTGGCTGGGATGGCTGTGGGAGAGAGGGGATCAATGGACCGAAAGCAGCGGCGTAGGTTATCGAGAATAACTCGACTGTGAAACCGGTTTCCGTTTATGTGTCAAAACAGGACCAAGGTTCATCCATTGTCCGGTTCTTGGTCAGCCGCAGCACGCTGTTGCATCTTGACCAGATTTTAAAATGTATGTATGTATGTATGTATGTATATATATATGTATGTATGCATATGTATGTATGTATGTATGCATGTATGTATGAATATGTATGTATGTTTGTATGTATTTATGTATGTGTATGTATGTATGTATGAATGTGTATGTATGTATGTATGCATGTGTATATATGTATGCATGTATGCTTGTATGTTTGTGTGTATTTATGTATGTATGTATGTATGTATGTATGTATGAATGTGTATGTATGTGTATACGTATGTATGTGTATGTATGTATGTGTGTATGTATGTATGCATGTATGTATGATTGTGTGTGTATGTATCTATGTATATATGTGTATGTGTGTATGTACATGTATATATGTATGTATGTATATGTGTATATGTATGTATGTATGTACCTAGTTAGACATTCTTGACTAAAAATAGACCTTACAGGCCCTTTTACAAGACTTCGACTGTGACTGCCACAGAGAAATCTGTTACCCACATCAAAGGTGTGTCAGAGAGTAGATTGTTTTCCCACAAGGAACCTTTGAGTGGTTCGCTAAAGGCTCCATATAAATACCCAGAATAGTACACAAACACCGCTCACAGTTGTCACAAAGTAAACAGGGCGTGTTATTCTTCCGGTGAAGTTAATACAGCGCTACGACAGACAGACAGACAGACAGACAGACAGACACAGACAGACAGACAGACAGACAGACAGATACTACACAGAGTACCTCTCACGGCGCTCTGCTATCAAAGCTTTCTGTTGATGATGTTGTGTCAGCTGAGTGTTGCTTTGAAGCCAACCGTGAAACGAGATATCGCACATCGGACCAACGGAAACGCCTCCAAGCAACGAACACTTAAGCCACGCCCACGTCACTCGTATGTATGTGTGCATGTATGCATATGTATGTATGTACATATGTACTGCATGATTGTATGACTGTACATATATAGCCCATGTATATGTATGATTGTATGTCTGTATGTATGTGCATAAATGTATGTATGTATGTGTATGTATATTATATCTATTTATATATGTGTATGTATGTATGTAGGTATGCATGTGTGTATATATGTATGTATATACCTAAAGCCAGAAATTCTTGACTAAAAATAGGCCTTACAGCTCCATTAACTCTCCCTTTAACAAGACTTCGACTGCGACTGCGACAGAGAAATATATGCATGAATGTACTGTAGGAATATATGTATGTATGTATGTGTGTATGCATGTATGCGTGCATGTAGCCATGTCTGTATTTATGTATGTATATCTTTGTATGTGTGTATGTATCCATATATATATGTATCCATGTATGTACATATGTATTTATGTATGTATCAAGTCACTTAAAACAGCGCCTTTAAGTACCTCTAAAAAGGGTAGCACACATGTCTGTCAGGCTGATCTAAATAATAACGCATAAGGTAGTTAGAATATGTACGCGGAACAAAGCCAGTGGAACAGCAGACAAATGCAATGGAAGACTGTTCCAGAAGGATCGTTCAACGTCGAAGAAGCAACGATTGGCTCGTATTAATATGCAGAAGCATATCCCAGGTTGGTGATCGTCACCGAGAGCAACTATCGTCGATGTGGTTGAGCCTGGAACATAAACCTCCTTGACGTATGCTGCTGTGGTGCCGAAAGTGAAGCCCGTCCAAGCAGAAGGATATTTACTGTTATGCGTTCGGCAGCAGAAGCCAGTGTAATGTTTCATGCATTTATTCTGATGTATGCAAAAACATTGGCCTGTTTGACTGTTGCTTATTGCTTATCGTTTTATTGCTCATTGCTTATTGCTTATCGCTTTATTGCTCATTGCTTAATCCTTTATTGCTCATTGCTTATTGCCTATCCCTTTATTGCTCATTGCTTATTGCTTATCGTTCTATTGCTCATTGCTTATTGCCTATCGCTTTATTGCTCATTGCTTATTGCTTATCGCTTTATTGCTCATTGCTTAATCCTTTATTGCTCATTGCTTATTGTTTATCGTTCTATTGCTCATTGCCTATTGCTTTATTGCTTATTGCTTAATCCTTTATTGCTCATTGCTTATCGCTTTATTGCTCATTGCTTATTGCTTATCGTTCTATTGCTCATTGCTTATTGCTTATCGCTTTATTGCTCATTGCTTATTGCTTATCGTTTTATTGCTCATTGCTTATTGCTTATCGCTTTATTGCTCATTGCTTATTGCTTATCGCTTTATTGCTCATTGCTTATTGCTTATCGTTCTATTGCTCATTGCTTATTGCTTATCGCTTTATTGCTCATTGCTTAATCCTTTATTGCTCATTGCTTATTGCTTATCGCTTTATTGCTCATTGCTTATTGCTTATCGTTCTATTGCTCATTGCTTATTGCTTATCGCTTTATTGCTCATTGCTTAATCCTTTATTGCTCATTGCTTATTGCTTATCGTTCTATTGCTCATTGCTTATTGCCTATCGCTTTATTGCTCATTGCTTATCGCTTTATTGCTCATTGCTTAATCCTTTATTGCTCATTGCTTATTGTTTATCGTTCTATTGCTCATTGCTTATTGCCTATCGCTTTATTGCTCATTGCTTATTGCTTATCGCTTTATTGCTCATTGCTTAATCCTTTATTGCTCATTGCTTATTGTTTACCGTTCTATTGCTCATTGCTTATTGCCTATTGCTTTATTGCTCATTGCTTATTGCTTAATCCTTTATTGCTCATTGCTTATCGTTCTATTGCTTATTGCTTATCGCTTTATTGCTGTGCTTATTGCTTATTGGGTTCTATTGCTCATTGCTTATTGCTTCTCGCTTTTTGTTTACTGAGGGTGTTCGGTCAGTTTTGGTGCCAGGTCAGAACCGGGGGGGTTAAGCCGGAGACACAGCATGGTGTTAGGGTAGAAATCAGTGACGACTGTGGTCATAAGATGGTGCAATAGCGGAAGTAGAATAGATTGTAGAGTTCGGTTTTCAACCTCGAGTGACAGCCGGCAGAAGAAATTATTATTATTTCTGCATTTATTAAGCGCCACTATCTAATGACTAAGCACCAATCGAAGGCGCTGAGCAATTGTGAAAGACTTGCTCATGTTGCCTAAACAGTAACCGTCCGAGGGGATACTCGAACTCACACACTCCACGTTACAAGCCGAGCTCTCTACTCAGTCGGCTACTGAGCCCCACAATCTGCGAGCGGAGGAGCGTTTGATGCCAATAGGCGTCAGTTTCAAGAGTCTGGTGAAGAAAAAAGTGTGACATGTCGTAAGGGTAGGTAATGTAAGAAAAGGTTACGTAATTTAGAGTAAAGTAACGCCTAACCTTAGGTAACATTGCCTCGCCCATTCTTGCATTATTGTACCTCTCCTTACAAGGCTGACAATAAGCACCAATATCTGTCTCTCCGTCTGACTTTTGGATCTCGATCTCAAACCGAACCCCTTTGCCTATCGATTTGATTTTGACTGAGCGCCTGTGAATAAGCTGGTTCCCGTGATGTGGCTTTCGTTGGGCGCTGTATAAATCTCAGGATTACGATTACGATCGTTACTTTGCCATTGTGTTTTGTCCTGTCTTCAAGGATCCTCTTATTGCCGAGGACTGGCTGCACCACAGACAATTTTGTCCCATCTGCTTCTGTCCCTCGTCTCCTGTAGTAACTGGTCGACCAATAATTCAGTCCACAACTTCGTGCTATCGAGTCATGCCATCTTGGGTCTTCCCCGAGCTCCGGATCCAGGAATTGTGCCTTGGATGATCTCTTTCTCTAACCAGTCTCCACTCTTTCGTGGCACCTGCCCGAAGTATGCCATTAAAAGATGCCAACAGTAATGGGTTAATATTCAAGAAGCAGTCTAAAATGAGACACTTGGAGGCAACCAGTTTAACAGTATTGTGGCTTTCTGTGCCTTTCAGAGTTAAGCCAAGAGCAACATAAAACGATGAGCTTCTTTGCCTCAATGGATGTCTCATTGTTGACCTAACACATCACCTAGCGAATGTTAAGGAACTAACGTGCACGAGCGGAAGTACTATGGCAGCATCTGACGAATACTAAGAACTATTATAAATTTCGAGATCAGACGAATGGCTAGCGCTTTAGCCTGTCAACTGTGCGATTAGGGTTCGACTTCTGTCCATTGGTTGACATCTGGATAAATGTGGGTGAATGCAAACGTGCCTCCTTAAACAGACTTCGATTCGTGAATGGCAGCAGTGTGGGAAGACGTATGGCTTCAGGAACCCAGTGACTTTAAAATACATACATATATATAAATATATATATGCATATATGCATACATGCATGCATACATACATGCATACATATATACATGCATACATACATGCATGCACACATTCATACATGCATACATACATACATATATACATACATACATACATACATTCATTCATACATACATTCATTCATACATACATTCATTCATACATACATATATACATACATATAAACATATATGCATACATCTGTACATATATACACACATACAATCATACATATACAAATGCATCTATCCATCAATCCATTCATACGTAGGTACAAACAAACACACATATACATACATTCCTGCATACATACATACAGCCTCCAGCCCAGTGGCGTCGATCCTATGGGTGCCCCTGGGGCCCGGGCCCCGGCAATATTTTGAGCCTGGGGGCCCGGCCATTGCTTGGGCCCCGGCAACATTTTAGCTGTAAAATCGGTACAAGGCAGCTCTGGACTGACTAAAGTTGTCATTCTTCACTTTAAGACTTTAGTAAACAATCCCAGTCCTTAATTTCCGATTGTACGTACCTCTCTAGGTATTGCTGTCTATGCCTACTTTTGCTTAGGTAGACAAACGGACAGACAGAAAGACAGATACATGAATATGTACTACAACAGTACATAATTATATGCAGGTCGACCAAGCGAAGTGAGTCACAAGCAGTAGGACATACAGACTTTAAGCCCATTTACTTTCCAGCATAAATCGTTACCAAATTTGACTGCCTGGTGACAAAGTTGTAATCGTAATCGTAATTCTGAGATTTCTACAGCGCCCAACGAAAGCCGCGCCGCGAGTACCAGCTTAGTCACAGGCGCTCAGTCAAAACAAAATCGATAGGCAAAAGGGTTCAGTTCCAAGTCAAGATCCAAAAGTCAGATGGAGAGACAGGGTGGCAGCTACGGGTGGTGGTGTTTGGGGTTGAAGAGGAGAGAGAGATGAGGAAGAACGGGTGTCAGGGTGCAATCTGTGAAAGAGGAATGTTTTGAGCTTTCAATGAAAGGCCGAAGCAGAAATTGCAAGCGGTGGAGCATCGATGAGTTTGTATGATGGGTCAGAAAACTGTGGCAATTCTGGGGGGAGTTTATTCCAGAGTGGTGTGGCACGTGTGTGCAAACATTCTTCCCTCCACATCAGTTTTTTTCTATATTTCTCACCGAAGATTCATTTCCTCCAACATTTTGTTCCTGCCCTTAAGTCTTCCCCACTTAATAATAGTAATAGTAATAATAATAATAATAATAATAATAATAATAATAATAATAACAACAACAAAACAACAAGAACAATAACAAACAATAATAATAATAATAAAATTTATATAGCGCCGTAGCACAGCCGAGGCCGAAGAAAAGGGCGCTGTTCAGGCTTTTCCCATTTAATAAGGGATCGGTGACCAGCCAGATCCGAGAAAGGGCGGCAAAACTATTTTAAGTAGGCAGGTGTATTACGTATAGATCTGGCAACGCCACACTCACAGCGAAACCTTTAAAAGCAGGTGCTCAGCGGGATGGGCAGGAAATAACATACATGACTAATTATATGCAAACAAAGAAATCAAGCGTCCGAAATGTAGTAATAACGTCAACAATCCTTCTCGTATCTGCAGGCAGCACACTTTCCAGCTGCCTAATCCGCCATAAACACAGACAGGCCGACAGACAAGCACAGGGACAGCCAAACGTACAGTCCAAAGGAATGTGAAGGAGTGGTCAACACGTGCATAGGATTCGTGTAACCAGCGCGCGATTTGATCTAATGGTCTTTTTCAAAACCGTGCTGTCACCTAGCGAATAAAACTGACATTAATGAACCTGTACTGCCATCTTGCTAATGCAATTAAAACATTTTTGAAAAGAATTATGGTTTTACTTTTGTCTATGCTCAAAGAATTGTCTTTAGGTCCAATCCAAGGAATCTATATGGGTCCAATCCAGTCTTTATTAACGAAAAATTTGGGATCTAGAATTAAATAAGCAATTTTATTAGAGGAAGTAGAAAGGAAAAATGTGTTCACTAAATGTGGCCTATAGTTCGACACCTCTATTTGGGAAGCAGTTACGCTGGTCTTTCTGATGCAAATTTTTTTCTTGCGGTGCTACTTCACAGATTTACATTGACACCAATGTTCCCAGAGGCGTCAATCATATGGGAACCCGGGCTCAGGCAATATTTTGAGCATGAGAGCTCGGCCATTGGTTGGCCAGCAATATTTTACCTGTAAAATCAGTAAAAGGCAGCTATGTACTGATAAAGTTCTCATTCTTCCTGTATTAGGCCTATTCTTGACCCCCATTCTAGGGGCTTTGCCTCTGGAACCCGACAGGGGCTATGCATCCAGACCCCCACTTTAGGCCCAGGCCCCTCCAATGTTTACTACGGATCGACGCCTCTGCTCCAGCCTCCTGAGAGATACACAGACAGAGAGAAAGAGAGAGACAGACAGAGAGAAAGAGAGAGAGAGAGAGAGAAAGTGAAAGAGAAAGAAAAAGAGAGAAAACGAGTAAGCAAAAAAGACAGAAAGCGAGAAAGACAGCATGTGATAGATAACTAAAATAAACAAGTACTTGTATGTTAACCTAGGCTACAACGATGAAATCATGCAGAAGGTCATTTGCGACTGCAATTGCCTTCTCAGTGGCTGGCGATGATTAACAAACAGCGGTCGTCTGCCATTTTCTGCGAGTACGAAACGATACTTTTGGTCCGTAAAACGTCTCTTTGTATTAGCGAACACTAGCGAACTCAGCTGTTAACTGACTATATTGGCTTCATCCTCGACTGGAAACTGGTAGGGAGAGAGAGAAGTGGCTTCCCGCAGGCGATAAGTAAATGAAGTCCCATACCGGTACGCAGCAACTCCTCACACCAAAATTGTGTAAGAGTCTGATTAACTCCCAAAAAGATGTATGTATGCATGTATGTATATATGTATGCATGTATGTAGATATGTCTATGTGTAGGTATGTAATTATGTATGTATGTATATGTGTATGCATGTATGTATATATGTATGTATGAATGTGTATATATGTATGTATGTTTGTATGCATGTATGTATGAATGTATGTATGTATGTTGTATGCATGCATGTATGTATGTATGTATGTATGTATGTAAGTATGCATGCATGTATGTGAGTCCTTTATCGTCGGCAACAGTCACCCATGGTTTCGAGGACCTTTCGGCTAAAGCGCAAAAGGGACAAAGGCAGAGGTCTTGATTTGCACGCGCACTTTCAAATGTCATCAATTTCACTGGCGCTAAATGAAGAGAGTAAACTAGGGGCATTATAAATGCATGTCTGGCGTTGAAGCACATAATCTGTGGCCTGAAATGTCTGGAACTCGGCCACAGTAACTGATAACCAGACAGTATGTGTCGTTCAACTTTTACAGCTACAGTCAAACGATGGTGTCTTCCTTTAGCAACCATGACTAACAAATGCGTGATGACTGTGTAAGCATGTCGATGCATTTATACAGCGCATTTTGAGAGCCTTTGAAAGGGACGCCCTGGAGACGGAATGGCAATACGGCAACGAAGTGCAGAAAAAATAAAAGAAACCAGTTGAAAAGACTGGATAGGAGTAGGGCGAAGGAGTGGAGGAAGATCCAAAGAAAGGAAGGAAAAAGAGGATTAGGAAAAGACAAAGAGAGGGTAGGATTAGGCTTGTAATGCACTGGAAAGCCTCTGCCAGCAGAAGGCTGAGAGCTGTGGCCGACACGTGGCAATAAGACAATGATTTCCAGAAGAGACTGGGACTAATTTCTCCACCAGAGGCCGACTGGTTGTTTTCGCATGTCGGTCCGCGGTCCATTAATATTTAAGGACTGCCTGCGTACCTCGGCCTTTTTCCCACTTCCCTTGCTCCCTCTGGCTCCTGCCCTCTTCCCCGGTCTATCGTTGTCCACGGATCCCAGGCCAAGCTCTGCCATTAATGGATAATTGAGATGCACTGCGGTCAATGGAGCCTGCTCACACGAACTGCCCCGACAAAGACGTTGCATTAGAAAGAACTAACATTAGTGCATAACAAAGATGTTGCATGAGCAGTAACTCAAATAAGTGTCATACAAAGATCTCTTTTCATAGGAAACTCAAATTAACAACATAGAGCCTACAAAGACTTCTTATAAACGGAGACTCAAGCGAAATTCAAAGAAAGAATTATTATAAACAGAAACTCAAATTAACGTCATACAAAAACTTCTTCTTTCTCCTCCTCCTCCTTCTCTTCCTCCTCCTCCTCCTTCTCCTGCTCCTGCTCTTCTTCTCCTCCTCCTTCTTTCTCTTCTTCTTCTTCTTCTTCTTCTTCTTCTTCTTCTTCTTCTTCTCCTCCTTCTTCGTCTTCTGTATGGGTGTGTGGGTTTGTAAGTCAATGATGCTAACGAAGCTTCATTCTTGCTACACCTCTCTTGAAGGACATTCCTTCTGGAGCATATTATGGTAACTGTCGGTCGCCTTTGATGACAGCTGGCCACACGCAACATTTCATAGCGCCTACTCCAATATACTTCCTTGCGAGCCCTGTAGAAGCCTCCAATGAGTCAAATATGGCCTCGACCCTGCTCATTTTTCATGAATTATTCGGGTGAGATCCTTGACCACCACTGCCCCTTTGATTGGGCGCCACTTCAGTTAAGGTCCGTGTGTACGAACCGTGCTAGCCCGATATTCAAATTTCTTAAATAAGCCACGACCGTATTTTAAGGGCCTTACAGAAGCGCTGGGAACATCGCTCTCGCATCCAATTTCTCCTCAAGATTTTCACCCCATGCAGACTGAAAAAAGTTCCTTTAAAATCTCCTCTCTCGCTCTCTTTATCTCTCTCTGTCAGTCTCTCTCTCTCTCTCTCTCTCTCTCTCTCTCTCTCTCTCTCTCCTCTCTCTCTCTCTCTCTCTCTCTCTCTCTCTCTCTCTCTCTCTCTCTCTCTCTCTCTCTCTCTCTCTGGCTTACACCTTTGTTAAGGTGTTAGGATGTTTCAATTAGCCACATCGTAAAAGACATTCACGATGTCACAAAACCGCTAGCCCTAAACAAATGCGCTAGATAATAAGTGCATTTTACAGTGAAGTAAGGTAACTGATGACGATTTGCACGAGACAGAAAGAGTTCTTCAGGTGTGAAGGAAAGGGATTGCCACACGACCAGAATATGGGTTGGTTAGACTTCGTCTGACGGTGACTACCTTGAGAGAGTACTAGTCACTCCAGGCCGTTACCCTGCGCTTTTTGAATTTCTTCACTTTGATATTCAACTTGCTATTGGTAAATCTCCTCCCTCTCGCTCTCGGGAGTGGCCCGGAGGCGGACTCGTGCACAAGGCACTCATCTATCAAGTGTATCGATACAGTTTCCGCCACTAGTTCAGAGAATGCTGTAGGGCCGTCTCCCTCTGCCCCTGGGTACGGGGTTTCGGGATGTCACCCTGCACGCAACAGTTCGACCCAATCCGAGCCAACTACTTGCTTTACAGGCGGCCGCTTGCCGCGAGATGGTGAAAAGGGCTACCGTAGTTAACCCCAGTTAAATCTACCGTAGCTCTTCATCCACGGTTCGTTGGACATACCTTCGATTCGTTGGCATGGTCTCAGAACATAGTCTAGTTCTACAGCTGTATCCAAAAGGCTGTTTGCTGGATGTTTGTTTTAATACTTTGACAGCACGGTGTACGCTTATGCTGTTAGTCAAGCCAAATGAATGTCATAAAAAGAATTTTTTACACGAAACTCAATTAAACATTCTACAAAGATCTTTTATAAACGGACACTCAAATCAGTGTCATGCAAGACTTCTTATAAACGGAGACTCAGATTAATATCATACATAAACCTTTCATAAACAGAAACTCAAATGTTCTTTCTTTGCTTCTCTTCACTTCACGTTACTTACCTTACCTTACCTTACCTTACCTTACTGAGATGAAACTGTGGTGAGGTAAATGCCAAAGGTCTGTTTTAGCTGTGTGGTCGACGTTCGACCTGATGTAATGACGCGTAATCTACTTCGGATCATATCATATGGACACTGTATCTATGAGAATGTTTGTAAGCAGCCTGTCATATGAAACAAACGCCTATGTATATTTATAACTTTGATGAAAGAATATTTAGATTCATACGTCATATAACGTTGTGAATGATCCACATGGGCTCATATAATTTCTGTCAGGCCTTGTCCAAGGGAGCATCCTACAGCTAGGAGATAGATAACAGGAGAAAGGTAGCTAGGGCAGTCATTGCAGTATGAGGTGAGAGGTATCTAGTTACCGAAGGAGGGTTTAATTCAAGAGGGTTAGATTCACGAGGATGCTCAGATTCTAGAGGGTTAGATTCACTAGGAAACAGATATATAGTGCATTCATTATCGAAATAGAGTTAGATTCAAGCCCCATCACTACCACGTATAGTGACACACATACATTATAACACTGGCCAACAGAAAAAATTTTTTTTCTTGTTGCCTTCGGTTTTAGACCTGTTCTTGGGGTAATTTTGGGCGCTGATTCAGAAAATGTCATTGGATTGAGTGCAACAGGTCTAGTTTCTGAGATATCGTCGATTTTGTAAAGAAAACCCAGTCCACTCTTTAAACGATGTCTTTGGCAAAACTAAAATGTCATAATAAGCTTTATTTATGGCTAATTATAATTCTTGCTGATTCATATAATGCCTACATCCTTATAATGTAAAATCAGCATATCTTGCCGCGTGCTGAGATATTGCTGATTCAACGAAATAACTATTCCGTAGCCTACAGCTTACTCAGCACTAAATTCATGGCCTCATTTAGAATTTATTTGTGCTTATACAGCGTTTCATGGTTTCGAACTATGTAAATAGATTATGCTGAAGTCAGCATTTATAGCCTATATAAACCGCCTCCTGAAAGCTAGAGCAGCCGCAGTCGTCTTAGGGCATATTAAGAGTTGATCGCAAGAACAATCTGTGAATGTGAGCATTAAATAACTACATGTTCTTACTATTTTTAGGTTAGTCATTTAATTCCTCAGATGCGAACATCCTTAAGGTTATGGCTACTTCCAGACGGAGCTGCATTAACCATCCAGACATATTCTGCTACATTTGTGGGGAATACACACTAAAAGCAAACAGGAAACCGATTTCTGAGTTTGTAAAAAGAGCATATGTAGGTTATTTTGTGTCAAACTTGGAGATCAAGATAAGCAATGGGCTCCTCATACAGTATGCAAAACTTGTATTGAACAATTGCGCCACTGGACAATTGGAAAGAGAAGCTGCCTGAAATTTGGTGTACCGATGGTTTGGAGGGAACAGATAAACCACTTCGACGACTGTTACTTTTGTATGGTTAATATCATAGGCATCAATCGAAATAATCGTCACAAGTTGTCTTACCCTGATATACCTTCAGCCAGGAGACCTGTTCCGCATTCGGATATTGTACCAGTTCCACCTTTTCGCGAACTACCTCAGCTCTCAGACGATGACACTTGCATGTCCAATATCGGACAAGATGACGAAAGTGAAGAAAGTGGGGGCAGTGACAGTGATTTCCAATCAACTTCACACAGTGAACGTTTTGACCAAAAAGAGTTGAGTGATCTGATCAGGGACTTAAATCTTTCCAAAGAGTCCTCTGAATTGCTTGCGTCCAGACTAAAGGAAAAGAATGCACTTCAGCCTGGAACGAAAATTACAATTTATAGAAACAGAGAAAAGGATTTGCTGCCATTCTTTACCGAAGACAACAACCTAGTATTCTGTAATGACATCAGCAACTTATTGAAGAAAATTGGTCTGTCGGATTACAGCCCAGATGAGTGGCGTCTTTTTATCGACAGTTCAAAACGTAGTCTGAAATGTGTGCTTTTAAATAACGGCAACAAATTTGGTTCTATTCCAATCGGTCACTCCACCAGGATGAAAGAAGGGTACAATGCCATCTCTTTAGTACTGGAAAAGATAAAATACAAAGAACATCAATGGGTAATTTGTGTAGACTTGAAGATGGTAAATTTCCTCCTTGGTCAACAAAGTGGCTACACAAAGTATCCCTGCTTTTTGTGTCTTTGGGACAGTAGAGCCAAGCATGAACATTGGACAAGAAAAGATTGGCCTTCGAGGAAAGACATGGTGGTTGGAGCTCAAAATGTAATCAAGGAATCTTTGGTGGCACGAGATAGGATCATACTGCCACCACTACATATAAAGCTAGGCCTGATGAAACAATTTGTCAGGGCTTTGAATAAAGAAGGTTCATGCTTCGAATACATAGTACACAAGTTACCAGGAATTACAATGGAACAATTGAAGGCTGGAATCTTCGATGGTCCACAAATCAGGCAACTTATGAATGACCCACTTTTCATACCATCAGTGAATGAAATCGAATCTTGTGCCTGGTCTTCCTTTGTTCTTGTAACTAAAAATTTTCTTGGCAACAAGAAGGCAGACAATTATGCACAACTAGTAGAGGATATGCTTCTTCATTTCAACAAGCTTGGCTGCAACATGAGCATTAAAGTCCATTATCTCCACAGTCACTTAGATCGCTTTCCAGAGAATCTTGGTGACTTCAGCGAAGAGCAAGGTGAAAGATTTCACCAAGACATCAAAACAATGGAAAATCGATATCAAGGAAGATGGGATGCACACATGATGGCAGACTATTGCTGGAATATTATGCGCGATTGTTCCGGCAGATGCCACACTCGGAAATCGTACAAAAGGAGCTTCTTCGGTGTCGAATGACTTGAAATTTTTATAACAAACTTGTTCTGTTTGGTATCATATAAGTACAGTTTCAGGTAGGCCCTACTACCATTTTCTTTTAAGTATTTGTATTATTATGTTTATTTAGTGTATCACATAATAAATTGAGCACTACATAATTATAGCTATAGCCTTATGTTTTATGGGCGAGCAGAGGCAAGGACTGGTATATGGCATAATGTTCTATATCTCGAAAACTAGACCTGCTGGGAGAAAACTGGTGCCTTTTCTGGAATCAGCAGGTCAAATATACCCAGAAACAGTTCTAACATTTGAGGCAACAAATTATGTGTTGGCCAGTGTATAATCACACGTAGACCTATACATTAAATACAGAATATTGCTATGCAGTTTAAACCGCGTGCTTATCCTGACTGCAAGGAAGTAATTGTAGTAAGTGGTTTGTATTAATTTGAAAATATATGCATTTTGGCATTGCAATTTGTTGTTCATATGAAAGTAGCTCTATGCATAAAGTAGTTGTATGTAGCGACTAGCGAGTAGTCCTATGAATTAAGTAGTCTTATATGTGAAGAAAGCAGAAAGTAGTGATAATAATAATGATAATTAGAATATTAATAATGATATTAATAATAATATTAATAATAATTAGATGCGTGCCAGACATCATATATGTAGTGAGTATTTATATGCATTGATTATTCAAGTTGTAAGATCAATCACCGTTCACCGTTTGCGTAGGTCCGGGGACTCCCTCTCTCAGGGTTCTGTGTCTTCGGCCTCTAAAACACTTCGACCGGGGCCTAGAGATCTCGGCTTGTCTCTCGAGATCCAAGAACTGGATATCATCTACGTTTAGTCCACTTGAGCTTATTCTGTTTTATAGGCAATTTCCGTTCTCTGCGTTGGAGCAGCGCATTGCTTTCGCAGCAGGTTGCACTCTTCATATCCAAAGGAGTCTGCCTTTGTGAAGATAAACCGAAGTAAATCGTTTGAGATAAGCCGTTCGGGGCACGCTCGGAATGCTTTCCGTTTATTCAAGAGACTAGAAGAGATGGACTTGGAAAGATAGACGGATAGAAAGACAGACAAATACACATACAATACAGAGAGACAGAACGTCTGATAGACAGACAAGAGACAGATAAAAGACAAACGAGGACCAGACGAACATTCAAAAGCAGACAGATACACATGCAAACAAGACATACAGAAGATAACAGAAAAGCTACAAACTATTTAAAGATAGATATGTTGACAGACTTCCTGATAGCTGAGTGACGGTCATGAACACAACCAGACGATCTGTAGAGCTAGAAAGATCGATGGACAGACAGACAGACATGGTATTCTTTGCATTTATTTAGCACCATTTTATTGAATTCTATCTCCATGTTAAAAGATGGGTCTTCAATTGTCAGCAAACGATTAGTTTTCGCCAACTTTTGTTAATTAGACCACGCCTCGTCTTACTTTTAGATGTTGCCAAACCTGATTGATGCCTAACCACTCCATCATACAGCCACACTCAGGCCTATGACTGTTTGGGCTTGTTTTGGGCTTGTGTTGATTTCACATCCAAATTGCCTACACACAGCCAGTTTCTCGTAAAAAAACTGCAATTTTTCCAAACCTCGGGAGACGTGTCCCCCAGGTATCCGCTCAAAGCGCCTACTACTATCTGTCAGCGGGCAAATGCGTTCCGTTTACCAGTAATCGACCGTGCTTTTCACTGCCATTCCAAACAATTATTTGCCAATATACAAAATTCAAACGACTGACGTAGAATAGAATGATAAGCACAATGCGAAGCCTTGCATAGAAGCGGCGGGAACGAGGGAGGTGGTTACATAGGCAGTCGATGCGTTGGTCCATTGTGCCTCATTTCGGGTATTAGAGGAACTGAAGTGAAAATTGTGGTGGATTTTGTTTACAACTCACGACAATAATCGCCTTTATCGATAGATGGCGTCGCAAATGACAATACAGGAACAATATCAGCATAAATTACGATTTATGTATATATAAATCGTATATATATATCGTAAATTATATATACAACACTATATATAGCAATATATATAATCGTGTTACATATATATATAACAAGCGAGCCTGTTAACTTTGGGATTTATAATCCGATATTTAGTGATGATGATGGTGGTGGTCGATTATAACCATGATGGTGATGATGATAGTGATAAATATGATGGTGATCGTAATCATGGTCGTATAATAGATAACTTATATCATGATGATCAGTATCCCACGATCACGATATTTCTGCTATAATTTGCTATCGCCAGGCGCCTTGCTTGCAATCTCTGTTTTGTCAGGGACAAACATGCTACGTTGGTATATGAGACTATAGCTAAGTGAATATATATAAGCTTATTGTTTATATATATATGCGTGTGATCGTTGAATATATATATATATATATATATATATATATATATATATATATATATATATATATATATATATATATATATATATATATATATATATATATATATATATATATATATATATATATATATATATATATATATATATACGTGCGTGTGCGTGCATGTGTGCGTGTGTGTGTAGGTGTGTGTGTGTGCGTGCGTGCGCGTGTGTGTGTGGAAGCAGAAGCAGGCGAATGCAGACAACCACACAGACACACAGACAGACAGACAAATCGAACTGCGCAGCGGCTGCGGAATGGTGGTATCCGTCTAGTTAAGGGGGCGCTCGGTCTGTCGAATGAAGGAAGGAAGGAAGAAGGAAGGAAGAAGATCCTCAAGTATTGTGGGGCTTTGAATGTGTGTGGGTGTGTGTGCGTGTGCGTGTGTGTGTGTGTGTGTTTGTGTGGTGCCAACGTTTATGCATGCAGCGATAGTTGGTCTTTGAATGTGGCATCGGCAACATGTTTTCGAAGACGAGGAGGAGGAGCAGAAGGGTAAGGAGGAGGAAGAGGAGGTGAGAAGGAGGCGAATGATGATGGAAGGAGATAGGATCAGGGTGCGGGAGGGGTGCTGTGGTCTGAGGTTGCGATGGAGACGGCCTGGAAGGACCTCAGGAGGGCGCTAGAACCGATGCGAGGCTTTGTCGCCTGGATAGACAGACAGACAGACAGACAGACAGACAGACAGACAGACAAACAAAGACACAGATACACAGACCGACGTGTGATAAGTCTTTCAGCCAACGGACAGGGAGACAGACGGACCCAAAGACAGACACACACAAACTCAAACACACAGCCACACAAACAGACACACAGACAGACATGTGATCAGCTCTTTTAGTCAGCCAGAAGCAGACAGACAGGCAGGCAGACAAACAAACGTGTGATAGGTCTTTCAACCAACGGACAGACAGACAGACAGACAGGCAGGCAGGCAGGCAGGCAGGCAGAGACGGAAGGTGCTGTATGCATCCGAAGCATAGAAGTGATTTGATGATAGGCCGGAATTGCAGGCGCCATAAATAGCCTTCAGCTGTTCCTGCTGTTGTTTCTGCTGCTGATTTTGTCGCCGCTTTCTGCCGTTGCTTGTCCAGTTTGTATGTTTTGGCTGTTGTTTGCTCTCTTTCTGCCGCTGTTTGTCCGGCTTCCGATGTTACTTCTGCTCTCGTATCTATCGTTGTGTTTGCCTTGTCTCTGAGGTTGTCTCTGAGGTTGTTTCTGCCGTTGTCTCTGAGGTTGTTTCTGCCGTTGTTTCTGCCGTTGTTTCTGCCGTTGTTTCTGCCGTTGTTTCTGCCGTTGTTTCTGCCGTTGTTCCTCCCGTTGTTTCTGTTCTTATACCTGCTTCCGTTGCAGTTCTGCCAATTCTGTCGTTGGCTCTGGCGTTTTTCTGCCGTTGTCTCTCATCCTTATGACGTTGTTTCGGCTGCAAGCATTGCAATTTCTGTCGTTGTCTCTTGGGTTGTTCCTGCGGTTGTTTCGGCTGCTGCTTCTGCCTCTCCAGACACCGTAGCCGGAGTGCCGATGCTCGGATGAAGATGCTGCAGCCTGGCAGAGACGGCGCCCGCCGAATAAGAGTCGATAATCGGGTGCAGTCGGCTGCGGAGGCTGACGTGGATAATCACCTACTAACTGACTGGCTAATATCTGGGCCGCGGAATAACACACGCACCATGTGATTGCGATCCGCCGATCCAACAGGTAGGACACATACGCCGTATTTTATTTATCCATGCAGTTATATAGCGCTATAATATGAATTATTTGTGCATTTATATGGCGCTAGTGTAAAGCATGGCCGATTGTCATAAAGAACTGGCTGACAGTCCTAATACTGTGAACACTTTAGTCGGGTTTGAATCTACACCCTCTATGTAAGAACAATATACCTTACCTCAACTTAGGATACATTACGTTACTTTACTTATCTTAGCTCTTTCTAACTTGTGTTACCTAACCTTAACTTATCTTACTTTTCCTACCCTAACTTTCCTCATCCTTAGCTGCACTACACTCTTTTGCCTATCGATTTTGTTTTGACTGAGCGCCTGTGAATAAGCTGGTTCCCGCGACTTAGCTTTCGTTGGGCGCTGTAGAAATCTCGAGATTACGATTACGATTACTCTGCTCTTGCCTAACCTAATCTACCCGCCTACCCTTGCCTTCCATACCTTACCCTTCTCTACCCAACTATTCTCTACCCTACCCTACACTAGCCTAATCTACCTGATCGTTGTTGGCTTAACTGACCTTACCTAAGTATCATACCTTACCTTACTTTACCCAACCTGGCCAGACTTTACCTATCCTTGCCTAGCACTGCCCTTATTTACATAATAATAATAATAATAATAATAATAATAATAATAATAATAATAATAATAATAATAATAATAATAATAATAATAATAATAATAATAATAATAATAATAATAATGTAGAGATTAGAGTGCTGTAATTCGTAAGCAGTCGACAAGTCGAAAACAACGATTCAGAAGCACATCATACATCGTCACGTCTGTCACATGACCTGATCTTCCCTTACTTCCCATCACCATCATTCCCGATCCTCTACCTTCGCCTACTCTGGAAAAGAATAAATCAACTCCTCCATTGGAACTCCTCTAACCCACTCCCAAATGCTCTTCCGTATTCTTCAATTGCCTCTGTTCTTTCTTTTCGGAGAAAATCAGTACCCTACGTCTTTCTCTTCAATATCTCCCTTCCCAAACCATCAACAATCCACCTGCTGTTGCTTCCTCCTCCATGCAAGACTCGATCCTCGTTATCTATCTTCCAACCCACATCAGGGCCTGAAATATCACATCTGCTAAAATCTCTTCCAAACAAACAGTGCGGGCCTGACCCTATATCTGAAAAGACTGTGGATCTGTCCTTGTTCCCATCAATATCAAAATAATTAACCTTTCCTTATCTTCTGGTAATTTCCCCTCTTTTCAATACTCTTTGGTTACCCCACATCTTAAAAAGCCATCACTCGATGTAGAAATCCTTTCAAACTACCGATCTATTCTAATCTGTCTTCCATCTCCAAGTTAACTGAACGTCAAACCCACGCCAGTCTGGTTTTACTCAACGGCACTCAGTTGAAGAACCCTACTCACTTCACTTTACAACAAGCTTGTTTCTGCGATATCTTATCAACAGGTTCTTGCCTCTGCCTTATAATTAATTTAGCAGCTTTCGACACCATTGATCACAATATCTTACTTCAAAGACTTTCAACCTGGTTTGGTTTTACTGACACTGCTCTAACCTAGATACAATCCTATCTCTCCTCCCGTTCTTTCTTCGGTAAAACATCGGAAGGCTCATCCAAATCATGCCTTCTCAGTTGCGGGTTCCACAAGGCTCTGTTTTTGGACCTCTCCTTTGCACTACCCTATTCAGGTCACTCATTGAAGCATCCTCCGTTTATCATCACCTCTATGCTGATGATGAGACCCAATATTTTCATCTCTTTCACTCTGAACTGCTTCATCGATTCTATAGACCATCTTCTTCATCTGGTTACATACATCTCCTCCTGCACGACATCTAATCTCCTCTGCTTGAACACATCTAAGATCGAATTCATAATGATAGGCCTGCGTAACCAACCAGCTAAAAATGCCCTGGCTCGTGCTATCACCAAAACCCCCCAAACACCATCACATCACTCCTAATGTATTCTTATCTAACCTAATGAGTTGTATAGCGCCGTTGTCAGTCGATGGTCTACGCCTACGATTCCTCGCTCAGTCGATGGAGGTATGGCGTGTTAACAATTGTATTACTTACTTACGATGGTCGCTTCAAGTGAAACTCGCAGTCAAAAAATAATCCGTTGGAGAAGCCGGATCAAAATCCGATGAGAGAAACCAGAAGCCAGGCTCCTAATCTCATATCACTTGACTTGCTTAAAATACCTAAACCAATTGAGTACAGTCCTATTACTAACCTACAACACACTTCAATCCTCCCAACCCTCCTATCTTCGTCAGTTGTTTACAATCCAACCACTCCGTTCAACCGGCTCCTCCGCTCTGACGTTTTTCCGTCACGTCATCCTTAACATTTGGAAATCGGTCCGTAGCCAGAACTGCTCCAGCTCTCTGGAATAAGCTCCAATAAGAATTACGACAATAACCTGACCCTTCCTACAAACTAGAAAACACTTCGCCCTCGCAATTTGGCTCGGCGCAGGTCTTTTACTCAAAAATTAAAACAGTCCCCTTCCACAAATCCTATCCTGATTTTTCTTCCCCTTTTTCATCTTGCCGCTCCAAATCTAAACACCATCCTCCATAGCCGTCTGACTGTCTACTTGTCTGACGTTTGGAATTCACTTGGAAGTGATTCTGACCTTTCCTGTCAATCGAGTTTCCTTTTACCGAGCGCCTGTGAATTAGCAGGTTCTTAGCTTTCTTTGGGCGCGGCACAAATCTAGATTTTACGATTACGATCACATCATCTAACTTTACTTTACCTTTACCTTACTTGAATGTCCTGCAAAGACTTGCTATAAGTGGAAACCCAAACGAATGTCATATAAAGAGTTTTTACATAAAACTCAATTAAACGTTCTACAATGATTTCTTATAAACGGAGCCTCAAATGAGTGTCACGCAAGACTTCTTATAAACGGAGACTCAAATTAACTTCATACATAAACTTCTTATAAACAGAAACTCAAATGGTCTTTATTTGCTTCACCTCACTTCACGTTACCCTACTTACCTTTTCTTACCTTACAATACTGAAATTGAGCTGTGGTAAGGTAAATGTCTGTTTGTTTTAGTTGAAATCCAGGCTTTGGAAAAACAGCAGGACTAAATTTAACAGCATAGGACGTGTTGACCTGCGGACACGCATCACAGGTTAAAGGAGGTCGTGACCTTTGTTCCCCTGGAGGTTAGGAGATCGTGACTGGTTTACGGAAAGGTCAGAGAAGGTCGTGCCCTTGGTTCCCGCGAAGGTCAAAGGATATCGTGGCCTAGGTTGCCGTGCAGGTCAGAGAAGGTCGTGACCTTGGTTCCTGTGGAGGTCAAAGGATATCGTGGCCTAGGTTGCCGTGCAGGCCAGAGAAGGTCGTGACTTAGGAAGTGGCCGTGGATGATCGTAGGGGTTCAGACGTCGGCCAGTGCAGGGGTGTGCGCCGACCTCCTGCACTCCGCCTCTGCAAACTCCGACTCCCATCGAGATGACAACGCCCAGTCGGAGCTCGTTCACCTCCTGCCACGCACGCAGGCCAGGTAGGCAGCTAAGAAATGTCACGTCATGCGGCGTCATTTGATGTCATGCAATGTTGTATAACGTTTTTTATTACGCTCAGCGTCAAACAGCGTCTTGCAACGTCATGTAACCTTACATAAGTTACTTTAACCTTCCATACCAACGTTCCTGACCCTGCCTTTGCCTTTAAATGACCTTACTCTATCTTTCCTTACTTCAATTTACCTTTCCTATCTTAAATAAACTTACCTTAAATGCCCCTACTCCACAGTACCTTACCTTATCTTTCATCTCTGTACATGACCTTACCATATCTTACATTACTTACCTTATTATTCATTACCTTACATGACTACCTTACCTACCCTTTTGCACTGTGTTTTATCTCACCTTAGCAATCTTACCTTACTTTATCTTACCCTACCCTATCCTTCCCTACTGGAAGCTACCTAGCAATGCCCTAACCTACTCTATCATTCCATAACCTGCCCTACCGATGTAACACTTTGTTATGCTAAGCTACGCAGCGTCATTATAGCGTCGTGCTACGTCATGTCGGCGTCACGTTGCGTCATGTAACGTCGACTCGTGATTGCTACATCAATTACTCTATCGTTGTATTGGGTAACCTCGTGATGCTTGACGTCGCGTCAACATCATGTATCCGTAACTGATATCATGCAGCGTAGCATGACGACTTTTGATGTCAGATCTAATCTAAAGACTTATATAGCGCCGTTGCTTTAATGCCCAAGGCATCAGTTGATGGTCGCTTCAAGTTAAAAAATCATAATTCGTTGAAAATCATAATCCGTTGTCAAATGACTATCAATAGCGTCATGTCTGTCAGTCTATGTCTATCGGTCTCTGTGTCTCTGTCTGTCTGCCTATTTGTCTACTTTCCTCCCTCTGTTAGTCTCAGATCCCAGCTGTGACCTAACTGTGGGTCAAAGTTCTAGTACGGAACGAATGTAGATGCACTTAGTGATCCTACCACTTCCGTCTGGTGCCCATTCGTAGGAATTTCTTTTATGTCCGATACGTCCTCTTCGTTCTCGTCTGCCTTTCTCTGATTCATACTGTGTCTGTCTCTGTCTCTGTCTGTCTCGGTCTCTGTCTCTCTCTTACTCTCTCACTCTTACTCTCCACCTATCTAACTATCTGTCTGTCTGTCTGCGTATGTCCGTCTGTTTATTTACTTATCTGTTCATCTCGCTATGAATCTATCTATCTATCTATCTATCTGTCTGTCTGCTAGCCTTTCTATCTATTTATCTATCTGTCTGTCTGCTAGCCTTTCTATCTATTTATCTATCTGTCTGTCTGCCTTTCTATCTATTTATCTATCTGTCTGTCTGCCTTTCTATCTATTTACCTATCTGTCTGTCTGCCTTTCTATCTATTTATCTATCTATCTGTCTATCTCTTTATAATTATAACGATATCTATCTATCAATATCTATCTGGCTACCTATATATCTATTTATTGATATGCATCTGTGTATCTACATCTACATCTGTCTGTGTATGTGTGTCTGTGTGTCTGTCTGTCTGTTTCTGTCTCCGTCTCTCTGATGATCGCGTCTCCTCTCCCTCCCTCCACCTGCACTTTCTCATTAGCTCTCGTCGATTTCAATCCACGACGAGACGCCACGTTGCACTGACTGGCACTGAGGTCAACACGGAAATCAAGATCGTCCTTCTGTATCTCTACCTGTCTGTGTCTGTGGATCGTTGTCTGCTTCCGAGTCTCTCTGTCTTGATGCCTTCGTGATGCATTGGGTTGTCTGTAATTCTAGCGCTGCATCTACTTTTATAGATATCAATATGTTTGTCTTTCCATCTGTCTGTATCTTTGTCGATAGTACTTTATATCTTCGTGTAGTTTATTCTTTCTTTCTCTCTCTCTCTCTATCACTTGCTCTCTCTCTGTCTGTCTCTGTCTCTCTCTCACTTCTTTCTTTCTTGCTCTCTTTCTCTGTCTCTCTCTCTCTCTCTGTCTCGTTCTTTGCCTTTATTCATATCTCTGTATCTCACTCTCACTGTAAGTCCTCTCTTGTCGTTTGCTTCCACTTTCGCTCTGTCTCTGTCTGTCTCTCTTTCTCTCTCTCTCTCTCTTTCTCTCTCTCTCTTTCTATTTCTTCTTCTCTTTTTCATTCTCTTTCTCTTTTTCAACCTTTACTTCTCTCTCTCCTCTCTCCTCTCTCTCTCTCTCTCTCCTCTATCTATCTATCTATCTCTGAATCTGTATCTCTTACTCACATACAAACCCCCATAAATTCACCCCGTAAATTCACCCCATCAATCTGCGCTCACTATCTGAAATTCTCTCTCTGCATCGCCACATCTCACAGACTCCCATTCTTTCTGCATCATGTGTCTATTTCTTTCCTCCTGCTCCCCATCACAATGGCAGGTAAGAAGAACGAACACAAGAACAACGAACACTTGAATGTTCTTCTCATCTCTTTCCCTACTAATATTATCGCTCACCGCGGCCGTAAAAGGGAATAAAACAGAGGTCTTTGCCTCGTTGTTTCGCCAGAGAAAACATTGCAGCCAAATACGTAAACAAAGTCTGGTAACAGCCGACACTTTTGAGATCGGAATGTTGATCGGAATGCTGCTGGTAAAACAGCACCGAGCGCATCACATCACATTAAATCACACATGATCTAATGTAATCTGATGACTTCTATACAGCCGTTATCATAGTCATCAGTCGATGGTCGTTACACGCGAGATCGTGGTCGAAATTGTTACCCGTTAGAGAAGCTCGGTCAAAATCCGATAGGAGATAAAAATGGGAATTTTTAGTGGGTGACTCAGTCAAGTGGATGACTCAGGGTGAGGAAGTTGAGGCAAACGAGTCTTAAATTTAGACCTGAGTGGCATTAAGGAGCGGACAAAACGCACTGAACTGGGCAATGAATTTCAAAGCTTTGGAACAGCCTACGAGAATGCCCCAGAGCCCAACATTCAACTCCGTGTCTGTATGTTTCCATGTATGACATTATATGTATGTGTGTATGTATGCATGCATGTATGTATGCATGTATGTATGTATGTATGTATGTATGTATGTATGTATGTATGTATGTATGTATGTATGTATGTATGTATGTATGTATGTATGACATTGTCTGTATGTTTGCATGTATGCCATTGTACGTGTGTATGTATGTATGCATGTATATATGTATATATGTATATAGGTATATATGTATATAGGTATATATGTATGTGTATAGATATGTAAGTATATATATATATGACATTGTATGTTTGCATTATGCCATTGTACGTATGTATGCATGTGTATGCATGTATGTATGTATAGAGGCCTATGTATGTGTATGCATGTATGTATGCATGCATGCAAGCATGTATATAGCTATTCATATAGCGCCCTTTGAAACGTCACAAAGGCGTTAAACATGGTTACCAACCAGGTCTAGACAGGTGCGACTAATGAGAGTTCTGGCCACACATGACTTCAAAGGTGTACGTGTCGTCTGCTGCTCTTGCAGTTCCCTGAGGTAAGCAGACGTTTAGCCGCGCACCTGCCTCTGCTCTCCCTCTTCCGTTCGCTGCTATAAATTCCTGGCCAGGCGACGATCATCGGTGTCTGTGTGTATAGTGTGATATGTATTGCTTCCTTTCCAGTTTTTTGGCCTTTTTCCACTTTCCGATCCTATTCCTCGTTATCGTCACACCAGCGCCTCCTCTTCATCTTCATTTTCCTCTTTTTTCTCCTCCTCCTCCTCCTCTTTCTCTTCGTCCTCTTCCTCATATTACTCTATTCATCCTCTTCTTACTCCACTTCCGCTTCCTCTTCATCCTCTTCCTCATATCTCCCTCCTCCTTCTCCCCTTCTTCCTCCTCTCCTCTTCCTTCTCCTCCTCTTCCTCCTCTTCCTCCTCTTCCTCTTTCTCTTCGTCCTCTTCCTCATATTTCCCTCCTCCTTCTCCTCTTCTTCCTCCTCTTCCTCCCTCCTCTTTCTTCTCCACCTCTTCCTCCCCTTCCTCTTTCTCTTCGTCCTCTTCCACATATTTCCCTCCTCATCCTCCTCTTCTTTCTCCTCTTCCTCTTCATCCTCTTCCTCATATTTCTCTCCTTCTCCTCTTCTTCCTCTTCTTCCTCCCATCCTCTTCTTTCTCCTCCTCTTCCTCCTCTTCCTTTCTCTTCGTCCTCTTCCTCATTTTTCCCTCCTCCATCCTCCTCTTCCTCCTCCTGTCTAATCACCCGCATCGATACAGAAGAACGAAAGAAAAATACAAAATATATAAACAGACAGGAAAGAGAATAAAATACAGTTAGGTAGTTAGGTTAGTGTGTGGGTGGGTGGGTGGGTAGTTCGAAGGATAGATTATGGACGGATGGGTGGGTGGATGGGTAGTTCGAAGGATAGATTATGGATGGATGGGCGGGTGGGTGGATGGGTAGTTGGATGGGTAAATTATGGATGGCTGGGTGGGTGGGTGGGTGGGTGGATGGGTAGTTCGAAGGATAGATTGTGGATGGATGGGTGGGTGTTTGGTTCGTTTGGTTGGATGGATGAATGGGTGGATGGATTGATGGAAGGGTCGGTGGGTGGATGGATGGTGGGTGGATGGGTGAATGGATGGATGGGTAGGTGAATAGGTGGATGGATGGGTGGATTGATGTATGGATGAGTAGATAGATGGATGGATGGGCGGAAAGAAGGACAGACGGACGGACAGTCAGGCAAATACATAATTTAGCAAGGGAAAACAAGAAATTGAAGAAAGGAAGACTGGAAATAGAGGCAGAAGGGTGACAGTAGAAAGAGACGAAATCACTTTTTAAAAATACAAATCCTAGACCCGAAATGCCGCCGGGTTCAAAAGAGACAAAAGCAACATCAAAAGAAGCCGACCAAGAACTGGACTTGACGAAGACGATAGATAGTACGACGAACGAACGAACGAACGACAGCATATAAAGGAAGCGGACCAATTCAGATTTTACAGCTACTTGGAAACACTTCCGAAATGTTTCCCTCAGATGTTCTGGGCAGACCAACGGAGACAAACGTACAGAAACGGGGAAACATACAAAGAGAACCACGCAAGGGTACAATCGCAGGCGGTTGGAATCGAGCAGGAATAGAGAAAACCAGAAAACAGCGAAGACATAGGTAAGAAGCAGAACCAGAGAGAAAGAGAAAAACTAATAGGAATTTAGAGTGACAGTGGCAGGAAGAGGCCGCGAAGCAGAGACAATGATTAAAGTCGACGTATGTGCATGGGGTATTATACAGAAATAAAGACAGCCAGGCAGACAGATAGACAGGTAAGCAGTCCGGCACCCAGACAGACTGACACATAGGGGCCTTCGATAAGACTAAGAGAGAGAGGGATAGATAGGCAGATAGATAGATAGATAGATAGATAGATAGATAGATAGATAGATAGATAGATAGATAGATAGATAGATAGATAGATAGATAGATAGATAGATAGATAGATAGATAGATAGATAGATAGATAGATAGATAGATAGATAGATAGATAGATAGATAGATAGATAGATAGATAGATAGATAGATAGATAGATAGATAGATAGATAGATAGATAGATAGATAGATAGATAGATAGATAGATAGATAGATAGATAGATAGATAGATAGATAGATAGATAGATAGATAGATAGATAGATAGATAGATAGATAGATAGATAGATAGATAGATAGATAGATAGATAGATAGATAGATAGATAGATAGATATAGAGAGAAAGAAAGAGAGTAAGAGACAGAGACAGAGAAAAAGACAGACAGAGAGACAGAGATAAAGAGACAGAGACACAGAGAGAGAGAGAGAGAGAGAGATCATTGCAAGACGTTGAATACAGCTTGTTCGCTGGCTCTGCATCTTCATCGGCACCGGACTGATGCTCTTTGAGGATTGCCGTGTAATAAGAGATGATGCTGCTGCTGCTGCTGCTCCACTCTTCACTCTCCCGCTCCAGGCTCCCGTTACCACGGCAACGGGAAGTTTATCTCTCTTTCCGTTCCAAGTATGTCACTGCCCGGTCTATCCGCAGGGTCGGATGACACGAGGTTATCGCTCCTATAGCCCGCTAGGCTAACAGTCGGCGCGCCTAACTGGAGACGCCGTCGAGTGGAGCTATATAAATGGATGAATCAGCACCGCTGGCGATGAAGAGCCGCGGTCGAAGGAAGAGACCCATTCGTCCGATGGGCGATCGCTCAGTCCAGAAATCATAAGTAGTGTAGTAAATAACGCTTTGGGGACTAGTGGGGCCCTCTGGCGGGCTCTTACATGGGCCATAAGGAATCGAAGAAAAAGCCCGGCGGATGCAAGGCCTTTCTCGTCGCTATTAAGTATAAGTGGCTTATAAGAAACCGTGAGATGCTGTACAAGGTAGTACAAGTAAAACACAGAAACAAGTACGAATTACATGTACTATATATACATACTTACACGTAATATATATATATATATCAATGTAACATATTACATGTAATAATATTAACGTAATATATTACATAATATATTCTTCTTCAGTGTTCTGCCGTTAGGCAGGTCCAGGAATCCAACGACGCCACTCTTCTCTGTTCTGTGCCCTTTCTTTAACTTATTTGTAGCCCCATCTTCTTTCTTTATCCATCATCCAGTCCAACAGCATATTTTAAGTAATATATATTATATGCAATATGAATATATGCATAATAGTTGTACTTCCAGTTACACGATACTGTTACTGTTGTCTGTGATTACAAGTACGATTACACATAGTAGTAATCGCAAAGTAAAGAAAAAGTATCAGTAACAGTAGTAGTAATAGTAACAGTTATGATGAATTGTAGTAATAGTGTTAGTAATACTGTAATACTAATAGCGGCAGTAGCAGTCACAGTAGACTAGTGGTAATTTTAGTTATTTAAGTGAAAGTGTCTCAGTGTTATTCATATCATTGGTGTTAACGTCAGTATCAGTATTTTGCATTGGTTTTAGTGTTTGCTAAGACAATGTGGAGGTAGAGGTAATGCTGTAGTTCATTCATCTCCACAGACATTTGTCAGTAATGTTTACCAGAGTTTTTAAAGGAACTTTGGCTGAAGCTCACACGTGACCAGAGCGACCCAACAACAGTTTCCCTTTTAACCTCTCAACCTGCGTTGGTTTCCGTTTAACGATCCAGAGATGCTAGGAAGAAATAAATGTGGCCGACAGCGATGCATCTAGCGTGACCTTTCCTGTTGATCGTAAATAACGATCTAGCTTTTGGCAGCAATGAAGTGTTTGTAAACCAGATATATTGTTTCTACGAGAGGTTTTATCGATGGCTCGGAGAGTAAACCCAGAGGAAATATCGAATACTTAAATGGTAGAAAATTTATTGCAGATGGTGTTCCGTTGACCTTAAAATCTAACTGTTAGAAAAGAGATTTAATATAGTGCTCCATTTCATTTTAAACTTGATTGATATAAAAGAGTTTAAAGACATGCTCAATTTAATTCTCAACCTAACTGGCACAAAAGAGAACAAAGACAATGCATAACTGAGGTTTAAGTCGTGACTGGTATAGTAGCATTTCCGCGGCACTCTATACAAAAGACACCCGCGGATATACGGGTGATCAAAGAAGTTCCCAGCCCTTCCGTCCCTGCAACTCTAGCACGGCGTTAAAGATACGGCTAAGATGTCGATAGAAGCGCCTATCTGAAACATGTGGAACGGTTCTAGCGCTTGAAAATATTTTCCGGTAGAACACGCGAACAAAAGTAACAATGAGTACGCCTCCAGTTGCAGCGACACAACTTGGCATTCAATGCCTAGGCACTTTTTTGCTACGTGTAGCTCATACATACTTATCGGAAGTGTGTTATAAAAGGTGCTGTATTCTGTCGCTTGTGAAGAAGTAGGTCGGCCCATATACAATACTGTAGAATTTGTTATTGCTACAATTATAGTTTACAGTTTGTAAACATTTTGAACGTCTCTTTACGCGTGTATCAGTTGGGAACATTTGTCTCTTACTGGTTTCGAGTACTTACTTTACAGTCCTGAAGCTGCTCCGCGAATAAAATAGCATGTGGTGCTATTTTGTGTATATTGCTATATGCATGCTACTATATGCATGCTACTATATGCATGCTACTTGACACGACAAATGAAACGGAAAGGGCGACAAGACAAGAGAAGCCAACATATGGACATAGAATGACGTGCTGTAAAAGAGTCACTTCCAGTAGAGGAAACCCTTTGTGTGAAATGCATAATATCTTGGCTTCAGCCGTGTCGCCGTTGATTACCGTCGCCATAGTAACCAAGAAAGCGGTTTGTTTGACTTGCAACAGAAAAGAAGAAGAAGAAGAAGCTGATGATGATGATGATGTTGACTATGATTATTATTATTCTTTTATTTTTTGCCCAAGGTAAGTATAATTATTATTATTATTATTACTATTACTATTATGATTAATATTATTGTGGTGGTGGTGTTAGTGGTGGTGTTAGTGATGATGATGATGATGATGACGACGATGATGAGATGATGGTGGTGGTGGTGCTGATGATGATGATGATAAAAGAAGATCAGCCCCTAATTTAAACCCGAAAGGCAGTAAGGAGTTTTCAACTGTTGCGTGTTGCTGAAAGGTACACGTGGCGTGCCTGGCCAGAAGGACACGCAGATCCAGAGAGTGGTCATGCCAGGTAGATGGCCCAATCACTGAAAAGTATTGTCGATAAGCCACGCTGTCTCTCTGCCTGACTCTTGGATCTTGATCTGGAACCGAACCCTTTTGCCTATCGATTTTGTTTTGACTCAGCACCTGTGAATAAGCTGATCCCCGCGGCGCGGCTTTCGTCGGGCGCTGTAGAAATCTCGGAATTACGATTACGATTATGCGTGCTAAGATAACAATAGGTTGCGGAAAGAGGGTTTCTGCGGACAGCAAACCTGTACAGGAAAACGAAGACGTGTTCCTTGGTAGACAGTTCAGCAGGCTAACCAAAAGGAAACGATGGAAAACTCATTTACAACGGAAGATGCGTTAAAACAAGTAGAAAGGTACAAAGGTCGTCGCGTGATTGATTTACTGAAAGCATTCAGAGGCATCGCCTCTAATGCGCTGTCTTTGCTACGCAGTCTAGCAATTCGTGTCAATCAGAAATTCTCTACAATTCCATTTCTTACAGAAGATAAATTGAATTTCTGTACTGAATCCAAATCTGAGTCTGTGTGGATGGACGGATGGTTGGATAAATGGAAGAATAATTGAATGAATAAATGAATGAACGAACGAACGAATCAATGAATGAATGAACGAATCAATGAATGAGTTTAATCAGCTATAAACGTCTGTAGGGGTAGAGTGATATGTTCCGATAAGACAGACACGACACAACACTACAATGATCAGACAGACAGACCGACTGACTGACAGTCACACACAGACACAGACAAACAGAGACAGACATAGACAAACAACAGAGAGATAGGTCACCGTTCGCCGTTTCTATGGAAATCTTAGTTTGATGTGAAATGTAATCACTCAAGAATAGCCCATCCTTGTCTCCCGCATCTCTACCTCACTACACCTGTATAAATCTCATAAATATTAGTGGCGTATGTATGTATGTATGTTACGTATGCATGTATGTATGTGTGCATGTTATGTATGTATGTATGCATGCATGTATGTATGTATGTATGTATGTGTATGTTATGTATGCATGCATGTATGTATGTATGCATGTATGTATGTATGTATGTGTGTATGTATGTATGTGTGTATGTTATGTATGCATGTATGTACGTATGTATGCATGTATGTATGCATGCATGTATGTATGTATGCATGTATGTATGTATGTGTGTATGTTATGTATGCATGTATGTACGTATGTATGCATGTATGTATGTATGTATGCATGTATGTATGTATGTATGTATGTATATGTTATGTATGCATGCATGTATGCATGTATGTACGTATGTATGCATGCATGTATGTATGTATATGTTATGCATGCATGTATGTATGCATGTATGAATGGATGGATGGAGAGGGAGTGAGGGAGGAAGGAATGGGAGGAAGGATGTATGGTCCAGGATGGATGAATGGATGGAAAGACGGACGGACTCATGGATGTATTCATGCACATATATAACTGAGCATTTATATAGCGCCTTTTGGCAACCTCTCTAATCCATGTCGATCTTATTCGGTGTAGTAAGTATGATCGTCGACGTTCAACCGTCGACCGCGTCCACCTGGAGCTGTCCAAGCTGGAGCCATTCGACCAGAAGAACCACGACTGCGTCCAGTCTGGCTGCCAGCGGATCGTCATCAACGTCAGCGGTCAGCGGTTCGAAACCCAGCTTCGGACGCTGGGTCGTTTCCCTAACACGCTGCTCGGGGACCCCGCTAAGCGGCGCCAGTTGTGGGACCGACGGCGCAACGAGCTCTTCATCGACAGACACCGGCCGTCGTTCCAGGCCGTCCTCTACTACTACCAGAGTGGCGGAAGGCTGCGCCGACCGATCGAGGTCCCCGAGGACATCTTCCTCGAGGAGCTCGAGTTCTACCAGATCAGTGAGGAGACCATCACTGAGTACAAGGTCAAGGAAGGATTCATACTCGAGAAGGTACTCTCAAACACGTAGAGCTAACACATTCTTGAAAGTAATTTGTATTACAGGCAGACACTCGTGTGACCACAAGGCTCATTGTGGGCTAGTCTTAAAAGTAATGACCAGAAACAGCAGACTTTGATGTATCAATTAGACACTTAATATAGCGCCTTTTAAATAACTCTGCAGCTCTTTTGTGAGTTATTTACAAGGCCTTATGTTGGGTAAATGTAAATGTTCATGTTTTCTACAGCGACCGTATGGCTTTGACTCTGCTCAATTTTCAATGAATTTATCTGGTGAGATCCTTCATCACCGCTGCCCATTTGATTCAACGCCACTCCATGTGTAAGGTCCTCGTGTACGGTCCGTGTCAGCTCGAGATTAAAATCTCTGAAATATAGCCACTATCGGTATGCAAACGGGCAATAGGTCAACGTAAGACTGGCTTTAGTTGTTGATGGTATGATCACAGAACAGCTTTCTACGATCACAGTTCTTTGGATGGAAAATCAGTCTCTTAAGCTAACCTTAAACGAAAAATCCTTGGCTTGTAAATGCTATCGCATTGCATAGAATTGCATTGTATTGCATTATATTGTATTACTTGCATTGTACTGTAGTGCGTTGCATTGCATTGTACTGCATTTTATTGTTTGCGTTGTATTGTATTTCCGTCGCATCGCGTTGTATTGTATTGCATTGCATTGTATTGTATTGTATTGTATTGCATTGTATTGTATTGCATTGCATTGTATCGTGCTGTTTGCATTGCACTGTCTTGTAGTGTAGGCCTACTGCATTGCATTGTATTGTATTTTCTCGCATTGGATGGTTGGATGTCCACGTATGTCCATGTCGGTCGTAGTTTTGCCTATTGTGTCCTTGTGGCAGATTGTTCGTCTTGCGCGGAATTTGAACTGTATGCCTGTTGTTGATTTCTCCTGGTGAAGGTGAAGGTCTTGCCGGAAGTAGACTGGCAACGGAGCATCTGGCTGCTGTGCGAAGAACCGGACAGTTCGAGGTTAGCCAAGGTCTTCGCTGTCGTGTCAATCGTCTGCATCATGGTCTCCATCACCAACTTCTGCACGGAGACCCTGCCTGCCTTCGAGCGCCCCATCTGCGTCAATGTCTCCTGGGACGGTGGCGCCACCTATCAGGTTCAGCCGAACTACAGGGACCCGTTCTTCGTCGTAGAGACCGTCTGCGTCGCGTGGTTCACGGTCGAGTTCCTCCTGCGCCTCGTGTCCTGTCCCTCGAAAAGAACGTTCTGTAAGAACATTATGAACATTTTCGACGTACTCGCCATCGTCCCGTACTTCATCATCCTCATCATTCAGAACACGGAGGGCAACTGCGAGTCGGCAAAGAAAAGCGGTTCGTTCATCTTCATCCGGGTCTTGAGGGTCTTCCGCATCTTCAAACTGTCGAAACACTCGCAGGGACTGCGCATCCTCGGCATGACGATCAAGACAAGCATGCGCGAGCTCGGCATGTTCTTCTTCTTTCTCATCGTTGCCATGGTCATCTTCAGCTCGGCCGCCTACTACGCCGAAGTCGGCGAGTCGAAGACGCAGTTCACGTCGATCCCAGGAGCCTTCTGGTGGGCCATCGTTACCATGACAACGGTCGGCTATGGCGACATAACACCTGTCGGTATCTGGGGCAAGATGGTCGGCACGTTGTGCGTCATCGCCGGCGTTCTCACCATCGCACTTCCGGTTCCGGTTGTCGTTGCTAACTTCAACAATTTCTACCGACACGAGAGCGGACGAGGGTACATAAGCGCCTGATTAATGCGGCGCCGTTTAGTCTCGAATTTATGGTGCGCCGGCCGGTCAGCGCTAAGTACCAGGGGGCTTTCAATACTAGGTCTTCAACGCTAAGTGCTCTGCTGGTCAACAACGCTATAGACGGCCGGTAGCTTTCAGCGCAAGACGGGAATTAGTCGTACACGACAGGGTTTCCGATCAGTCGTCAGCCGAGACCAAGTAAATGAAATCGCTGACTTTGATGACACTGCCGTTACTGTTAACCTCGGTCATTTATTGTGCGCCAACCTATGTGGTCGGTACTTTACTGTGCAAAATCATTGCTGGTTTTCTGGAAATCTTTTGCCGAGCTTAAATGCTGTAATGCGCTCGACAAAGGGCTGTCTTGGGTTCGAATCCAGGTGTACGGCACAAATGCAACGATGACTCAAGACTGTAGTAAGAGTGCCACAGCCTATTGGTTAGCCATGCTAAACTGCCAACCTAGCGTAGAAAGTTCAAAATCGTTGTTTTAACAGCAATGCAACTCTCTTACAGAAAGAAATATTTATAAATATGCCCTCGACTTTCGAGTTAACTTATGGAAATAAAATCCCATTTGGCATCAAGGAATTGGGCCGAGTACCACGCTGTCATACGCAGAGGTCGAGAAATGGAAGCCGCTAAGCCGTCGTCATGTCCATCGTCACCTATGTATCCGCTGGAGGACCAGCCTTATATTTAGTGTCTTAGAGTTGAAAATATCGATCATCCGTTGAGGCATTTCTTAGTGTTTATATTGCTTTGACAGGCTCTCAACTGGAGTGCCATAACAGTTCTTCATTATTGGGGCCCAATCATAGAAGTATTTCAAATATTGGGACCTGGTTATAAAAATATTTTAATTATTGGGGCACATTTATAAAGGTATTTCAAATATTGGGACCTGGTTATAAAAATATTTTAATTATTGAGGCACATTTATAAAAGTGTTTCAAATATTGGGACCCAGTTATAAAATATTTTAATTATTGGGGCTGATGTTCCGCACTTGAACTCGTTGATTTCGAACAAATGGGTTTGCTGGATCAAAAGCTGGTTAATAAATCGAAAACCATCTTTTTTGCCAGGTAAACATTCATTGTTAAACAATTTCTGGCAGCTCAAACCATGGGAAACCTAGCACCTGAATAAATGGAGTGTCCGAGATTACACATGTAGATTGCAGAAGTTTACGCCTATACTCAATACGCATTTCATATAAATCGAGGCAAGTATTGTGGGGTATGGTAGCATATCGGATAGAGCGCTCGGCTTGTAACGCGGAGAGTGCGGGTTCGAACCTCCTCTCAGACGGCTACTGTGTAGGGACCTTAAGCAAGTCCTTCACTAACAATTTCCCGGTGCCATGATTGATGCTAAGTCATTAAATAGTGGCGCCTAATAAATCAGAAATAATAATATTCGGACTTAAAATGTGATGAGAAAGATTGAAGTCATAACTACAGGGTGACGTGAAAGTCTAGCTGAATCGGATTAGCCTAGTTTGGGTTTTACTGGGGACCAGAATATCTTCAGTTATAAAATTTTTATTTATGCTTAAAGTTGTGGGCTTTTGAAATCCCTGAAGATTTTTCCGAGTTTTAGAGATTTTAACATCGTCAGAAGAGAATCCTAATCATTTACTGTGTAAACTTTCTCTTTTCAATGAGTTTCTCAATATTCACCACACTTTATCCAATATAGTTTGATTTCAGATAGTAATTCTCTGACATCTCGTGGTGTCAAGATCTTCACAGTTGCGCTGAAACTATTCTCAAAAGCCTACATCTACCTGGTTCAATATAACCATAGATGCCGGACTCATATACGTGTCAATCATTATGCTTTTTACGCCATACTACGGCCTTCCGCTTAAGTGCTCAAACAGACGTGTTGTGGCAGTTTCCCTTCACACTGACTAATCAGATTCATGAGAACTGGGTCAGAGGAACCAGTCCGCGAAGTGATCATCCTAGCCGCATAAGAATTACTGTTTTGTGTTCGCCTTAACAAACTTACGACACATGTCACTCTCAATTTGGATAACATTCAGAGCTCCGCTAACTCGAGATCCCATTTATTCTCTACCCCGATTTTGTGTATTTACACATTCCTGCAGTCTTTGCTCCGAGTGTAGACAAAATGGCGGTTCCAGACAAAATGGCGGCGCCAGACAGATTGGCTGGTTTATTTCTGGCTAATTACAAAGCCGGATGGATAGTTCCCGGATAAAAGAAACGTATAAGAATCTTGCGTGCGACGTAGCAGATTGTCATGGCAACGCATTATGACGTGGAGCTTAGTGACTGGGTAGGACGCTTCCAATGAATACAAAGGAGGCCCTTCCACGATCCGCTAACGATATATTGACCGCGCAACACCGTTTTCACTGCCGCTAATGATGTATTGACCACACAACAC